>LR538232.1:329944-396162 GCA_900883565.2 Caenorhabditis panamensis
GACCATAAATTGTTCCCCCTTCCTCGGATCCCTCTAAATATTGATTATGATAAAAATTCTTTGAATCACCAAGAGTTACATGTTTTCTATGCGGACGAAAAGGGACTCCAGATTCTGCAGCTGTGCACGGTCGAAAAAGCAAAAATCTGAAGTTGAGCACCATGACAGATATGAGTTCATTTGATAGAAAATAAAATTTGAAAACGACTTGATGGAATTAAATTAACTTTTAGGAATTTCAAAAAAAAGGAAAAATAGATTTAGAGGAGATTGGATCATGATGAAGACTTGTAGGTTGGATTCATCAGTGAATCAGTTAGAATTGTCATAAGTGATGCAGATCAACAAGACCAATATTGCGAAAAAAGGAAGATAGGATAGTGACATTTCAAAAAGGAAGTCAAAGTTTCAATGAAGTTAGACGGAAAAATGGGTTTTGGGGAAGATATGAAAAACGGATTTAGTCTTCAGTCAAAGTTTTGGATGATGGAGAAGACCAAGATGCTCACATTGTACTCCTCCAGCTGAATGGACTCGGCTGGGATTCTCGGGCTCTCCTCGTCTCCATCCACGCACGACCACGGAGAGTTTGTCACCAGCTCATTTACCTTCATCCAGCTTCTGTACTGCGCCGTTTCTCCTTCCTTGCCCGGGACATGTTCGGCGAAAGCAACGAGATCCCACTTTCCCCCGTACATCTCCACACTATCCGTCACCTTCCAATTGGAGAATCTCCAAGACGACTGGTCGTCGACCAAGACGATGTGGCGACCGGCTGCTGCTGTGACTTTCCGGCTCTTCGAGGCTTCGCCACCACAGTAGCTGCACTTGACTTTCGTTTCCTTCCACGTGTTTTGATGACATTCGTGGAAGGTCACGTTCCTCTGGTCTCCGCATTTCGACAAGCGGCTGAATGGGAGAATACAGTTGGTTGGAGGCTCGTAGTCTTGGTCCTTGGAGCAGACGGTTCTCGTTGTCTCATTGAACGCCAGCTCCAGGAAATCCCTACCACTCTCAACCATCAGTTTCTGAAAAATAATTGAAAATACAAGTATTGTATACTGATTAACTTACCTCAAGAACCTGAGCCAAGGCTTGAGAAGCATCTTCCGGCTCATCTGGAAACATTTTTTGAAGACTTTGACGGAGTCCTTGAACGGAGTTGGAGATTCCTTCAAAAAGCAGGAAAAGCTCGTTCATCGTGGAGTTAGGATTGTTTCTCTGTGGATGGCGTTGAATCTCTTCAACGGTCCAGCGGGTAGCAAATATCATGTTCACCGCAACGATCCATATATTGTCATCTCCTTCAGTCTTGATCAGCAAGCAGTACTTTGGATCCAGAAGTTCCATTGCTTCCAGAGTTTCAAAATCCTTTGCGATTCGAAGTCCAAATCGTCCGGGTTTCTCCACAGACGAATTGATGGTCATGTTCATTTGCAGAACGCCGGTGGTGTTATCCCGGAGAACGGAAGTTCCCAATCCCGTCTCCTTATCCTCCACGAAGCTCACTTCCTCCCAATTAGTGAAAGTGGTGGCGCCAAAATCGTCAGTGACATCTCTCATGGCATCTGGGTCCCAGTCGTTGTCGTCGTATTCCATATTGAGACGATTTCCATTGGGGGAGCCGTTCTGTAACATGGTGAAATTGTGGGAATTGTCATCTTTTGGAGAAGGGTAGTCACCGCTGGAGAACGACGAGAATAGCGATCAGGTTCTTCTCCTGCTTCTTGAACATCTTGATAGTCTAGATTGTTGGCACCGGTGTCCTGGTCGATCTCTTGGTCAGATTCCTGGTTGACGAGGCGAGGACGGGCAGGAATCACATCTCCATGGACCACCTCAGCTTCCACGTCCATGTCATCAACATCCTGGTAGTTCAGATGTTTGTCGCGGATGAACAACTGAAACGAAAACTCAGTTTTTTTCACGAGAAGCAAGAAACTCACGTCGGAACCAGCAACGTATTTCTTCCAGGCGACCTTGACTCCACGAAAATCAAACATTGTCCCCTCCGCCCATTCTCTGTACTCTTCCATTGTGGGAGATGAGTTTAGAGGCTTGCTGACGAAGTGTCTGCACAGTTTGGACACATCTCTATGGTACTCCTCCAGCTTTGCGGGGTCCACATCGTCAAACGGCCCCGGAATTTGATTGAGTCTCCCATAACGAGTCTTGACGGAGCCAAGATTCTCAGTCCTGACGTCAGAATTCAAGATCTTCCGGTAGTCGGCGTGATTCGGTACACGTCCACTGTTTCGGATTTCAACGTACACTTGGGTTGGGGCGGGCCAGAGAGAACGGTTGAGCTACAATCAATCAAAAATGCTAGATTTGGTTTATATTCTACTAACCTTCAATTGGTTCTTCTTCAGCTTTCTTCTCTGAGCAGGAGTGGGCTTGTTTCTGGGATGCGACATCTTTCTCTGAAAAATACTCGATTGGAAACAAAAAGAAAGACGAGTAGTCCAAAACAGGAAAAAAACGAGCTGTGAAAAAATACTGTTTGCGCAGGTGCGGTAAACCAACGAGTATTCAAAAGATAACCTAGAGTTACCTAGAGAATACGGAAAAGTGGGTAATAAGTGTCAATGAGATTAGAAGTCAACTTTTGTGGATGGCCGATGGGCGTTCTGGGGCATATGTGTGGCTATGACGAGAGGTTCGAGACACAGACGGTTTTGTGCATATGGTAATACGAAAAAGTGACTGGCTAGCGAGAGGGCCGTTCTTGCCAGGGACTGTGCACGTCTTGTTGCATCGCACAGTGCGCAGTCGGAATGAAACATGGGAGAGAAGGCGATGATATAAACAAAATCAAAAGTCATGCGAGATGTTCTCATAGAGATGTTTTTTTGGAGAAGACGTATTTTAATGAAATAAAAACACTTTGAAATTTTGGCACAGTTTGCTATAAATGTGCGATTTGCTGTAAAATATCTTATAACCCATAATAAAGATTGTGTTTAGACAGCAAAATTCGATATGTTACGAACAATAAAAAACGTCGATATATGTCTTCCGCTAGAGGGTTTTTTGTATTTTATGGTAAATTGCATTTTGAAAGCGTCTTGTACATATACCCTACACTCCGTCACGCGCCACACCCGCAAATTTCAGTTTTCGAACACAGTGTCATGGAAGACACTACAAAGTGCCTTGACACCCATGACAACGGGATAGATAGAGAGATACAAATGGGGAAATTGTTTTAGATTCTCTGATTGTTCGATGTACGATCAGAACAGCTACGAGTGCTTATGCTAGGAAAAAGGACAATGTGACTGGGTAAAACGCTCATCAGCAAAATAAAACGGTGTTTCGTGAAAGATTACTGATGATAGCTACCGAGAAGAATGACAGATTCCGGGACTAATAACAAAGACAGAGAGAGAGAGAGGCTGTGTGTAGAAAAGAACAGCGAATGAATCTTCAGAGAGGAACAATGACGTATTCGAGTAGGACCCTCTTCCGTTGGTTTGGAGAGGAAATACAGGAAATTGATCAGCAGAGAGATTGAGCGAGGGAGGGAAGGGGGTGGGAGAGGACAGTTGGAAACGAAAGCAGCACTGTTCTTTTTATTGGGAATTGACTCGAATATGGAAACGTTTGCATGCACTGCAGATGTCGAATCTATGCAAGTCCCTCGCTACAATCCGCCGAAGGTAAGCATTGGCTGGGTGATGGGGTCATCCGTCACCTGTACACGACGAGAAGATCCAAGTATATCATAACTCCAAATTACGTCATTCCGTTCCACCCGACTCCGAGAGAATTGAGCTCGTTCCGATTGCGCAACTGGGCACCTGGATGAGGGCAACGGACCACTCTCACCAACTCGTCCGCACCTGATGCAGGTTGGGAGGGCCACGAAGAGAGGAGAAGGGAAGAAAGGCCATGTAGACAACGCACAAAGCGTGTGGGAAAACGTGGAAAGGCTGTGTGTTTGTGTGCGGTGATAAAGATTAGAGTATAAAATTTATTTCACAACAAAGGAAAAAGAGGAAAATAATGCGGAATTGGTTTTTTTAGAGTAAATGTTTCGGCGTTTGGGTAGGGTTTCTGGTTGCTACGAAAATTGAATGAGCATTTATTGAGACGAAACAACTGTTTTTGGAAAAACATGGAACAAAAAATAAGAAACGAACAATTTACAGAAAAATGATGTGTAGAAGATTGAGAAATGCGAATGGGAATAGTGAGGAAAATTTGGTGGCAGGATGACATGGGAACAAAATTTCGGAAACATCGAAACAGAAAAAAAACGGAAGAATACAACAATTACTCTCAGAACAAAGCGAAGTAAGAACAGGAAATCACGATACTTTATATTTTGAGAAAAAGGAGGGATGTCACGTCGAAGTTGCCCAGTTGTATATCCATTCCATCAAACTCTTGCATCAGGTGATCACTAACCTCGGTCCAATGCGACGTTGGAGAAGTGTGGTCCCTGCGTACCATGGAGATGTAATGTGCAAGGGACTTCTTATAATAAGCGAAGGCGACCAGCATCCATGACTCTCCATACATCGTCACCACTTCATTTGGAAGAAAGTTTCCGAAACGAGGCTCGTTCCCTACATTCTCGACAGAGACCAGGTGGTAGCTCCCACTTGCCGGGATATCCTCAATAGAGGAGAACTGGCGGCTGACAATCCGTTGGCAGTCTTTGGCGCAGTCGCTTTTTGAGCATGGACCTGATCTGGTGAGACACTGTTCATGAACCTCCTGGAACGTCTTTCCATCCGATGAATCCTTCATTAGGAGACTCGAGAACATTCGTTGCGCAATCTTCGGTGGGGGTTCATTCGAAGTACATTTGGTGGTGGTTGTTTCTTTGATTCTCAGTTCATCCAGGTTTACATTCTCCTCATCCAGTAGCTGAAAAATGTGAATTGCAATAGACGCCAAATCAATAGTTAGAACTTACTTTCAAGATAAGTGCAAACACTCGGTTTATATTTTGATCTCCTTTGGGGTTCGAGAAGTAGCGTTCCAGTTTGTGTCTCAAACCATAGATAAACTGAACTTTTTCTTCTTTGAACACTTTCGTGATGAAGTCGGCGATTCCCGTGCCACTCGGTTGTCTAGTTGCAAGGCGGTGTCGGATGGGAAGACATTGGAAGAGGACGTTCAGGCTGGCTATTATGGAACAGTCATTTTTGCTGTTTCCCATCGGTCGACAATGAGGAGGTGCAATTAGGCCTCGAACATACACTGGAGCTTGTGGCACATCATCAACTTCCATCGGAACTTGAGCCTGATCCATTTGGAGATCCAATAGGTGAGCCGGAGGTGCAACCAGACCTGCGATAGGAGCTTGTGGCATATCACGATTGAAGTGAAGAAGCTGAACTGGATGGTGGACTTGAGCATCAACTTCCATTGGAGCCTGATCCTGATTCTCATCGACGTCCAGATCTTGTGGGTGAGCCGGATGTGCAGTCGGATCTGCGACTGGAGCCTGAGCATTGGCCAGATTTCCAACCGGTGCTTGAACCTGAGCTGCTAGAGTTGCAGCTTTCGCAGCTCTCCACAATCGCTGTTGGCCTACAGGGTCTTTTATTTTCTTGAAATCGGTGAACCAATTTCTGGTTGTTTGATATTTAGAACCGGTCAGTACATAGATTTCGATCAATTCGTCATGTGTCAGATTGTATCCTCTCCAGTAGTGATCCATGAAAATCTCCCAAACTTCCGAAGGCATTTCCAGAAATTTCTGAAACCAAAAAGTTTTGAAAAAGTACAAGTTAAATTCAGTACAAACCCTGGCCTTTCTACTCTGTTCTTCTTCTTTCAGTTTCGTTGGTGCTCCTCTATTTGGGTACTGAAAATATACAATATTGACTCAAACCGAAGCTGAAAATCAGCAATTTTTGAAAATAAAATGGAATTTATAAGTGTTTTCTTTAAAATAAAAACCAGAGACACCGTTTTTAAAATGTTTGGGTACAGAAATGTTTCAATTAAAAAAAAAACTCACTCCGTTATACGGAATACTCTTGGTACGTCGCCGTGGCATTTGATCGAGTGGTAGTGTATGCTGATGTATACTGAAAATGGTGAAATTTGAAGGATGAAAAAGTATTTTTTCGAAAGAAGGCGGGAACGGAAACGCAGAAAAAAAGAGGCGAACAACCAATGAAAGATAATTGGTGGTTTGAGAGAATTAGATGAGCGGTATGGTCTTGGACATGTGAGAAACGTTCTGGAATAGATTGAACGACGAGTGGCGACAAAAACTGTTTTGTGGGTGACAAGTGTCAATGAGATTAGGAAGCAACTTTTGCGAATGGCAGAGAGGTGTTCTGGGACATATGTGTAGCTATGGCGAGAGGCTGGAGACGGAGACTGTTTTGTGCATATGTTTCTACTAAAAAGTGACTGGTCAACGAAGGGGACGAACCGTTTATGCCAGGGGTGTGCACGTCTTGTTGCATCGCACAGTGCGCAGTCGAAATAAAAAATTTGAAAAAATGCGAGAATATAAACAAAATTGAAGGTCACGCGAGATGTTGTCATAGGGATGTTTTTTTTGAGAAGACGTAGTCTGGTGAGATTTGAAAATTTTGAATATATTGGCACATTTTGAAAACAATGTGCGATTCACCGTAAAGTACCATATAACCCTCATTGAAATTGAGTTTTATAAATTTGGCAGCAACCGATTTGATATTTTATGAACAGTAGATTGTAAATTTTTACAGTCTCTATCAATTTTCCTTTTCTTTTTTGCAAAACCCCGTTCCAAATTTTCACCTGGGTCTTTTTCTCGAGGGGCATTCGGTATTTCACGGTAAATTGTACGTCAAAAGAAGAATTGTGTTTGAAGGCGAAAGCGGAAGCCCAGAAAAAGAACGAAGCGATCACCCAATGAAAGAAAATTAGTGGTTTGAGAGCAGTAGATGAGCGGAATGAGGATGCATTGAACGTGTGGTCATGCCGAGAGGCAACGCAGACGGTTTTTGTGCATATGTTCATAAGGAAAACTGACTGGTCAACAAGAAGGACGACCGGGCAGTTTCTGTTGGGGGATGGTGCACGTCTTATTTTCATTGCATCGCATTGTACGCATTTGTAATGAAATATGGGAAAAATAGACGATAAGGTAAACAAACCACAAAGTGACAGAACTCCCCTGAGTTTTAATTAGAAGGAGAAATTCAAATGAGACGAGTTCCTGCAGAACTCTTTCCTGATAGTTTGAGGAGAAAAGTAATTGAAATTGAATAACAGAGATATTGAGCGTGAGATGGGAAGCGGCTGGGAAAGGACGGTGAGAATGGGAAACATTAATGTTTTATTGGTTGGGAACCCACTCCAAATTTGGAATTCTCTTTTTGTACAAGCTCTAGAGATGGAATCCGTGCAAAAGCTAATTCATGATGAAAACCCCCTGCTACAAACAGAAGAAGGTAAACCTTGACTAGGTGAAGGGGTTATCCGTCACTAATACACGACGAGAAGATCCAAGTATATCATAACTCCGAATTACGTCATTCTTTTCCACCCGCTTTGGAGAGAATTGGGCTCATTGCGACCGCGCAACTGGGCATATTGGTGCACGCAACGGCTACCTCGCCGGCACACCTGGTCGAGGTTGCGCGGACGACGGAAAGAGAGAAGAGAAGATGGGAGGCATCATAGACAACCCACAACGCGTATGGGAAGGAAGAAGGGCTGTTTGTTTTTGCGGTGATAGAAATTAGAATATCAAATTTATTTCACAGTATAGAAACAAGAAAGAGAACGGGAAATTTAGGCTATCCGTGAAAATTTACTCGGTTGATCTGCTTGTTTCGTCTTCCTCATCCTCCGGTTTGACCGTTTCTCTTTGATCATCATAACGTCTTATTAATTTCATGTTTTGATATCGCACATATCAGTTAGATATCCCTATTTCCCAAAGACTACATGTTTCGGTTTCTGGCTATTTTGGGATTTATTGGAGTAACTTTTTTTCAAAAAAATGAGACAAAAACCAGGAATTATCATTGTAGAATTGAAAAAATGAAAAGGAATGCGGAAAGAGAGAGAAAGAATCAGTTCGGGAAAGATCTGAAAATTGCGGTGGCAGGATATCATACGAAATAGAGAAACATGTAAGTTTGGAGATACGATATGAGAGAGAAAACAGATGAAAACAATGATTTAGTGCTTATTCAGTGCCGACCTCTTGCTCCTTCTCGTCGTTTCTGGCCAGATTCTCATCTTCCTCGAGCTCTTCCTCATGAGCGACAGCCGGGGATGCGGCAAGCGGCGGCTCTGGGGTCTGCTCCGGCTCCTCGATCACAGCTTCCGGAATTGTTCCAGAGTGAGGCTGCTTTGGATCGGATTGGATGCCACTTCCAGAAATGCGACCGCTACGACGAGCTCCCTCCCGAAAGATCTTCACTTTCTTCTCTGGTTTTGGCTCGTCGTTGGTCTCCTTCACGATCTCGATCCAATTCTTCTTCACCTGCTTATTCTGCTCAGCCACCAATTTTGATTTGTTGTGGTTCCGGTATCCTTTCGAGGGGTTGTCTGAAAAATATAACTACTTTGCTAGAAAAGGTGGGTTGAAGTAATACGATTTGCAAATTTCACTTTTTTCTCGTTTTTTAGTGAGAAAACATCATTTTTTGGAGAAAATCTTACGAAATCGAAAATTTAGCAGGCTCTCGTATTGCAAAAAAACAGAACAGTTCAACAGTTTTCAACTCACAGACGGTTCCTTGAACCCATCGGATACCATAGGTGAATGGGTGGACTTTCTGAGGGAGACTCCCACCAGCCGGGTCGAACAGGAACTCCTTCGGGGAAATGCACATAGCGTAAACTGTTTGAATCTCCTTATCCTTGAAGTTCGCCATAGCAGCATCCCACTCCGGGCCGTGGCACGTCGATGTGTCAACCAGAACTGGTTGAGCAATCGCATCCTGGTTCTGAGCAGGAGCAGTCGGCGAAGATCCACGACGACATGGACGCTTGGCCGGTGGCTCCGGGATCTCAGCAGCATCGTCTTGGTGATGATCAGTGTGTGGCAGAACTCCATCTTCTTTAACCTGCTCATCTTGCAGGTCAGCGAACACCATCTGGTCCTGGGAATCGTTGACGGGGATTTCATAGTCCATTTCCAAGTCAGACCCAGAATTGGAACCTTGGTTCTCCGATTGAGCTCCTAGCGATTCGTTCTCTTCCTAAAACAAGAAAAATACTTGAAAATTTAGTGGAGAAAAAACTCACCGGAATGACTACAAGAGCGGGTTGAGAAGTAGTTGAACGGTTTGGAACATTGGCAGTCGGGATCAGGAGAGAATTAGAGTCGGATGGAGGAGAGGCTGCAGCAGCGGCGACCAGATTGCTCAAAGTGGTTGGGATCTGCGGCGCAAGTTCAACACTGTTCGGAGAGATCGGTGACAAGATCGAGGCGATAGTGAAGGTCGGGTTGGTCACAGTGGGGACTTTGGGAGCATTATCGTTCGCAGAGATGGGTTGCAAAGCGCTGGCGTTCGTAGCAGCATCGGTAGACGTAGACTGCTCCGCAGAGAGTCCTGGAGCAGTCGGTGCAGGAGCGACTACAAGAAACAGGTTCTGAATTATTAGAAACAAATTAACTCACCATTGTGAAAAGCTGCTCTGATGACCTGATTTGCCAGAACTAAAACATTCGCGGCGGATGTCGTAGTTTGTTGCTCGGTTCCGTTCACAGGCGTAGCTTGCTGAACTTGAAGAACAGGCGGAACTGGAGCTGGTTGCAGGAGTGGTGGTGGAATTTGGAGCAAGGCAAGGTGTCCCATGCGAATTAACGGTAGAATTATTTCTGGGTGCTCTATCAGTAGCCCGAGGAGCCATTGAAAGTCTGGCGAATCCATCTCTCTGAGAACTGAAAATAGAAAAAATATGGTTTGGAACCGGAGAGTGGAAATATTGAACAGAACTGCAAAAATCCGAGATGAAGTGTTTAAGTAGCGTCCAAACCAATGTATAACCTAAGCGACAAAAGTTTGGTGATGTGTACTCAAAAACTGTCTCATTTCTCGTCGTGACATGTTTGAACTGTTTTGAGAACAAGTTGAAAATGAGAATTTTATCAAGACACTGGTACCCAAACTAATAAGCCGGAAATTTAACGAAAATGAAAATAAATCGGAGGAAATGGATGTAATCTCAAACCCTGAGAATGGCATTGACAACGAAGAAAATCAATGAGATCAATAAAGTTTAGGGGTAGCTAGAACAGCGCGAGTCACCGTAGCGGTCAGAATTATGTGTACTCTCAGATTTTTGGTCATAACTCGGTCAAATACCGTCCGGTTAAGCTCTGCTTTGCACGGTAGTTGATTGAGCAGTCGTTCAGGGAAAGCAATTTGTAGGGAAAGTTGTAGGAAGATACATCTAAATCATGATGAGATACGTTATCAGAAACTCCCAAGAACATAAAAACAATTTGAATGCAGATTCGCGAAAATTTGGAAGGATGACTAACATCTACGCAAAAAAATAAATGGGGAAAAGGCGAAACAGTGTTACTTGGAAGGAGGGATAGGGCAGTGAGGAGAGAGTCCGCTAGCTGTGAATGTGTGGAGTGATGCAAACTGTCAGAGTGATACTGAGCAGAACGTACACGAAGGGGTGTGGCGTTGGGGCGTGTCTAGCACGCGAGCGAATGCCGGAGTTGGGGGAGGAAAAGAGAGCGGTACTGTAGGCCGGCAACATTGGAAAAGGGGAAAATGCAATCGGGAAACTTAGCGGAAAGAAGTTGAAATGTGGATGCAAAGGGGGGAAAGGGAAAATACGGAACGTATGAAAAGTTCATACTCTCTTTCTTTTCCTTCTGTTTTCTGACAAAATCTCATTCATTGATTAGGATCCAAGCATTCAAAGTGACATGGAACTCAGATTTTCGAGATGTTATGCAGCCAGTTGCTGAGGAATGGGATTGGGAAAGAAAGAATAACTCCCATTGGCAACGAAAGAAGGGCGCAAAAAGAGGTGATAATGAAAAAAGTGGAAGTGATGACAGGGATTGGAAGACTTTGCAATTCATTTTTCTTGTTTGTTGATCAAGTTTATGATGAGTTTTTGATCTGTTCATAGTGAAACCGTCCAAAAATACAGCTCAAATCAAGAAAAACACAACCAGACACGAAAAGATGAGTAATCATGCAAATGGGAAAAGGGCAACGGCACAAGAAAAAGAGGAGGGACACAGACGGGAGGAGATGCGAACGGTCGAATAGTAGCGAGATGTTTTTTTGCGAAATAAGTGAGATGAGATAGAATGGGAGGGAAAGGAAAGAGCAAATGCAGCCTGTAGGCAGGCGGGCCACTTTGGTGATGACGGGCGATTGCGTATGTGAATATGGTGGGATTGCACAATGAAAGCGGGTGACGGTCGGCGAGGGTAAAATGCTATTGGAACTTTGATGGGGGAATGACAGGTGTTTTCGATGGGAACGGTGGCTCCTACAATTCGTTTTCACCTACAGGAAAAAGAGGAGAATGATGCATTCCTGGTGCGGGTTGCATTTTCTCAATGATGAGTCACAAATCCTTTTGACTTGTTTGGAAATGGTAGAATTGATTGATGAAAACGACAAATCGTTAACTCGTGCGCTGCAAAATGGTTCATTAACAACAACTATTGTTTTCAGGGAGAATCAGAATTGCCATGTGATCAAGCTGCCTACGTTATTCGACTCGATCTCTCTTGAAACAATTGCAACCCTTCGTAGATGTCTTTTTGTTGAAATCCCTCTCAATAAGTACGAGCTTTGCACTACCTTATCATGCAATCCAATTTCTCTCTAGCTGCTCATTAGGACTCTCCCGCGTGAATAGCACCTGCCCTTTCTTCTCAAATTTACAGTTTCAATCCAGCGCTCCGGCTGGGTCTAATTATACCCTGCGTCCGCGTTGTCATGAGCAACTTCATCACTCTCCTCATTATCCACATTCTCTAATCAAACCGGCTATCTTTCTTTCCGTCTCTTTCTCTCGATATCACACGGATTCGTACTCTCCTGCTTCAGTCGTGCTTTAGGACTGCCAGATGGCGGTCGGTTTTTGATTTCTCCGAGATTCTAAACTATGATATTCATTTTGTTCATTCTATTTTAACAAAACGATTTTCAACATGTCACATGGGAATGGTTGCTAAAGTTTCTACAACCTGGAAAAAATAGAAGGTAAGTTTAAAAGATTACTCGCGCCCGTTTTTACAAATTTTGAAATGTCCTGATTGCTCGCCATCAATGCGTTCTCACTTTCAATTCTATTTTGCGACAAATTTGATCTGAAAAAAGTACAATGCTCAGATCGGCTACATCCGGTTAAGGAGTCCTCTTCAGAAGAGAATAGACCTGGTCCCTAAGATTGAAGACATTGTTTCCTCTCCTTTCAAATAACTGAAACATCTATAGCATATAGGCGTTCTAGTCCTCTTTCATTCTTCTCTGACATCTGACAATTTACCAAGTTCCACCATCTATTTCTGCCTTAATCAAAAGCTCTATTTCTCATCTCATTCCAGTTTCCAGACATCCAATCCTTTAGGATCACGCAGGGTGTGTTGCGCGGGGTTCTTAGCGGGTAATTCATTGATTACTAGTTGCTCAGAACTGAGAGCGGTGCGCTCTTTCTCCTACCGCTAACATTCTACACTCTCTTTTTCAGAATGATCCTCTCTCTTCGGCCTACAAAAACCGGGTAGCCCCAGTTCCAACGGCACTGCTTTAACCACCTGCATTCAATAGGACACAGGCTGCTATCATTACCGTCGTTTCCTCGGTAACTTGGTTGTTTTGTCGGATAATGTACACCAACATGTTCTTCCACCATCTTTGCACTTCCATCCGCTGAGATATGATTGGCCATTCATGCTTTCAACTGTTCTTCGTGGGAGTGACAATTTGGACCCTTTTCGTTCGAACTCAGTCTGGGCTTCACACTTGAAGTCAAGTCGTGTGCACACCGCAGCTCTATCGCAAGCCACAATTCCGCAGCCGTCATTGGAAACTCAGCTGCACCTGAAGTCGTGATAAGAAATTTGCCGGCATGATCGTAATCTACCTGTTGCTTGTGGAAGGTTATTTGGTTTGATTAGCGAAAATAAATTGAAAGTATAAACTTTCAGCTCTCCATCTTCATCTCAACTGGTATGAAGACCAAAAGAAGTTGAATAGATCTAATTTACTCCGTCGATTCCTCATAATAAACGTATTTAATACTTCTGAGTTTTCAATCCTGCTGAATTCTTTCTGATGACCCTGCTGGGCCTTCCAGCCAATCCAGCAGATCTTGCTACTGGTCGCTGCTCTCCCTCGTTACCCGGCACTGCTCCTCGTTGCCCGACGCTGCTCCTTGTACCCGGATAGTGTCGGCTGCACAAAAGCTGAGGAGTATGTGTTTACACAATCTGCATTTTTAAGTCGTTAACCTCTTCAAAAACTGTTTAACAAAATGTTTCCCCGTTTTTTCCTAAACTCTTTTTTTCAAAACAGAGCCAAATGAACAATGCTTCTACGCCACGTTTGAAACTTGGTGCGACATGATAACTCAGAAATTGTATCGCAATTCTTCGCATATGCGTTTCTATTGACATCGACTCCTAATTTTAGAGCTTTGCACTATACACCGTCTATCTCATGTAATCCAACTTTTCTCTAGCTTCTCATTAGAAGTTCTCCGCGTGACTAGCACCTGCTCTTCCTTTTCAAATTCACATTTCCAATCCTCTATCCGGCGCTCCGTCTCGGCCTAATTAGACCCTTCGTCCGCGTTGCCATGAGCAACTTCATCTCTCTCTTCATTATCCATATTCTCTGATCAAACGGCTCTCTTTCTTTCCGTCTCTTCCTCTCGGTATCACATGGATTTGGAATCCACTGCTTCAGTCGTGCTTCAGGACTGCCAGATGGCGGTCGGTCTTCGATTTCTCTGAGTTTCTAAACCTTGATTGATATCATTCCATTTCTGAATTAATTCTTACGTAGGCAAGATTTGTGTGAGTTCAGATGCTGGATACAGCAAGATGCGACCTTTTTTTTCAGAATGTATGGCAGTCAGCTTTATTATTCTTCAGAGGAGCTTGTAACTTCTGAAAAGCCAAATGGCAAAACGAACAGTTCAAAGCAGATCACATGGTTAGTTTTGTTTTCAAGAAATCGTTTCTAGCCTGAACTTTTTTCAGCGCAACAACTTCATACACCATGGAAAAAGTCTTGAAGGGCGCTTCCTACTAAGACGTGCAATCGTGGAGTCAGTCTTTTGATGCTTTGATGGCTTCGAAACATGGACGGATGATCTTCAAGAAATTTCGGAAGAAGGAGGTTTCAGAGGGAAATTTGCTTTTTTGGGAGGCGTGTGAGGAATTGACAAGAAAGAAATATGACCGGAAAAATGTCGAAGAATACGCCAAAATCATCTACTCCGATTTTCTCGCCGGAACCCCAATGATACAAGCAAGTCTCAATCGACGTGTCGATGCTGAAGACGATCAACAGCATTATCAATGAAGCATCAAAGGAAATCTATAAAGGTGCTCTAAACTTCTCCTGGTAAGTCAGGGCATTTATTCAACTTCTCCTTATTTCATTCCCATCTGTTTTCGTTCTTTGACAACAGATAGATGATAGACATGAACGTTTTTTGAAGAGTTTTCTTGAGATCCTCAATGAGCTGCCTTCTTCTAATGTTCCTGTTCCTGTTTCAACTGTATTCATTTATCCAGTTCAATAATTCCAAAAGTAGTCTCTCCACCAGTCTCCAATCCTCAATACACCAAGGCTCAATCACTCAAGGAACCCTGTTTCAGAAATTTCATTTACCTGGTACAGTTTCGAAAATAATAATTAGTGGATGGTTATCGTTTTTTAGCTTCTCAAACTCCGTATTCATCTACTCCTGCATCTATGTCTTCTTCTGGTCATGTTCCGGTTTCAACTACAGCAAATAGCAAATCTCTCTGCAGCAACGATATCTGGACTGTATCCGTTGCAAACACCCAATCAAACCCCAGTACAGCAAGGATCTTGGGTCAAAGGAACTTCCGTATTGAGACACCACCTCTCGGATTCTGGGCATCAACAACTGATACCACAAGGATTGATCTTTCAAGGAACACCGTTTCAAAGATCTCATGAATTTGAAACTGTTGCTCAAGGTTAAAGTCAAAATTTTTGATTTATATGTATTTCAATAAATATTGAAAATCCCGAAACTGTTTCAATACTTTTTTTTTCTCTTCTCAATCACATGCTCCTCCTTTTCTTTCCTTCTTTTCTCCTTGTTGCCACTCGCTGGTACTAGTCCACCGGCGCTACTCCTTGTTATCGGTGGCTGCTCAATAATGACCGGCGCTGCTCCTCGTTGCTGATTGTCACTGCTCCAACAGCGCCGGCGCCTCCCCACCACGCCTGTCTACCCGACTCTACCCGAGTGACCCAGTGGCACCTCCCTACTAAGCCACTCTATCCGAATGACCCCTGGCGCCTCTTCACTGAGCCACTCTATTTGAGTGACCCCGTAGCGCCTCCCCACTGAGCCACTCTATCCGAGTGACCCCTGGCGCCTCTCCACTGAGCCACTCTATCCGAGTGACCCCGTGGCGCCTTCCTACTAAGCCACTCTACCCCAGTGACCCCCTGGTGCCTCTCCCACGGAGCCACTCTATCCGAGTGACCCCGTGGCACCTCTCCCACTGAGCCACTCTATCCGAGTGACCACGTGGCGTCTCCCCACAGAGCCACTCTACCCGAGTGACCCAGTGGCAACGAGATTAATTTTTGGCTGATTTCTCCTGACTATATCTACTCAGTGTGTGCAGACATCTCGCGGGTTCCGCCACTAGACGTCGTTTGTGGGCGGGAGGCGTGGCCCCGCCGTCCGATGCGGGTGGGAGGAACAAAAGTGAAACATCGCCGACCCGGATAGTGTCGGCTGCACAAAAATTGTAAAAAGACAGTTCCGGTTCAATTACCCAATTTGAGGTACCCATCACTTTAATCTCATAATGTGTTTGTTTTCACTGAATCTTAAAAAAACTTACTACTAGTACAATACGTTTATTCGTGTAAAGATACGTTGTTCAGATTTCGGACCAGAAACGTCATAATCCTTCGTAATCTCTTTCCGCTCGCCCTCGCCCCAACACCTATTCAAAAGCTTTCACTAAAGCGTTTCGAATAGAGTTTGTATAGATAGCTGCTCTGTTATCCGTATTGCCATAAACATAATCCGTCTCTTCGTTCTGCGCATTCTCTAATCATTTTGCTCTTCTACTTTCGGTCTCACACTCTCCTTTATCGACTAGTTTGACCACGCCTATTTCATAAGTATCCTGGACCTTCTGTGATGGTCGTTTTCTGATTTTATTGAAGTTAACTTTTTCAAAACATTGGCTTTAAGGTTTGTTTTGCAATACTTATTCAATGATACAACAAAATTTTTCTAATCTCTGTTTCCAGAGTCAAAAAGCTCACTATTTGGTGATGGCCTTTTTATGGAATTGCTCGAGCAAGCAACTTTGCAGTAAATACAAAGACGGACAGGCTGCACTAATGGCAAAATGGACAATTTCAAGTGAGTATTGATTTTAATTCCAAAAAATTGACATGACCTCTTGACAGAGTAATAACGTGGTTGGGGCTGAGTTGGAACAGCCACAATTTACTTTCGCTGAGTGGATAAGCAGCTCCACTACAAACTACAAGTTAATAAACAGCCCCAAACTACAAACTACAAATATTGTGGTAGAGTTTCACTAAAAATTACAATTTTTTAAGCAGCCTTTATTAGGTTACGAATTCTTTAAATGAAATTGTAATTTATTTTAACATTTCCATTGATGTAAAAGTGTTTTTCACTTCAATAAAATCATTTGTTTCAAATTGAAAAGTCATTTCTACTACAAAATATTTATTTTCTACATAATACGTGGCAACAAACAAAAAAAAATACGTCCGTGAAGAATGGAATACGCAAAGAGCATTGTGTATGGCATGGGGATGAGGGTGAATTGGTATATAAATATTTGTGGAGAGACAATCGAGACAAAGTCGTTGTTGAAAAATGCGCATCAATTTCAATACCAGAGTAATTCGGTTTCGAATTGTACATAAAATAAAATAAAACAAGTGGAATCATTGAACAATGATCTCAATGTGGATCATCACTAGCGGCTGATCTATTCGAGCTCAACGAGCACCTCTCCCTCGTCGACGGTGGCTCCGACCTTGACGTTGACAGCCTTGACGCGTCCAGTCTTGGCAGCATGCAGACTGTTCTGCATCTTCATCGCTTCCATGACGACCAGCTCCTGTCCCTCGGAAACCATGTCTCCTGGCTGAAAACACATCAATTCAGCACTGGAAACAAGTCTACGAATAGAATACTCACCTTCACGTTGACGTTCTTGATGGCTCCTGGCATTGGGGAAAGGACGACGGTCGACAGGTCAACCTTGGCCTTCTCCTTCATGTACTGCAGGTACTTGACGGCTTGCTCCGGAAGCACCTTCACCTTGAAGGGAGTTCCCTTGTAGAGGACGGTAATCTCTCCAGCGCGCTTTCCGACAATCTGGGTGGTGATGTGCTCTCCGTTGACTTCGAGTGAGTTGACTGGCAGGGCAAGGTTGGCATTTCCCTTGATGTTGATGACCTTTCCACCAATGCTGACTTGGGCCTGGTTGGCGTCTCCGTTGAGGAAAGTCACCTCGACCTCGTGCTCCTTTGGCTTCTCGCCCTCCTTGGCTGGCAGGGAGGACACAAACTTGTAGGTCTTCGAGAAGGAAGCCACATGAGTGCTGCGTTGTCTCTCCTGGTTAAGGAATTGGTTGGCACGAGCCAGCTTGCGGGCATTCAAAGCCGAGGCGAACGCGAGGACGGTGTCTTGCTCAGATGGAGTAAGGGTGGCTCCCTGGAATCCTTCTGGGTAGACTTCCGGCAAGTACTTGGTGGTGATGTCTCCAGAGCGGAATCTCTTCTCCTGGACAATATCACGGAGGAGTGGGATGTTGTGGGTGACTCCGCGGATGACGTAGTTGTCAAGAGCCTCTCCCATGCGGTTGAGGGCCTGCTCGCGGTTGTCTCCGTGGGTGACAAGCTGAAAACAGTGAGTTCTATTGATGCTTCTTTGTTTTCACTAGGTTACCTTGCAGATGAGTGGATCGTAGTAGATGGAAATCTCGGATCCCTCACGGATTCCCGAGTCGCAACGAACTCCCTCGACGTGACGTGGCTCAACGTACTTGGACAGACGTCCGACTGATGGCAGACCGAAGCCCTTGTACGGATCCTCAGCGTAGACACGGGACTCGAAAGCCCATCCGTTGAGTGGAACTTGCTCTTGGGTGATTGGGAGGGAGTGCCCGTAGGCGACGCGAAGCATTTGCTGGACAATGTCGATTCCGGTGATGCATTCGGTGATTGGATGCTCGACCTGTAAGTTAGATGTGAGTTTTTGGTTATTTTCAAATCAAAAGTGTACCTGAAGACGAGTGTTCATTTCCAAGAAGTAGAAGTTTCTCTGGGAGTCGACAAGGAACTCGACGGTACCAGCAGAGTCGTATCCGACAGCCTTGGCGAGCTGAACGGCTTGCTCTCCCATCTTGCGTCTCATCTCTGGTGGCACAAAGCTGCTTGGCGCCTCCTCGATAACCTTCTGGTTTCTTCTCTGGATGGAGCACTCTCGCTCGTTGAGCCACAAGGCGTTTCCATGCTTGTCGCAGAGGATTTGCATCTCAATGTGTCTTGGGTTGTCGATGAACTTCTCGACGAGCATACGGTCGTCTCCGAAAGAAGAGGCAGCCTCCTGCTTTGAGAGTCTGTATCCCTCACGAGCTTGCTTGTCGTTCCAGGCGATACGCATTCCCTTTCCACCACCACCGGCAGAAGCCTTGATCATGACTGGGTATCCAATCTCGCGAGACACCTTCACGCACATGTCCTCGTCGGCGATCTCACCGTCGTATCCTGGAATCATGGAGACACGAGCGGCAGTGGCGATCTTCTTCGAGTGAATCTTGTCTCCCATGTCGAGAATAGCCTTGGAGTTGGGTCCAATGAACTTGGCTCCAGCCTTCTCGAGCTCGGCGGCGAATTTGGTGTTCTCGGAGAGGAATCCATATCCTGGATGCACCTGCAAACATGAACTTTTGGTTTAATCATTGGTTTTGTCGAGGAGATGCTATCTATCTCTCGTTTTTCAACTGTGACTAGCGAGAAAGAGAGAGGGAGATTCGGTGGGTCACTTGGTTGTCAGTGCGTTAGCGAATTGTTTTCTTATTTTTCTTCGAATTTGTCCCGCAAACAACTCAAAAATCACGTGAACACTGCACTGTTTCTGTGGCCAGCTACATGATTTCAAAAAGTGCTTACCGCTTGAGCTCCGGTGTCCTCGACGGCTTGAAGAATGCGGTCGACACGAAGGTACGACTTGGCGGTTGGAGCCTCTCCGACGCAGACAGCCTCATCGGCCATTTTGACGTGAAGCGAGTTGCTGTCGACATCAGAGTGCACGGCGACAGTCTTGATTCCCATTGCCTTGGCGGTCTTGATGACACGGCAAGCAATCTCTCCTCTGTTGGCAATGAGAATCTTGTCGAACTTCGGCTCATTGTGGTCGATTCCGACGGTCGTGTAGATCTCCTTCCCCTCACGCTCATCGAGTGGCCTAAAGGGAACAATTATTAGAAAATCTATATTCAGAGGTTTTGTTTTGGTCATTGGTCAGTTAGGTCGCTAGTCAATAATTTCTTTGAAAATCTATAGCGATTACTGTCTTTCTACGGCACTGATTTGAGAAAGGTCATGAAAACTCACACTCCTGGTCTGGTGGCAGCTGCGGTGGCGAGACCACGATTGGCGATGGCACGGAAGTTAGAAGCAGCACGGAGCATGGTTCAACCTGCAAAAAAACACTCAATAGGACGGACGGATGGAAAGATGAAACGAGGGAGAGAAGAGACGAGAAAAAACAGTTTTCTATTTAACTGCAAAACGGAAAGATAAGGAAACCGAGAGAAGATGCGCAGTTGATAGATGATTCGGCGGTCAGTAATGTTAGGTTGTCGGCAGATGTAAACAGTGTTTTCGATGAAAAAACAGATTGTTTTTGCAGTTTTTTGAAGACATTGCGCTGAAGAAAACCAAAAAGGAGACAGCGGGACCATTGAGCATAGTGGCTTCGAGAGAAAAGTGCCGAGGGTGCCCTCTTGTCGAGGCCTCACTCTCGCAGCGCAACAAGATTTTCACAAAAGTTGCTGTCTATCTCTTCTCTCTTCTCCGTCTTCTCCTTCTGATGGACCCAAAGCGCAGTTGCCTCTCCGACGTGCCCATGTCTTGCGATTTTGCACGTATTCGCCCTCAGAACACACACACACTATACCACGGGAAGAGGAGAATCGAAGAAACGAAGGAAAGAGATAGGCTGGGTAGAAACGACCTCAAATTGTCTCAAATCACAACTGTTGCAGTTGCTCGCATATTCTAGCGATATTCACGTGAACAATTTAACCAAAAAACAACGGAAACTAGTGGAAAAGACGCGACGAATAGGTTTTCTGTCTATTTTTCTTAACGAACTGTACGGGAGGAACTGGGAAAGGGACAAACAACGCAAGGAAATAAGATAACAAACAGAAAACCGAAGAAAAACGGCGAAAAGAGCGATCGATTGGCATAAACCGTCCAAATGGCTGGAGAGACCACAAAAACAACTGCTCACTGTCCGTTGGCCATCTCCCACGTAAAAAAACCGCGGGCCCTCGTCGAGATCAGATCGCTCGGACCATCTTCGCATTAGAGCGCATTTGAATGTCTCTGCGTCTCTGCCCCGCGGCCACTCTTTCTCATGCCGCTGTTTGTTCCACTGTTTCATTTGATAAGAAAGTGATCGTTCGTTGATTTCAACTTTACAAATGGTTTATCAGTTATCACAAGCACTTTCGGACACGTTTTCTACAGCTAGAGTGGGGTGTTTTCAATTATGTTTTCGTTGTTTCGCTTCGAATCGAAGAAGAATGGAAAGCGACGGGAAACCGAGAATGAAGGTCTGCACAGCCCATTTTGCGGAGGAAGAGAAGCTGAAAACAGAGGGAAATTGACGAAAGAACTCGGAGAATGAAGATTACCTGATATTAGCTTTGTTACAGAGATACAGAGCGAATAGAGCCTCGCCGACGTGAGCAGCAACGGCGAAAATGTTGGTGAGAACTGGAATGAGTGGATACTGAGTTACAAATCCGTGAATGGCGGTTCCGATCACTGGGATAGAGAGTGTGGCACTGGGATTGGAGTAGGCGAGCTGAAAATTGTGAAAATTAAACCCATCGCTCCAAATTTTCGAAAACTCACGTAGTTGACAATGAGCGCTGGCACAATAATGAACCACCAGATGATGTTTGGAGTTTTGAAGTAATCCGACATCTCGATGAGTTTCAGTTTACACAAAGAAGGGTCCGAAGCGGAGTATTTGACGCCCAAGTAGTTTCGAAGTGACCTGCACACTTGAAGCGAGCAGAAACTGAAACAAACACTTTTTATACGATAAAAACTGAATGGCTAGACTAGAGTGAGAGGGTCTGCTCAGTGAAAACACGCGGTTAGGTACATTCTACCTAGGATGGCGTATTCATCTCGATCTATTGCCGATAACAACGTGGAAGAAAAAGTAACGGCGGAAAGGAGAAGGGAGGTGTATCTCAATCAATACGACACCTTTGGTGACCCCAATAGAGAGAAAACATTGTCAAGAGAGACGGAGACACGTTGCAAGTGTGCAATAGCTCTTTCCGACGGAAGACATTCGTACAGTGACAAAAAGTAGTAAGATGGTGAACAATTGTAATAAATCGAAGATGAAAGGGCCGTCGCTCACTTTTTAACAAATGGAATCAGCGCAATGTAAGATGGAACAAAAGCGTGCACTTTTTCTTTGAGAATCGAGTCAACCATTCTTCGGGAGCATGATTTGATGCTCATGAATGGAAACCAGGTACATGTAGGTCTCATGTTGTTCTCCAGAATCATTGGAGTACGTGCAAAGTATGGGTAGAGCTGAAAAACCAGATTGAAGAGCAGAAAAGTGATGTTTTCTCACCGTCGTAGTCTTTATGCCTTCTAATCCTCGATCTCTAAGCTCCATTTGTAAGGATTCCATTGCGCCGCGCACTGCAAACTTGCTGGTGCTGAAAAACTTATCAATTTGTGTAACAAAACCTCAAAATTTCTGTTTTCTGTACCAATAAGAGAGTCCCATGGTCTCTCCGGACCATCCAGCGATAGAGCAAACACAGACGATGTGCCCGTTGTTCTTCTTTTCCATGTTAGGGAGGAATGCGCGGATTGTCTGGAATGTTTGGGGTTTATTCATATTTTTTGGTGAAGATAAACTCTCCCAACTCACGTTGAGAGTTCCAAAAATGTTAACATCAAGGCATTTTCTCAACAGCTTGTTTGATATTTCCATGAAGGAAGTGAACGAGAGAATCGCAGCATTACAGACCACGATGTCCGCTTCTCCTGAAACATTTTTCTCAGTAATTTCACTGCTCAGGTTTCCTGTGTCATACCAAACGTTTTCTCAATATCCGCCGCTGTTGTTTTCATACATTCAACATCACTGATATCGCAGTACCAAAACTTTGCCATGTTCCCCGCTGCTGCTATCAATTTCACTGTTTCCAGTCCTCCTTCCTAAAAAATTCACGATTTTTCAACATTTTTCTTGTCTTCCGTGTATAATATCATTATTCCATACCTTATTGACGTCAATTACGGCAACTTTTGCTTTTCGGTTGGCAAAGTCCAAGGCCATCGCTCGTCCCAGACCAGATCCTCCTCCGGTAATTACGACTGTCTGACCTTGTACATTCTGAAAATTGGGGTGAATATTTGATGTATGAAATGTTATGCTGACTTGTGTTTTGAACTACTACAACTCGTACACAACTTACTTTCTGCCGGAGATTTAGGAACCGATAGATGTCCGATGGGATATCAATGAATATGATTCTGAGGATAACTCCAAGTGTGCTCCATAGCTTCCAACTCCAACTAGTGTACATTTCTGGAAAGATCTTCCTTATTTTCATTCCAAAGATCTCGGAATATTCCGTAACATTCAAGTTTTTCAGGTTCTTGCCCAAAAACAAGTTATCTCAACAAAGTGCACAGTTAGCTTATACGGAACCACGGGAAAGTTTATAATCGCATTTCAAAATGCAACTTGAAAGTCAGAAAGCCATGGAAGTACTAGCAGATGAAGAGGATCGAGGGCTAAAAGCGAAATAGGTCAGGGTGACTATGCGGGGTGCAACTGCTGTTGTCTATCTCTATGTTCTCGCCCGATTCCGAAGCGCGCGGCGACGACGGGCCGCCTGTGTTTTTATGATTGATGCTGCCGGGAGTGAACAAGTGTCAAAATATCAACTTCATTGATACAAAAGAAAAGAAAGATACAGCATAGATAGGAAATAGATAAGGAAAGAAAGAATGGAACAGAATTAAATTAAATCAGGTCTTCGTCACTGACAGATTTCTCGTTTACCTCGTCCAGAAGGGGTGTCTTGTTGATTTTCACTGCAATAAAGTACTTTCAATTGACTTGTTTTGTCTGATTTTCAACTTTTTTGTAATAAAAATTGAAGGTCAATGGGCAATAGACAAGTTGAAAACAGAACATAAACATACTTCCAGGCGGGTCAGCTGTGATTTCGTACTCATAGTCTTCTGATGCTATTGTCGTGGGTCGTGCGGTTTTCTCAGTGACAAATTCTGCTGTTAGCTTGCTCTCAGATACTTTATCGTTTTTCTTCGAGTCTCCAGAATGCAACGTTTCAATTTCAACTTCCTCTTCAACGGCATCGACACTTGTGGCAATCTTCGGCGCAGTCATACACTCCTGACATCCGATCAAAGAGTAGCACGTACTACCGGCCCAACTATAAAGAATTATTGTCCTAAAACGTGGAAAACAAAGTCAGTCACCTATCGTAATCGTAGTTCTCCAGCCGATTACTTTGTTCAATGAATGGGTACTGGTCGGTGGGTACTTCGACGTGAAGATATGGGTAGATTTGTTCCATTCTGTTTGCGTATCTGGAAACAAAACTGGGGTTTTGTTGCAAAGTGTGTTTCTTACCTTCTGTAGTTGTCATAATACGCTCGGTAATAGTTATAGTATGGTGCATCATAGGTAACAGTTCCTGGAGATTGCGGAATCATAACTTGTTGAATTACGACGTTCGGGGAGTCAGAGATAATAGATTGTAAGCTATAACTATCTATGAATTCAGTGGTGATTATGAACACTTTAGCAGCTCTGGTGAATGTTTGCTTTGACAGGATTGCAGTAACTTGCTGAAGAGAAAGGTAAAAACATATATTTGGAATCTGGGCACCTCGGAATCAGGTTTTTGAGTCTGTTCTGCACACCATGTTCCACAAGGCAACAGTTTCAACTTATCTACTGCAGTACTCAAGTCGGAACTTCTTCCGTAGCTTCCCAAAGCTACAACGTAATTTGGTTCATTCAAATTGTCAAAGAGATAGATCCCGATTTGAGATTTCTGAAACAAGACGATACCCAGCAGTGATAAAATGAAACTAACATGTTTCGTTCTTCCCAGCTCAATTGCCCCCGACAGCTTTGCCACTAAACTCCTCACAGTGCTCCATTGATAATCAGATAAATAGTAGACAGCCTTGATAACGAATAGGAAATCCGTTGGCTCATTTGGACAGCAATAAGTTAAAAACGGGAACACAAATAAAAAACAGAGTAAAATAGTGGTGTATGATCGCATGGAAGTGACTTGTGAACTGTAAGAACTTCCTTCTTCAGCTTTTTCATATCCTTTTTATATGCCGCTTTCCCTTCCTTCCGATTTTTTTGGCAGATCTTCATACTCAAGTGGTAAAAACGACGTTTGGCAAGCTGGGGGAGGATGTGAAGGAAGTGACGCACCAATGTCAAGAGACTTCACAAATTCACTCTATTATCATCTTGGATTCACGTTTTCAATGTAGATTCACTATTTTCATTTAAATAAATAAGAAAACACACTCAAACTACACATGTGCATAGTTACACCCGTGAAATTTGACTTGGAAACACCGGAATGCATGTGGGGAAATGGGGGATAAAGATGAAGGTTAAATGGGTGCGGCGGTGGCTGAATGGTCTTTTTGGAACTGCTTGTTGTGGAATTTCTCCCAGAACCGGGAAATGGGTCGCATGGTGACATAGAGATCACTGAGACGGGTTCTTCGGTTCTCCACTGGAATTACAGGCTCTTCTCGAGAAGGTCGCATGCGGACTGGCGCCTGCTCCACGTCATTGTCCGTCTCGTTTCCTTGTTCATTTCCAGTACTCTGATCATGAATGGCTTCTTCGGCTTGATTCTTCCCACGTGACGCCAGTGCAGAGAACAATGATGCAAAAGTTGGGAAAATCATGAACTTCCTGAAGTTATAAACTTTTCTTGTTTAAAAGAAGTATTGGCTTACCAAATCATGAGAATAATGACAAATGCAATGATAGCTAACGCCATTGGAATCAAGTTTGTTAACCATGCTTTCTGGACTATGAATCTGCACTTCACAGCATCGCAAAGTATGTTGTCACAGAATCTGAAACAAAGTGTTTTCTGGTACATGTGACTGCTCTGTCAGTGCTGACTGAAGGTCTCTGCGATAAGATAATGAATGACCAATTAGTTTAAAATGGAGATAAGAAGAGAAATGGACGTGGTGCAAGGTGCATTCGCCATTTACACGTTTCGTGTGTATGTTCTCTGTTTTATTTTACCTGTCTGGTCCGCAATCGCATTCTTCCTCATCCTCCAATAACCCATTTCCACAAATTGGAAGTGACCCTTTTTTTGGGGTCAAGCCACTGGTGATCGTTGGGAACTGTTGAGACAAACATGTGTGATTCGTGAGCTTGTTGACCATTTCTTGTACACTGCATTCCGGAAAACCACTGAAACAAGAGATTCGTCTCTGTTTTTTCGCGACTCTTCATGGCTCTTCGCATTCTCTCGGTCTATCATATTTGCTCGGAGATCTTTGGAGCCTCTTGCTTCTGCTTCCCCGTCTGCGTCTCTTCTCTGGTTTCTTTGACCGCTTTTGAGTCAACGAAAAGAATTTTTGCGCAGGGAAAAAACTTGCCACGTTCTCTTTTTTAGTATTTCCAGCGCGAAAACTCATAAACTAACCGTAGTTTTAAGCATTTCCCGTTCTTCACTTCTTTACAATTGCACTTTGTTTTCATTTGATGAGTGAGTCCAACGACATGCGCCAGTTGGTGCATGAAAACCCAGGCGTTGCTCATTGTGGACTCCGGGAAGAACTGAACATGTTTCGTTGGTTTTGTTGACGTTTCTTATCTTATTTCTCACCCCAGATATCATCAAACTGTTCTTTGAGCACAGCCCGTTCGAATACGCAATTCCACCCTCATAATTGTGTCTGAGCAGCACGGTTACATCATGCTCCATCAAATTCCTCTGTTCTTTTTTCCAAGCCGTGAAATCATCCAAACCCATACTTGTTCCTTTGACTGGTAGTATGTCTATTATAGACAATCTAATGTTCAGTGGGTAGAAGTACTGGAAAATTGGTTTGAGAGAACTGGGTAGAGCTTTTGGGCAATGTAGTACCTGATTAACTGTGTGTAAGAGCACAACTAAAGCAGATCTGATCCGTTCCTCATCGTAGTTATAGTACCTTGTCTGCAAAGTGATCTTTGATGCTCAACATCTACAGTAAGACATTTACTGTTTTTTGATGAGACAGTGGGAAAAGCAAATCAAAATGACAAAAGGAACAGGGATTTCCATTTCAATTTTTTTTTAAATGCAAATCGTGGGAGCAGTAAGATGCCTTTATAACAAGCGCTGTAGTGACCTTTCTTCACATTTTCCTTCTCATCTCCCATTCCGCAGAACTCACCAACGACGAGTCTATTCCAACTAAAAAAGTGATTAGTCTAAGCTTCCCATCTGTCGCGGCTTCACTCCAATCACTGATCTCAGTCTCCACATCATCTTCCTAAACTCATTCATGACTCAAGTTTCTTAGAAAAAACTTACTATCTCAGTATGTAAAAAACTGGCGTCAAGGAGTAACGCATCAGTGAACACAATTAGAAGGATGATTCCTCTCATGTGGGTGTTACAGTGAAGACAGCCCGGAAACCGTAGAAACCGCCGTGGTTGGTTCTGGAAGTGGTTTAGTTATTGGAATGCATAGATAGTAGGTAAAAGAGGCCACGAGGAAGATGACAATAGATGTATTGTGTGATGTGAGTCAGAGAAGGAGAGAGAGAAAGTTTGACAAATTCAAAGTGATTATCATCAACGGAAATGTAACACAACACCCACTTTCAATTGGTATTAGAAGTAGTATCAAAAACCCCAAAAAGAACTGACTAGTAAAGTTCTACAACGGCCTAGACCACACCGTTAACTGACACAGATCAGTGAGGAACAGCCAATTGGAAGACGAATGAATCCTAGTGGTTAGATGAGGAGAAGTGGGAGAAGAAGAAGAATGGTCAGTGACGGTTTCTTCCGCTGATTGCTGCGTATCATAGTCGCGCGCGCTATTTGACGCTTATGAGTCAGCCGAATTACGATCATTTTCCTTTTTGTTGTAAGAAAAACGAGAAACCCGCGAAAAGGGGACGTTTGTCCAGAAAGTGATACTTTGAGAGGATGACTGGGCATGGTGGGTAAACTGTGAAAAATGAGAAGAAGCACTGTCCAGGATGAGCAAAATCGGTGCTTGTTTGCGCATTCACTCGACTCGAACCGAACACAACATGACTGACTGCTCCGGTCTGTTTTTTCTCTAGTGACATCATAACTGATCATGGGGGGATAAGTCAACAATCTCCTTTTCCTAATCTTTGCACTATCAGCGTTGTTATTCTGATTTGTTCCTCCAAATTCCGCTTGAACTCGAGAATCTAACGTTTGATGTCAATTTCACTGCAGAACCTTTCATCTCCAGTCAAAAGGTGTAAGGATTTGCATACATTAGCAAAAATGGGAGAGGAAAAGAATGGGAGTGATAAAACGGTTGACGACAGCAGTGGTCAGTCACAGTCTGATCAGACAGAGCCAATGCTGCCGGTTGGTTTTCAAAGATTCGAACTGTGTAAACTTTTTTGGTTTCAGACTTCGACTGATAAAACCGCGTGGACCTCTATCTACATTGGGGGATCATGTGCTTTCATCCAAGCAACACAGTTCGCCATCTTCTTCAGCTCAATGTGGCCTTACATTCTCACGGTAAAACTTCTCACTGCCATTTTTCACTGATTTTCATGCTTGTTCCAGTTGCAACCCGACGTCAAACAGAGCAGTTTTGGAATAGTTGTCGCTTGCTATAGTTTTTCCCAGTGCATCTTCTCGCCCGTTTTTGGAGCGTGGAGTAATAAAATCGGTCAGGTCCGTCTGCCAATGATAGCCGGATTCCTGATCATGGCCTGTGGAAATCTGTCCTATCTGAGTTTGCAATTCTGGTCCGACCATCATTTGTACGTCATGATGGCATCTAGACTGATCGCTGGAGCAGGAACAGGTTTGTCACATGGGAATGGTTGTTGTGAAAACAGTTGTTTTAGCGAACATGAGTCTGTTGAGAGCCTATGCATCAACCGCGTCTACCTCTAAAGATAGATCGAGAGCAATTGCTTGTGTCTCTGGTGGGATTGCAATCGGAAGTATGATTGGACCCGGACTCCAATTGCTGTTCTCTCCACTCGGTGCGGAGGGAATCACGATCTGTGGTCTGACCATCAGTATCTACACATCTCCCGCTTTGTTCTGCCTGTTCCTCAACGGAATAGGATTATGTATCGTAACGTTCTTCTTTGAAGAGAAGTTTATCATAAAAATGGGCAAAGATGTGGAGAAAGCAAACGAGGAGGAAGGAACGAAGGTGAGGGAAACGAGAATGACCACTAGGCTAAATGGGGTTCGCCGTCGTTTGCAAACTGAGAATCGGACACCCAGCAGCGACACAAAAAATGAAACCGGGAGAATAAGAGAATAATAGTGTGCCTCCGCTCACGATGGCGAAATCGGTGGAGGATGTGCGGGACAGACGAGGAAGGGGCCATGTTATTTCGCAACCCCGTTTGCATACATACCCGCGCACTCTTTCGTTCCACTTTTATAGCCTCATTCTTCAGACCAAGTCGTCAAAACTTGCCAACCCGGACATTATTGCAATTTTGATATGTGTCTTGACGCGTTTCTCTCAAATCTTCTTGAATACCACAATAGAGAGGTGAGTTGTTAGCAGCAAAAGAATTAACCTAATTACCTCAACTAATCCCATTCAGTATTGGTTCTGCCTACACAATGATGATGTTTTCCTTCGAAAAAGAAGAGGCAGTCACTATGAATGCAGGAATTCACACAGTGTCTGGAACAATTGCGGCATCGATGTACATCTGTTTCATTTTCACAAACGTTCGGAAGTAGTGAGTGCACCATCACAATTTCGCAATAGGAATTGGGTTTACAATTACAGCGTTAGAAACAGGATTCACACTGTGATTGCCCTTGCGATCCTACTTATATGGCTCTTCGTCACCTATCCGTATAGTTTCTACAGTGACAAGGTCAAACTTATGGTGAATGGTTAGTTGCAAAGTTTCATTTGATCACAGTTACTTTGTTTTCCCAGGGAGCAATGCTGACTGCGACATCGACAAGTATCCGTGGTGTAACGATCTGACTACTGTTCCCGCCTGGGTATGCCGATGACTTTGTGCATCTTCAAAGAAGTATTTTTAGGCATACTTCGTGGGATTCGTCTTTGTCTTTGGAGTTTCATTCTCTATAATCAACATCACCCTCACCACCTTGTTCTCGAAAGTTGTTGGACCGAGACCTCAGGGTACCTATCAAGGAGTCTTCCAAATGGCGGGATCCTTTGGAAGACTCATCTCCCCACTACTCATGAGCATCACCTACACCGAATTCGGACCGAGTATGCCTTGGCAGATCTTGATTCTCAATGTAAGGGAACTAAAACTCTCATTAAGTTACTGAAACTATGTTTTCAGATGGTCTTGATCATCAGTGCCTGGGTGATCATGCGCGAGAGAATGGTCCCATTCGAGAAGTACCAAGCAACCAAAGTGGAACCTGCAAGTCTTCCGTCTTAACTTATTGACTCATTCATTATCAGTTAGACTCCGGAGGTTTCCTTATTATTTGTTTTTGTATGTTGGAGTCTTCAAGTGTCGTTTAAAGTGCAATGTGTGCGGCAAACAAAAACTGGTTGACTCTTTTTCCAAGTGTATTCTCTCTTTCACTTTGTATGTGTACTTGGGTTGTTATAATGTGATTTTCCAATAGGAAAAGTTGAGCATTTCTTCTGGTGGTGTGATTGGGTCCATGACTTTTTGTGATATGATATTTTCGATTATAGAAAAAAACGATATAACTGTGGAATCATGTTTATTAGATCAAGTATTGAAGGGAATTCATAAAAACAGAAAAGTTACAATATCAGTTTACAATTTGGCGTTTATTCCTCAGCGTTCCCAACATAACGATTTGACTTCAAGTAGTCTGGGTCAGTAGACACAATCTTAGCAAGAACAAACGAATGCAAGTTGAAAACAACAGTGACAACGTCTTCACATTCGATATCCTGCAGTACACGTTGGTTTTAAAGTGTTGGAATAAAGGAAACGACTTACTTTCACTTCAATCTTTTCGGTGTTCAAGGATCTATCATCGTTGAATGAAAGTTGAACGCATAGCTTTCCATCATCAGCGACACTTTGCAGATCTTTGAAACGATACTGCCAGATGTAACTTTTTGTGGGGATATCGTAAAGACTGACTCCTTGCTTGATATCAAACACAATACCACTTGGTCTGCCTTCAAAGTTGCAGGCAAATGTTCTTGACTTAAAAATGGGTATGTTGAAGATAGAATACTTTCATTCAAAGCCCACCTGCATCTGAGAAATAGTGTTGTACACTGTTCTATAATAAGCCTGCTCAAAAAGTTCAAACGCAGAAGGTGACTCAAATGACAAGTAGTGGTTTGGAATTGGCAATGGGGTCTCGATCAGGAAACAATTATCCCGCTTGTCGCGCCTCGGGCTTGTGCTTGGCACCTGCAGAAAACCCCGTTATTCCGGGTAATAGGTGTCGGTGTTAGGTGTCGATTTCGCAATAAAACTACTTGTTTGACTTACTTGTTTCACGGCGACGTCGTAGCATTTGTAGAGGTAGATGCATTTGTTGAGGTCTTCTGAGTTGAGCTGCAAGGACCCTGTTGTTTTGTGTTGTTCAGTAGAAAAAAACAATAGTGTCTTATTTTCACTATGTATTCGCGTAATGATACAACTCACCGGTGGTACATCGAAAAAGCAAACATCACTTCCTTTCAATATAAGAAATCTAGGCTGCCAACGGATTTTCAGTTCTTCTTGATCATCATCGTTTAGATACTCATTCACCCATCCAATATAGCTTATCTGAAATGCATTTCTTCATTCAAAACGTCTTTCGTAACAAAAAGCACCTGTTCACTCTGATGCAGATACTTATTGCTCATTTTAATACTCTTATGGTTGAGCGACAAGATATGTTTGCTTATATGCGCAATCCATTGCTCCAACGCAGCGGTATCCTCGCAATGGACAATTCCCGAAGATCTTCCGTCGACGGCGCGGACTTCGAATGAGTTGGTCCTGCATTGTTTATTTTGTGAATATGCATAACGGACCTAACTCCCTCGTGGTTCTCTCCTCTCCCCTCTATAGAAATCTGATGAAGCGAACCTGATATTGTCAGTTCCCCAAAGGTATCTGGTGACATAGGCCATCGCCAATGGCAAAGAAGTCAACGTTTTCCATTTCTTCTCGCGTCCGTCAATATGTTGTGCCCATTTTGAATCAGAGAGTCCCAGCTCTGACTGCGATTTCTTGCTCTGGAAGAGGGCAAAACGATTAGTCTCAAAGTGCAGATAATGTCTAAATATAGAGAAATTCATCCAGACTCCAAATATTTGTGTTATTAGTCCCTACTATACAGCAGAAGACAGAAAAACAACTTTGGAGCTGTCGGACAAAATTCACTTCTATCTCGTGCTTTATAAGCAGAAGACACACTGATACTTCTGGGTGAGAAATTTCTCTCTAGCAATTCAAAAAAGATCCTTCACAGCCCCTTGTCAATTCTCATTAGTACCCAAACCCGTCATACCCTTGTGCTTCTTCCGTCGAACAACTGGTCCAATGTGCCATCTGGTTGAAGTGATTGTGCCGGTCTGCAAAGCACCGACTGTTGTTCATTGTTCATCATATCCCGCTTCCTTTCGCGCGTATTATCCGTTCTGCCATCGGATGTATCCTTGCCAAACATTGTTCCCATTCCCCCCGCTTCGCCTATGGCCCAAAACGCCGCACATTTCTGAATTTCAAATGCAGTGAAAAGCATTCATCGGGGAGGATGGCGTGAGGCTCTGCGGCGGCGCGCAACGGGGCCTACAGCACCACGCAGAGGCTCTTCCACACTCTAATCCATCAGTTTTATGTTGTTTCTTTCTCGTGTTTCTGTTTCTGTTTCTTCCTCTTCTTCAGTCTCCTTTCTTTTCTTCGTCCTACTTCCATCCCATACTTTTCCCCTCTTCTATTCTTCACAAAACAACAGCGGGGGAAGGACCAGAAAGGAAGGAAGGATATGCGAAGCAACAAACGAGCACAGAGACCCTGACAGACTCACTTCAGAAACGGCGTCATGTGGGTGAAATGGCGGACACCGAGAGTCACTTGGTCACCGCTTGACTTCAGCATGTTTACCACTTCATCGTGGCTCTGGCCTGAAAATGGAAGAATGATTTCGAAATCTAAAAATAACATCATGCTTGTCTTGTCACTTTACGGATTGTGAAATCAAGCGTTCCCCACTGACTATACTGTCTGGCTATAAATAGCTACTCTTCTGTATTTTCCCTACGGCGTTTCTCATTCGTTTTTCTTGCTCCCTTGGGATATACACATGTTAATTGAGCTAATAGAGCGTGTATCTTCTTCTTTTGTGGCTCGGCTCACCTTCTATGGACACTCCATTCACTTCCACGATTGCGTCACCCACAAACAACTCGCCGCATTCATCAGCTGAAAAGTGTGACTTTTCTGACACGTTTTCTGCTTCTTATCTCACCAGGCAATCCCTTGAAAATTTTGGAGATTACAATGGGCATGTTTTGTGCGTTTTCGGATCCTCCCTGAAATCACATGTAATCCCTCAGGTTTTGGCTGTTTCTGCTCCTGCTTTTCCTTTTTTTTTCTCTTCTGATTCCTCACTTTGATAGACAATCCAAAGCCCGAGTCGGGTTTCTTGACAATAACGACTTGCCGCGTCGCATTTTCCATGAGAATTTCCCTGGCCTCCTCGGGCTCGGCGGTACCATCGTCAATGACTTGAATACATAATTCATCTGCAAAAAAAGAGGAGACGTCAAGTTACGGCCCAACTTTTGCCCCTTCTCGTCGTCTTCTTTTTATTCTTCCTTTATTTTTCCCTTTTTCCTCCCGTTTTTTTCGCCTGGAAGAGCGGAAGATAGACGGCACGGACCCGTCTTCTTCTCTTCCCAACAACTCAATTGTATACTAGACGCCAATTTCCGCACCGTGAGCTGAGCTAGCTTGCCTGGTCAATAAAGTTTTCACACGAGTTCAGTTCTTCTCTCTCTCTTTCGCCAATTCCACCCCATCCTCTATTCTTTTTCAATTTCAGGAACGGGCTTTCTGCGTTGCTTCGTTTTGTTGTGGTGCGCCACAAAATATTGCGCATTTTAGGTCCCAAGAGACTTCGTGAAAAATGCTTTTCCTTAAAAATTGATAGTCTTTTCTCACTTCTCTAAGCCCTCGGTTCTTTTTTCTTTCAACATTCATTTTTGTTGACTCACCTTTCGACAACAGAAGTCGTGAGGGTCTGGAGGTAGAGCTTCCATCACTTATCAACACAATTCCATGATGAACCTGAACAATTTTACAATCACTAACAAACACGGGTTCACTGACCACATCCAAATTATGATGAGACTTAGTGACCGACATTGAGACTAGAGAATATATGAAACAAAGTTGAAAGTTTGTATGATGAGCGGAAGAGGGTTGAGAGATGTCACCTCGCGAGTCAACTCCGAGGCTTCGAGCCTCCAATCTCTTCTCATCGGAAGCGGTGTAATACACACATTACAACATTCCCGTGCGAATAGCAGGAGGGGTTGAGAAGTAGAGATAAACACATGGTTTCGTGTTACTGGAACAGTAATAAAATTTGGATGTCTTGGAGTTGGAGGTCCGAAGTGTCAAGGTCATACAGACGAATTGATGAGAAACAACTGTTGTTTTCTAGAATGTTTCTGGAAACTTTAACCAGCTGTAAGCACTGTGATCCCTGATTTCAAACCGTTTTTGAGTCCCTCTAACAGCCAAACTTCTGTTTCGAAATTTCCCCACGTCACCTCTCATCCTAGAGAAGAAAAAGTGTCAGGCATAGATCACTCAGCCAAATTAGCCACGGCTCCCCTTTAGCCCAGACCACTCTTGCCGAACTAATACGTCTTGTCAGGCAATTTTTTGTCCTTTTTGAAGGGTTTCGTACAGCCCGAAGAGCTCCCGTTCGTCAAAACGGCCTTCTGGCCAGCTGGTTTCCCTTGGTTTCTTTTCCTCTGCGATTTTATGAATGATGTACGATGATTTTGTGCGGTGGTGTGGTGTGTCGAACAGCGAAACGAAACGGTCGGGGCAATCGCAGGCAGGAAGAGAAGAAGAAGAGACGCGGCGATATTTCGCAATGTGTTTGAAACGAGTGTGATTTCTGCTGCGTTAGTCATCCATGAACCATATCGTTTTCTGAGCGCATTTGGCAGAGTTGTTGCTTTCCCGACGACGGCTCAAAATGCCATTCTCTTTCTCATTCTCGTGTTTGTTGTTTGTCCAGCTGCCGTTTTTTTTCAGTTTTTCCCAGGGAAATCCACACTTTTTATAGTATTATTCTGAAAAAAAACTAGGCTGATATAAAATTCTCACTAAGTTTTGTCATTTTTTCTTTCTAATCTTCCTCTAGATCAGTCAGTATTCCTTCGGTCACAGCGTAAATCGATGCGAGAAAAAACCATCTGGCAGTTGTTCGTCATGTGGTGCGCACTGTACGCAGGGTTAGCCACGCGGTGTTGACGGACCGTAAGCCTGCATGTTTCACTGTATCGACTGTTTATTATTGTTCTTATCGGTGATTTTTCTCTTCATTCGACGAGTTTTTTGACGAAAAATCATGTTTAATTTGTTGACAGTGGAAATATAGGACACATTATTCGTATTTTTCAATTTTTCAAGATAATTTTTATGAAAAATCAATGTTTTCTGTGAATTTTTGACGAGATCTATTGGCCGGTGCAGTTTTCTCCATGAATTTTCGTTCCCTGTCGAAAAAAAAAGAAGAAACTCTGTTTGAAACAGAGAAAAAAACCAAAAAAGAGAAGAAAAAAGAAACATCATGCGCATCCATGCCGAAAAAAGAAGCGAAAAGGATGAAACCAATAATATTTCGCGAGTTTGTGCCCCTCCACCAAGCCTAATAGACTCACAGAAAACGAGAGACGGAAAAAAGAGGAAAAAAGGAGCTGGCCGTCTCCACTCTCTCACTTCTTCGTCGCCTTTTTTGCGACACTTCTACTTTTAAAACCCTATTTGGCACGCGAATAAGTCTTCTCACCAATTCGCGCGCTCTCTTACTCACGTCACACTGCCCAGATTCGGAGACTCCCGTGCTTACATGTGTATTGATTTTTGTTGTGCTCGTCAGTGACCAGTCCAAAATTGCTCGTCGCTTGCGCGACTTCCCCTATCTCTTCTGTGCCATCTTGTAGTTCAGAATTGCCTCCGTTTGTAGTCGTCGTCTTTGCCGTCGTAGGCTGGCTGCGTGAGAGACGAGAGAGTGTGTGGAGTGTCTCGAGGACCCCCCATCCATCTGCTTTTTGATGGGCCGGGTCGCTAAGGAACAGGTGGCCCCAAATGCGGACCACGCCTTCCAAAACGCCTTGCAACACAGCTACATACACTCCCGTTTCTCTCTTTTCTTTCCTCAATTTCTTCTGCTTCTTCTGTCCGTTCTTTCTGACTCAATTCTTCTCCCAAATTCAATTCTTCCTGCTGCAGGTAAACCACGAGTCCATCAACCACGTTTATTTGAGTGATGTCACTCAAACAAATCGTTGGGCATAGTAAGTTATCTCTGAATTCGAACGATTACAACCTAAAACTGTTCCAGAACTGCTCAACGATGTAATTCGTCCTCTGAAAAAGGCTGAGGGCCGTGGCGCCTGGAACGTCCTTATCGTCGACACTCTTGCCATGCGAATGCTTTCTTCTTGTTGTAAAATGCACAATATTATGGAAGGTTAGTGAATATCGTGTTGCGAAAAGGTTCTCATAAGCAAAATTTCAGAAGGAATCACAATTGTTGAAGATTTGAATAAAAGGAGGGAACCGCTGCCAACACTTGAAGCGATTTACCTAATTGCACCAACAGCTGAATCCGTAAGTCTTCATTTAACTCATTTGAAGTAAAATTTCTCGTTTTTCAGATAGACAAATTGATTCAAGACTATTGTGTGCGGAACCAGTATAAATGTGCACATGTCTTCTTCACTGAAGCATGTTCTGACCAGTTGTTCTCGACGCTTTCTAAAAGTGCGGCTGCCAGATTTATCAAGACCCTGAAAGAAATCAACATTGCATTCACACCATACGAGAGCCAAGTGTTCAATTTGGATTCTCCAGATACATTTTTTCTCTACTACAATGCACAGAAGCAAGGAGGGTTGACGTCAAATCTGGAGAGAATTGCCGAGCAAATTGCCACTGTTTGTGCGACACTCGGAGAATATCCGTCGTTGAGGTAAACAAGAAATTTAGTCAGAGTGTCGACGAATACTACATATTTTAGATATCGCGCGGATTTTGAGAGGAATGTAGAGCTCGGTCACCTCGTTGAGCAGAAATTGGATGCTTACAAGGCTGACGACCCGTCGATGGGAGAAGGAGCTGATAAGGCACGCAGTCAGTTGATTATCATTGATCGTGGATACGATGCCATCACTCCACTGCTTCATGAGCTCACTCTTCAAGCCATGTGCTACGATTTGCTGGGTATTGAGAATGACGTCTACAAGTACGAGACAGGAGGAAACGAGAATGTTGAGAAGGAGGTAGGAAACACGCAATTATGGGCTCTGACTCGCATTTCCCTACTTCAGGTGTTGCTCGATGAAAACGACGACTTGTGGGTTGAAATGAGGCACAAGCATATTGCCGTGGTGTCCCAGGAAGTGACAAAGGGACTAAAGAAGTTCAGCGACACCAAGGGAAACAAGGGAAACATGGACGCCAAATCCATCAAGGACCTCTCCATGCTCATCAAGAAGATGCCACAGCACAAGAAGGAGCTCAACAAGTTCAGTACTCACATCAGTCTTGCTGAGGAGTGCATGAAGCAGTACCAACAAGGAGTTGACAAGCTGTGCAAAGTGGAACAGGACCTCAGTACCGGTTCCGATGTGGAGGGAGAGCGTGTGAAGGACGCTATGAAGCTTATGGTCCCACTGCTGATCGACCCTGCAGTACGATGTGAAGACCGTCTCCGTCTCATTCTCTTGTACATTATCTCGAAGAACGGAATCACTGATGAGAACCTGAACAAACTTCTCCAACACGCTAACATCTCCATGGCTGACAAGGAAACCATCACGAACGCTGCTTATTTGGGACTGAACATTGTCACCGATGTAAGTCACAATTTTCAAACACATGTTTATATGCATTTTGTTTCAGACGGGACGCAAGAAGACCTGGGCACCGACCCGCAAAGACCGACCACATGAGCAAGTATACCAATCATCCCGATGGGTCCCAGTCATCAAGGACATCATGGAGGATGCCATCGACGAGCGTTTGGATACCAAGCACTTCCCATTCCTCGCTGGAAGACAAGTCAATCAGGGATACCGGTGAGTATTTGTTTGCGCTGAGCGAAGAGTCGATCTTGAAAGTTCTTTCGCAAGATTTGCACTAAGCTGCTAAACGCAACGCAAAACTCTCGTCTTGAGTTGGGTGAGAGAAGAAAAAGATTAAGAACAAAAAACTATCGGAAAAAGGATAAGAACTATGAATTTTCAGTGCTCCGGCGTCCGCTCGTTATGGTCAATGGCACAAGGAACGAGGACAGCAATCCAATTACCGCAGTGGTCCACGACTGATCATCTTCATTATTGGAGGAGTCACTTTCTCTGAAATGCGAGCTGCTTACGAAGTCACCTCCGCCCGCAAACCATGGGAAGTGGTTATCGGATCCGACCGTATCATCACTCCAGACAAGTTCCTGACCAACCTGCGTGACCTAAACAAGCCTCGTGACATATGACATGATGCGGGGTACCGGAAAGAATCGACTATTGACGAAACACAAAGATACGGCCCAATCTGAGCTTCTGCCCTGCCACCTGCCTCTAGAACACTTCTCCCCCCTCTCTGTCTTGTTTTTGGTAAATTGTCTCTTTTCGTACCCCACCCCATCCCAACCCACCACAGAAGTCTTTTTGTGAAATCAAATCTTGTCATCCCCTTGTCTTCTGCCTTCATCTGAATTCCATTGGTTGTCATCTGCTATTTCTAATCCGCTGAGTAATGCTCATTAGCCATTATAACCATTCTGCATGCCTTACCTAGAGATTTTGTGTAAAACGTTAATTTATTGTCCCTATATTCAGTTCGTTATTCAACTTATGGCCAAAACAACTGTGACTGTTTATATCCCCCTAACACAGTTGCATGTAACCAAAACCACCCCTGCTTGTTTAGGCCATAGTATTTATTTTCCCTTATTCCCCCTTTCTATTATCCAACTGAATTTTAGTCATAGGCTAGTGTCAATCTGTTTTCGACTGCTTTGGCAGAACCAAACAAAAATTTCTCGCAATAATTCCCCAAAATACCAAGGCTTGTGATTCGACGTTGTTTTGTATCTAGTCGGAAGAGTTGTGCATTTGTGACATTCCTATGCGTCCCCCGGTTTCCTCTGTACTTTCAATATGTTTGAAGGGCTTGTCGACGGTACGAGTGTAATAAAGAGCAACTCCAAAACGTTTTCAATTACAAAAGGCATTTATTCAGAAAGATAATGGTAGTAGAGTAGTAGTTATTGGAAGTCAGCTATACATCAAAAAGGAAGATATTTATCATTCCGGGAAGAGAAAATGAAAACATGAAAAAAGAGAGAAAAAAAGTGAAGAAACAAGAAAAGACACAGGTGAAGTTGTTGACTAACTACTTTTTTTTGGGTTGTATGATGGGATGGGATGGTAAAAGAGCAATTGATTCAATTTAGCATTAGTCCGTCGTCAGCAATCGGTATCAAGGTTGTATCGGTTGGGTGTCGTTGTTGGAATCTTGGGATTGGATCTACTCGTCCTCCTCCTCTTCCTCCTCCTCTTCTTCCTCCTGAAATGATTCTCTATGAAGCCTAAAAACCTTTCTAATCCTACCTCGAGCTCCTCCTCTTCCTCCTCTTCTTGCTCCTCTTCCTCTTCCTCTTCCTCCTCTTGCTTCACTGGCTCCTCGACCTAAAGCTTTACCATCAATCAATCACGAAACTTTCCCTTTCTATTTCACAAACCTTCTCCTCCTCTTCTTCCTCTTCTTCTTCTTCTGGTTCTGGCTCAACTGGCTCGCTAGCCTTGACGGACTGAGCATCGATCTCCGACTGGCGGGACGACTCGCGCTCCTCGAACTTCTTCTTGTAGTGACCGAATGGGTCGACAGAAGAAGCGCTGCCTGGTGGCTTGGTCTCTTCCCACTCCTTGAGGGCGGCCTCGTAGTCCTCGATCCTGAAATAAACAAGAACTATACAACAAGAACTTATGAGCAATTACAGTACCATTCCTTCTTCCATCCGGCTCTCTGGATAGTGTTTCTTGGAGTTCCGAATCCGGTCATTCCACGCTGAGAAGCAAGCTTGTTGGTTCCAGACTGGAGTGGCACAATTCCTTCGGACTTCTGCTTGAGGTCCTCCTCGATGTCCTTTCCTCCGACGGTGTGTGGGAGAACGTCACGGACCTTGAGGAATCCTCCGGATCCGGCTTGAGTGGCGAACTTGTTCTGGCCAGAGTACCATGGGGTGAATTCGGTTCCGCGTCTGAGCATGTCCTCTCCGAGCTCGAGTCCCTCGATCTTCTGGGTGGCTTGACGGACGGCTCCGAGACCTGGTGGAGCGGACATTCCGGTTTGGGAAGCGAACAAGTTGGTTCCTGAAAACATCATCATTACCTTAGCTATTTACAGAACTTTGTATACCGTTCTGGAAGCAAAGAACTCCGTGAGTACGACGGTCGTGTGGAAGACGTCCGCGGATGAGGGCAACCTGGTTTCTGTGTCCTCCCATGCTGACTTCTCCGGCTTGCGAAGCGAGTCCGTAGTCTCCAGCCTGCTTCGGGATGAGCTTCTCTCCCTCCTTGTCAAGAATGGTCTCCCATTCCTTCTTGTAGGCAACCTTTGGGACCTGGAAGCGAGAAGCTCCCATTGGAGTCTCTCCCTTCTGGGAAGCGTATTGGTTGGTTCCGCATTGGACACGGAGAACGTTCTCGGATCTCTGGTCTGGGGCGATGTATCCTTCCTTCTTGTCCTTGGTGATGTTCCAACGTGGCATTCCTGGGGCGGTCATTCCTCTTTGCGAGTCGAACTTGTTAGTAGCGGCTTGCATGGAAAGGAAGGTGTGACCTCCCTTGAGCTGCTCGAGAGTCCATCTCTTGCGTGGCTGTTGCTGAGACTCAGATGACCAATCCTAAAGTAGCAGGTTATACAGGACTGTGAAAATGTTGATTCCTATGCTCCAAGTCACAAAAAGATCTCACATGAGCTGTCAAACTCAGACTATTTACTCTTCCAATCCGTTCAGATCTCTGCCCTAGTTCTGTTCCATTTCTTCACTATTCTTTCCCCTCCGCGGCGACAAATTATCCTTTATCTTTTTCTTCTTACAAAGACAACAAGAGGTGGATTTGAAGTGCGTCGCGGGTCAAAAAAACGCATCCAAGCAAATATTGCACAATCCTTTTCTATTGTAAGGAAGGGTTTCCACTTCTAGGAAGTAACAGAAAGTATTGGATTGGAGCATAGTTTTCAAAAATACATAAAAGTTTGGTGAAGTGAGAGGTTTCTAGCGTTGTATTCGAAAAAGTATAGTTCGCACAAAGGATGAGAAAAGTTTTGAAGCAAAAAACAAAAGAACAGACTATAAAAAAGAAACTGAAACTATCATTGAAGCAATTCTAACAAGATATAGATTTATGACTGTCAAAAAAACTTAGCATAAGCAGAGACATATTTTCAGACAACCTAATCAACTTATTCTCACATAGTTAATGCAAATGTAAAGAAAAAACACTCGTCACTTACTTCCTCACCCATGTTGACGGAAAAATGAAAATTGAAAACGCGGTACGACGATGGAGTCAGACGACAGTCGAACTGACAGGCACTGCTGATGAGGGGGCCGGCGATGCGCGGTGGGTTGGGCTATTGAGGCGCAACGTGGGCGGATACCTGTACGTGAGCCGATCGGATCCTTCTGTTGACAAGAGAGTGCGCGGATCGAAGAGGTCGAGCCGATAGACTCAGAGACACAGAGCTGCGCACTTTTGCTTGAAGAGGGGGCAGATATTTTCTCCTCGTTTCCTTTCTCTCTCCTTTGAAACCACCCCCGTGGAAACGGTGAGCAAACCTTTGAGAAAGTGGAGGAGAGAGAGAAGATGCATTGTCAATTATCTTAACAATCGCAGAATCTTTGCATGCAACAAACTAGTAACTGATTTTGTTTGATGGCAGCGGAGAAGGGAAGTGGATCAAGGAAGGGATGGAAATAGAAATGATTTTGCAGATGGTAGACTAGATATGTTGAAGATCAAACTTTGAAGAGTCCAATCAGCCTGGTGGTCTGAAAACGTTAACTTGGTGGCCCGGAAATACATAAAATTGCAGTCGAGTATCACCGTTGTCATGTAATGTCTTTAAGAGGTACAACTGGTTTTCACTGCATCTTTGTTATTGCCATCATTTTTCTAGAAGTTCTGTTAATCTGTATTTAAGAAATCAGAGAACTAACTTAGTTTTCATTCCGTTTTCTGATACAGTAACTTTTTTCGCATCTCCCAACAGTTTTCCACCTTTTTTCTACTTTCGTCTTTCTTTTTCCAATCCCCAAAGTCTCTCAAAACGTTTCGGTGGCGGTGGCGGCAAGACACAACGTGTATGAGAGAGTAATCCCGGGAAAACTTCAAGTAGGTAAGCCCCCCAACATCCATCCTCGACTCAACTCGTTATCTCTTTCCACTGTTTGCATTACAGCGTACGGGGGCCCGCCGCACAGTGCTTGCTCGATGCTTTTCGAATGTTTGGCGCGAAGAAAAAAAGGACGGGGGATGGAAGATGGGGCAGGTAAGTTCAGGGGGATGCCTCCGCAGGGGATAAATTATTAGTCAGAACGGCTCTGATGTCTGATCGTTCGAAAGTCATGGGATTTTCCAAGTGTTTTTCCTGAAAAAATAGGAAGGGAATCCCTCTTGTTGATTTAGGAGAAGTGTTGTCTAGAAATGTACATATCACTTTTCGATTCTTGGTTTTTGGCTTGGCATTGACATTGACATCATTTTATTTTGAAAGAGACAATAATACTGAAAAGTGAGAGCAGAAGGTCAGGTCAGTAAAAGATTACGAATTGAGTCAATTTTAAAGCTTGGGATGGTTTCAAATAGTAGGACAGTTCAGTGAGGGGAATTTGTGCTTACAGGGTTTTGTTGGAACTGAAGAATTCCAAAAGTTAACCGTTCGTTTGTTTCCGCAAGTAAACGGTTAATGAGAGTGAAGAAATTAGAGTTTTTGAGTTATTGTAAACGAGGATGGATGAGGAAAAAGTTATTGGAACAAAATGTGAAAAAGAAAAGGAACCGCTCGTTGAAATGATTGTTCTATTCCGCAACATCAATTGGCCGTTGTGCTGCAGAGGAGAAGATGTTGGCATTCACACTGAAAGAAACCGTTGGTTAGGGTAACAAAAAAGTGAGAAGGTTTAGAGAAAATAATGATATATCTGAAAGTAAGGAAGCTCGGGTGTTGTGTGTGTGTTGTGAGTTTAGGTTGGTTGGTTGGTTGGAATGGCTTTGATGAAAAAGAAAGTACATCTGAACAAAGCCGTGCAATAGGGTGAACACTGTTTTGACGGAAGAAAAAAGGGTGAGAACCACGAGAATGGGTCTCGAAGCGAAAGGAAACGGTGGGGGTTATGTGGTGTGCACGGATAGGCGAAGAAGTAGAGTCTCGACCGGATACCACTTACGCTGACTCTGATTTGGAATTCAGAGATAATGTACAAACAGGTTTTGTTTCGGAATTTTCACACACACGAGTTATGGGATGGGGGGTTTTACTCTTGTGTGTCAATACTGAAATGGGAACTTGTTATTGCTATTAGTCCTACTAACAACTGTATAGAAGAGACTTTAGAAGACACTCACTTTCCGGAAACCTTCATAAAGTTATCAACAATGATAGTGATAGGAAGGGCAAGAACCAAGACTCCGCTGATGATTGCACCACTTGCAATAAGTTTTCCAGCTGTAAAACGCTTATTTTTTGTTGTTTTGGTAAATATCCACTTACGAACTGTCACCGGGACATAATCTCCATATCCCACAGTTGTCATTGTGACAATCGCCCACCAGAAAGCTGCAGGGATAGACGTGAACGGAGTATCTTTTTCATCCTTCTCCACAAAATAGAGGAGCGTTGAGAAGAAAACAACTCCAGTAGACAGCACCATCCCCATCATTCCCAGTTGACGAGCGGAACTTTTCAGAGTGAGAGCAAAGGTTCGCATTCCCGATGAGTATCTGGAATTGGGAATGGAAATAGAATAATATTTCCCATCTTTCAAGTGAATTCCGGAAATGCAGTCAGTACCTTCCGAGTTTTAAAATTCTGACAACACGAAGTACACGAAGAACTCGAACAACAAGAAGTGCTCCCTTGATGTCACTCAGACTGGCCACGTCAATTCCAAACAAGGCGAGACCAAGTTCCAAGTAGAAGGGAATGATGGCGATCATGTCGACAATGTTCATGATGCCAACGAGGAATGCAAATCTGGAAAGTGCCTTGTAGATTGTAGTCCTGCAACTGGGAGATACCTGTTGGGTGTAACTGCAAGGCGTACGATGAATTCCACTGTGAACCAAATGATGCAGATGGTTTCCACGTACCCGAAAACTGGATGGGGTTCCCAGATGACGTTCTCATTTTCCACTAAAACAAAACCGCTTGGTTATGAACAAACAAGTAGTTTCTAGTTGTCACAGTAGTCCATAGCTTTTCAGGCTCAAAGGGATTGATATGATTTTCAGAACGGACAAGTTACACGGCAACGTAATTTGTTTCAAGCGTAGAAGTAGAGGTGTACATGTTCTAAAACTTCAAAAGAACACTTTGTGAGTTTATAATTTGCTTCTAGTCTTAGGTTTAGACTCTTTTGACTCAAAGTCAAAGTCAAAATTTAGTACTCTTGGGATTCACATAAACGCAAACAAGGGACTTGGACGCTTGTGAGTGCTTGAAAAGGGAAAGGACTTTGAGAACGAGAAACAAAAAAACTCGTAGATTCACAGTTTCTGGTCAGACGTTGGCATACTCAAAAACGACATGACAGGTAAGCAATCAGTTAGAGAATCAGTTTGAGAGGTATAACAGTTTAAGGTAAACCACCTGATGTGTCAGATCCGTTTTGGTCAGCTGAAAGAATAAGTCTAGGTGTTGGCTTACTACCGAAACAGTAAAAAACCACCAGTCAAAATGTTGTTTTCAAAATCAAATGAGGGTCTATGAACAGGACCAAAGAGCATCAACCTACCAGAGCTCCAGTTGCTGATTCGTTCTGATTTCCCTCCTTTTTTGTAAATGGGCACCTAAACGTGTTTTTTGTCATTCTCTCATCCAGTCACCCTCACTTGGAAGTCATGAATGGACCCTAGTACAAGTCCAATGACACTGATAAGTACAAATGTGATACTTCCAAATGTGAACAGTGTAGACAGCAACGACCCATCTCCCTCGCAAAACTGATGAATTCGTGACCGCATTGAGCGATCGTGCAGCTCGATCTGGAACAAAGTACATTCATTGCATAGGCAATGAACCTATCGCATTTCATCTCACCTTCTTCTCTTTTGGCGCAACGAGCTCTTCCAGTGAAGCGCTCCTGAAATTGAATAATTGGGATTGATAGATCAAGTTAGGGTCATGTAAGTGCACAATGAATCACGTCTATTATTCAAACTGGAAAAAAAGCTAATTAGTCAAAAACTGTCAAGCAAAGAAAGTGTGGTGATGATTGCTGCAAATATCCGTTGAAGGAAAAGGCTGCTATAGGGGGAAAATGAGTAAAACAACATGAAAATGAAGTGTGGATGGGAACCTGAAAAAGTTGAAAAAGCTAAGAAAATCACGGCTAATGGGTATACAAGGTAGGGAAGAACTCGCAAAACGTGGGAATGAATGTTAACGTTTTTGGTTTTATTCGGTTGAATTTCAATTTGTGATATCGTCACTACAACTTACGCTTCCACGTCTTCTTTTTTGATTACAACTTTCTTTTTGTTTGTGCTAAATAAACTGACTTTTATAAAGCTTTAGGAGAATACACTTCTGTCAAAAGTTATGTTCCCTTTTTTTTTCCTCTCCTTTTCGAAAACTTGAACTCACATGTTGTATCCTCTCCAGCAGCAGTTCGACATGACTCCGTCGTTTATCTTCCAGTAGGCAAGTTCAGTGGAAAACTCTTGGGGACACACATCAAGGGGTCTGTGAAGTTGACCGGCGGCGTAGTACTTGAACACTGTGTCAAAGAGTACTCCGGATCGCTCGAAATAGTACTCTTCTTGTGGCTGAAAACCTGTTCCACAAACTGAAGAACGTTTCGTACCTACCAAAAGGTATGCATCACATGCTTGAAGTCTCTGTTCATGGTTCAATTGAGCAAATGCACACAGTTTCTCGTCTATTCCCCTTGAGAAGATACTACACACTCTGATCCTGAACGATGTGCCTCCAATGTTCAGTTTGATCACCGTATCCCCAGCCCCTGATACAAGATCAGGTTTCGGTTCATCCACCTCAGAACGTCTCCCATTGTGGAGTCTGTGCACAATCTGAAAGGGGGAAAGTACGTGCGAGGGCGAGGCACTCTTTGTTTCCTAATTGAGTTGTGCGGCTTCTTTTGTGAGGTCACACTTTTTGTCACCTACTAGCGAAGAAAAGTTCTAAAAAGTCTAGCGGAAAAGTTGTAAAGACCAAAAAGTGCTCACTTCATCCCCGTGATGGTTGGAATTGGCAAAGTTGTCCCGATTTGCAGCATGTCCCTTTCTGGTGCTGGGAATCACCATGGCAATTTGATTACTGAAACAAAGAACTTATGAATATGAAAGATTAGAAGAACAGAAAAGAATACAACTGGCTCAGCCATCTGTTTCAAACTAGTTTTGTTTTGAAGTTTCAGTCAGTCTGTGTAGGAGAAGAGAAAACATTCACCTGTTTCTGTCATTAGTACTTAGCGCAATATAGCGGTTCTTGCAGCGTGTATTGATCATGGAAACGAGGAAAGTGAGGGTGAGATATGAATATATGTAGACAACTAATGATATTCCGAAGAATTCGGGAGGAGGGCGTTGTTTTGCCTAATCTTGACTCGGTTCTTTTTTCTTCTGATGTGAATGTCAGTAGGGAGGAGGGAGGTCCGGAAGTTTCCGAGAGAACAGCTTGCCGCTGTTTTTTCGTCTTGCCGAAAGTCTTACAAACACACAAAAAGATATCTTCGTGGTCCCGTCATGGACGGACGGAAACATGAAAAAGGGGGCGAATGAAGAACCAAAAAATCTCATGAGAATCATTCATTATAACTGCTTCGCCCGAGTCTTTTTGTGTATGGGGGAGACATATGTTGCAGTGTTATGGTGAGTTAGTTAACAAGTTCGCAGACTCTAGTTTTCAGGGAACTGGTCCCTACTACGTTTGAGTCTTCTACAATCTACAATCTTACCCGTTTTCTTCACAATGACTCATTTTTCGGATATAAATAATGAGCTGATTTCTCATAGTCTCTTTACGCAATGAATCCAGACACTTACGTAATCAGGAACTAGAACTAGAGGGCTCTCGATCATAAATCTTCACCGTGAGAAGCTGCCTAACCAAGAGTGGAGCCAGAAGTGCTCCAAAAAAGTTTCCCTTTCTGTCCTTTTTCCCGTAAATGGGCAAAAATCAAGTAAATCAAAAATGAAAGGGAAGAAGACTGCAAGTGAAGAAGATCGTTCGGAAATTGTGTTTATAGATAAGATAATCAGTCGGCGAAAGCTGGAATTATCAGTTCCCTCGTCACGACTGAAAAAATACACATGGAAAACAGCTGCCGTAGTTAGTAGTTATTCTTTTCATTTTTTTCACGTTTGTGAACAAGGTGAACAAGACAAAAAGTAATACGCAACCAGCTCAAGAACAGAAGAAAAAAATGTTTCGGAGGCGTAGGGAAGATTGGATTTCACACCTTGTAAGTGATCCGGTTAATTGAAAGGTCTTGCTAACCCAAACCCTCACAAGACATGGGTGGAATATGTGAATGAAAAATTCATGCGCTTGGACTTGTTCACCTGTTTCCTCCATTCTCATTCTCATTCTAGCTCCATTTCCCCTTATCCAGTGACTACTGTGATCTACGGACGAGCGTTGACTAATTGTTCTTTACTTTCTGACTAGAATCTGACTCATTTGAAAGCACAACTACAATGCCTGACCAGACACTCCGGGGCAACCGACGAAAAATTGGGAAATGACACTTTTGGAGGATGCGGATGAAATGACATGCTCCTGTCAAGTCCAAAAACTTATTCGGTTTGGTTTCGGGGGAAATGGGATGGGATGGGGATGGGGATGGATGAATGCGATGCAACAAGACAAAAAACTAGGAAACAACGCAAAAAGAAAAAAGTTTAGTCGGGCCTAGTTCAACTCGAGGAATCTCTCGTCTAATGACCGACCGTCCCCAAAGAGTTGAAACTAGGGAAGGGCCTCAAAAGGGCAGAAAACCTATAAAACTTGCGCTTGTCTTACGCCACGCCGCCTACGTTTTTATGCGATTTAGTATTTTATGGGATGGATGCGATGGGTCCGACACATCAGAATCAACATTAGAAGTTTCTAGATATTGGGGTTGTCCTATGATTTCATGGATGCTGCATCATTCACGTTAGTTAGAAGCGTCTAGGTTGAGATCAAGCTTGAAATATCTTCAAGCCCACCTAAGATTTCTGTACTGTATATTTCTCAGAGTACTTCGTGTTCATTACTAGTTATTTTCGCTACAACTAACGCTGAATCTTGAATCTAAATCTCAAGCTGAATCTGAAATCAGTCAAGAAGAAGAAACGAACAAATGAGGGTTCTGGTCGTTGTCTTCATCGTCTCCTCCTTCTCGAATGTTATTCACATCTGCCAGGTGGGACGAGTACATTTTTCAGAGCAGAGAACGACAATTTAGGTGAATGAGAATGGGGCAAAAGTGGGCAGAGGAGCAGAAGAAACAGAAGAAGACTCTTGATTGTGCATTACGTAATGATGGTCTTTGAACCTCGCCCATAAACTTACTTTTTTGAGGCGAACATCCTGTCAGGAACAGAAGGAATCTAGTGGAAGGGGGAGAAGTGAGAGCTAAGGGCTCACGGGAGCAGGAACAGGAGGAGATTTATGATTGAATGAGGCGCGTAGTCGTCCTTCTTCGAACTTCTTCCTTTTCGAGAAGCAAAGTGAATGAGAAGGGGCAAAGGATCCGAGTGGATGGGTTTCTGCCCTCCCCCGACTTTTTCCTCGACTTTTTGTCGCCTCATAGTAATCTGATTTGATTTTCAGTCACTTCGAACTGCCTTTCTCACTGACTCATCTCAAAAAGATGTTCCTGATGAACACTTCAAATCTTTCATCCCTTCCCACTTCTCCTTTTCCTTCTTTTTGCTTTTTCTCAATAACGATCACTTCTTTTTTATTTGTTGATGTTTTGGTTGTTTGATGTTGGATTTGAGATTTAGAAAAAGGGTTAAACAAAACGAAACATGAAATAGAAAATGGAAGGAAAGAGATACAATGAAATGAGTGAGCCATTCTCCCCTACCCAAAACAGAAATTGTTTGGTTTCCACCCTTTTAGTGTTAATGACGAATGACAATGTTTTTCTTTTGTTATTTCATCATCTATCTCTACCATATAACATCAGAAAAAGTTACCGAAATCTTTGATACATTGCGGATGTCTCGTGCCGTCGGAATAACAGAGAATGGGAAGAAGCAGCGACGGAATGAAGTGGTGAGAATTGGGGTAGGGTAGTGGGAGAATGCAGGAGTGGACTCGGCCCCCCTAGAATCAGATTCTCAATCCTCAATGTGCAAAAAACTTAATCTGATTGCGATGGACGGCAATAATTTGACAACAAGTGGTCAAATTGAGGACATGCGGGACCGAGTCCGCCCTACTGCAATGGCGCGGGCTCTCGATTTGCGAACTTTGTGCATTGGTTGGCTGGTTTCAAATTGGATAACAGATAGATGACATCTCAAGAGAGTTTCTGAGATTTGATATCTCAACTTCTAGATTCCAAGTTTTCAGCGTCAGACATCATTCAGTTCAGTTCCTTGTGTTGTATGTGTTCGGTTTGTGCGCTTGGGGAAAGTTTTATGCGGCGTTGAATACTAGAGTTGTCTCGAAACTTTATAGATGAACAAAAAGTACATGCCGGAGGGTTCAATTCATTTGGATCGCTCATTTTTTGAAGGTTTTGTCACTGCCGCAAATCTTAGAAAATCTATACCCCTAGATCGATAGGTACCTCTCACAGTTTTGCTGGCATTATGTTACAATGTTAGAGTCCCTAATACATAACAGAAATCAGTTACCTCACATAGTGATACATTGCTCGTTGAAATAGAAGCGCGGGAATGAATGATGTATATGTTTCAAATAAAGTGGAATAAATTTGCGCTTAGCTAATCGGAATCGAATCATGAAAATAACACGATCATCAGAAACGGGCGGGGCGCGTGCTTGCCACGTCGCCTGCGACTGACACATTCTCTCATTGACGACCGTCTCGTCGGTGGATGGGAAAAGAAGAATTTAAAATTGGCAGACATACACACTCAGTTACAGAGCCGGGCTTGCTCGCTTGCTCGACGGACGTATGTCTCATTTGAAATTAGTAAAAATAGGAGAACAGAAGAGGACTGGCGGAAGAGAAGAGGTGTTCAGGGATGTCACTTGCCCATTTCCAAGAGCAATTTCAGGCGGATGGGGAGCAGTCGAGTCTAGCCCCAGAAATTAAACGGAACCTTTTGGAACTTTTGGCGGACAAAAAGTGGAAAAGTAACTAAATTTGAGTGGACCGAAACGACGGACGGACAAACTTGTTGTGCTGACTGAAGAAAGGCGGAACAACGTGAGAAAAAGAAAAAAAGTCTTGTAAGTTTTTCTTTCTTCATTCTTATCATATCACTACTGACAACCAAAGGAAAAAAGGAAGAAAGATCGAGAGCCGGCGGCGTGAGAAATCGTAGTTGGCTTGGCTTCCACAAGGATCGCATATCCCAAGCCATGTGATTCTCGAAAGGGGGGGGGGAGCTGTTTGAAAAGAAGTTGTCAGCAAATTAAGTATGATTAAAGAGGAAGTGCAGATCGAGTGACAACAAACCCCCGAGAGAGACTTTTATTGCGCCGACATTTCTGAAAGCAGATGAACTTTTGGAAACAGATCCATAGAGGAATAGGAAAAGAAGCGTGTTGCACTTGGAACATGAAACTTGGAACCGAACTGACAATGAACAACGTCAGAAAACTCAACTAAAGGCGTTCTTATGACGTATTGATGGGTCTGGGGGTAAAACTCAAAGTACCTTCTCTTCTAGTCCTTGCTTATCTTATGCTTCCCACCCCACCCATCACATGCTGGATTTGGTGGCCATTGTCAGCTTGCGTGTAATCCTATGTGAATAGTGAATAGACCACAATCTCAGGTAGAGAGGAATTGAATATCAGCTTGTGCTTCCAGTGGAACAAGCTGGGGAAGCATAATGATAAAGTATAAGCCTTATAATATGTATGAGAAAGTGAGAGGAAGAGTATATGTGCTCTCGCCCATCAACTTTATGGCTTCTCCTTTTCTTCCTTCCGGTGCAGGAAATGCAGTCAGTTGCTACTTGTTCATTTTCTTTTCTCACTTCCTTATTTCTTGCGTAGCAAAAGCATAACACAAGATAACATAATTCGCGTAGAACTTTTGGTTTTTTGGTTCTTCTGGCATCGGGTTATCCTATTTTACTGGTGGTTTTCCCGTCTATTCGTCATTGTTAGCAGAGCAGACATTTTAATTCATCATCAACCCAGACAGGGTGTCAAAAAAACCCGAAACCGAACACGCAAAACAACGTCAGAAAGATGCAAAGGAACACTTGGGAGTACGCAGATGCACGCGTGTGGACAGAAAGAACAAAAACCAGAGAAAGAAGAGGAAGTATAACACAAAGTCACCCTAGAAGAACAGCAAAGGAAAACTAATCGACAGTCCCCTATTCCCTGAATCCCCTGTCTCCCCGAACCAAATACGTCTGAGATGGAGACGCCTCAAAAGTGCAAGGGGATATGTATGCGGAAAGTTGGAAAATATGTGAAGAAATGGAAATGGGGCGAAAATATGGAATAAATAAAAACCTTGTCTGCTCCGGCGGCTCGAAAGAGAGAGAGTTGACTGCGGAAAATTGTGAAAATCAAAATGAAGCGGGAGAGGTGGTGGTGCCCCCCCCCCCAAAAAGGTGCATAAATTCAATTAGGGGTACACTTGACGGCCAACCAGCCGGCCTCGTCGTCTCTGATTCCTCAAGCACGTGTTTATTCTGGTGGAATCCAAGGCTTGAGGAGCCATAGAAGGAGCCACTGGAAAAGGAGCGAAATGAACCAGATTCGTTCTTGGCGTCGCGTCCTCGGAGACCTCAAGACCTCGAGGTTTCACATTTTGACGCCATTTTATGAGGGTGAATGGATGGGAAGGAAATTGTATGTGTGTAATGATAATTGTGGTTCGGATTCTTATAGGGAAGTCATTGAATCGTCATAGAAATAATTTGTGGGTTCTGGTGGTTTGTGTACGTCATATTTCAAGATTCAAAAAAGAACAGTACTCATAGTAGCTTCAAAACGAACTGAGCACAAAACTGGAGGTATGGATTAAAATGAAGTGAATCTCTCATTCACTGTGCTCATCGTTCAGAAGAATTCTTGCATTTCCATAAAATTCATTTCAAGATTTGTGGTGATGGTGATCCAGAGAACAAATGATAGAAAAACAACAAACAAGGATCAGACACGTGTGTTTGTCCTCGTCTAGAAAGAAAGCTCTCCTCTTCTCTTCTGTCTCATAATCCAGATTCCTCCCTGTCTGTGAGAGAACGCGTAAGGGAATGAACAATGAGTAACTGAGAATCGAGGTTACTCATATCTTGCACTTTCTCGCGCTGATTGAATATTACATAGACATAATAAGGAATGAGATGAAATTGAATAAAATAATCAGGTTCCCAGAAACTTTTTCTAAACTTTCCGAGTTTCTTGATCAGTTACGGGGTAACTATCTCGCATGAATTACAAAAATGAAACATGTTAGTTGCAATGATCATATCTGCCTGTGAATGTGTGAAGCGCTCAAAGGTTAGAGGCCAAGGTTGAAATGTAGAGTTTGCAATTTGAAATGAAACTTTTCGATCATTGACGTTGGTGACTTGTGAGTCAAACTGTCAAATCAAGAAACAAGCGAGCAACATGTGAGTGAGTAATTGAAAACAAAAAGAAAGCAAGCACACTTCTCAGTCCCCCTGTTTTGGATTGATAAGGCAAAGAAAGAAAATTAACATTGGATTTGGCGGGTTTGTCATCGATGCATACACGTACAGTAGCGCTCAAAAGTTAAGACTCCTTTATTCAGAAGGGCATAACTCGGCTCAAAATCATCCGTTTGAGCTCATCTTTTGATATGTGATAGATAAAACCTTCACAAATACACTACAGTTTTTGTAGAATGATTTCTGAAAATTCAAGTGAGGTACGTCGGCTCATCTGTGACGAGGTCGAAGATCAGAAAAATCATTTTTGTGGTCAGATTTTTTCAGAACGTCTAACTAGTGTCAAAATGTGCTCTAACGCGTATATAAACATTTCCCAAAGTTTGAGGCTTCAATCAATCTTTTTCGATTTTTTATGATTTTTTGAAAATTTTTCATTTTTTCACTTTCTAGTGCTAGTGCCAGTGAAAAACTGAAAAGTCGAAAATGAAAGTTTGAAATTTGATAAGATAAGTTTTGAATCATTATTGAATTTAACTGGTGCACGTCCTCAAGAATTTTGAAACCGATCTGAGCACTCCGCGCCTCGTGGCACCGGTTAGAAGTTTTATACCACTTCCACTCAAAAAATCATAAAAAATCGAAAAAGATTGATTGAAGCCTCAAACTTTGGGAAATGTTTATATACGCGTTAGAGCACATTTTGACACTAGTTAGACGTTCTGAAAAATCTGACCACAAAAATGATTTTTCTGATCTTCGACCTCGTCACAGATCAGCCGACGTACCTCACTTGAATTTTCAGAAATCATTCTACAAAAACTGTAATGTATTTGTGAAGGTTTTATCTATCACATATCAAAAGATGAGCTCAAACGGATGATTTTGAGCCGAGTTATGCCCTTCTGAATAAAGGAGTCTTAACTTTTGAGCGCTACTGTAAGGGTTTATAGAGAATATAAGTTCATAACACATAATCTCTATCTTCCCTCCTTAGTGAGTAAGACAATGTTTGATGGTTGGTCAGAAAAAATGAAGGAGAGCAAAAGATCATGGTTTCAAAAAATTGGTCCCCAAATCATGTAGAGGGTGTATCTTTGTAGTACGTCCGTTTTTTTTTCAGAAAACAAAAACAAAAACAAATTTCTGCCGGCTAAACTGATTTTAATTGTCACTTCCCCTGGTACATATTCCTATTCCAGCAAGAATTAGAACTGAAACCTGACAACAAACAGAAATAGAAATCCCAAATCACTCCCTATGGACCATTTCAGATCCGCGCGTTTTGAACGCCTACGTTTTCCAATGTACCTCATTTTGTTCCGAATGTTTGCAGAATTTGACCAAAAATTAGTGAAACAATCAATACACTAATAAATGACAGCTAGAATTAAACTCACTTCTCATCCCACTGCATCATTTCGAGAGTGTTGGCGATAAAACTTTGAAAATCATCAAAAAGAATAAAGATGCACTAACTCTGACGTAGGAATGAACAGCATGTCTTTTCCGCGTTTTTTTCTCCCGCGGGAGTATCCGATTCCGACGTGAATATGAGTCTAGTGTGATGTGATACCTCTACCTACTATCAACAAGTTCAGAAGATGAGGGAGTCAGGAACAAGGCAGATAACTTGGCGCCGCGTTATAATTGTGTTAGTTAGAAGGAGGGACGAATATGAAGAGGCGAAACGAAACCGAGACTAATTCTATTTGGACCAGATTGATGAACGGAGGAGAGGAGACAAATGTGAGTGTGTGGAAAAACAAATATTGTAATTGGGTTGGGTTGTTTTGAGAAATTTTCAGGAGGATGACTGACTAGACTACTAGATCTCAAGATCTCAAGATCAAATACATGTGTGGAGATCTAAAAAGATCAGAACTTATATTCAAATTACAATCTCATGACTACCAACACACACCGGATACTATCATTTGCAAACAAAGCAAACTTGCATCCGGAACCCGTTAAACATCCTAAAAATGACGTCTCCCCTTACTGCACTTTCAAGTACACACGCCAACAGTCAGAAAGTTGCAAAAACCTAAGTAACACAAGCCAAAAGTTCCTTGTTAAAGAAAGTTGGAGGAGGCAAGCGGAACGTAGATCAGATGGGCTCAGAAACGTTAGAAGTTATCAGGAATTCATGGTGAACTCCTCCTACCATCACAGCGTTTTCTTAGGAATGGAATGGCCAGCACAGGGCGCTGCTCGCTCTCCCCTGGATTGTTTTTTGAAGAAGATCACTATCTTTCAGAATACATTAAGAATGAAGAACAGCGTTCTAGACCTACCGGAGACTTTTGCAACGTCGCAACATTGTCCGATAATAGTTCTTTGAAAGTGGATGTTTCAACAAAGTGAGAGCGACCCGTGGGTCCGTGAGTAAGCGACCACGACCAGGCGGAGATCTAATTGATGAATTGAACCCCCATCTGCGGCTATGTTCTTTTTTGTTCAAGTTTCTTTTTATTCTTTTTTCGCTTCGCACCCCGGCGGTGTCGGGAATAGGAAAGTAGGGGGTGATGATGAGGGAAAAGTAGGAAGGCCCGGCCAATTTTTGAAGCGCTGAAGCACTCGCCACGGTGCTACCAGGGGATAGTTTTTGTTTACAAGAAATGAATTATCTGTGGCGGCGCTCAAATTTTAATCCCTGTTTTTGCATAACACATCGAACGCCCCTAGTTATATTTCATTCTTTCGTCAGTTTTTTTCTCACTTTCAGCGGGAAGGGGGCGGCGGTGGACAGATTTTCTTTGAAGATTGTCTTTGACTCGGATTACCGACTATGCTAATGGGTCAACTGGAACTAAAACTGAAACTGAAAACAAAAAAAAAGAACTTCCTGAAACAGTTTTCATCCCTCTATTTTGTAAATCCTGACGTCTTCAACTTTCCAAACTTTGAACTGAACTCGTGACAAGAAATCTTACCAATTTCCCGCGTGGGAGGTCAAATTTGAATAACCCGTAAACATTCCTTCGGAACAGAAGAATGAGAAAAGTGTTTATAAAGACCACACTACGTGCATTGTGTTTTTTGACGGAACTTGCCAATTTGACATAACTTCATAGAGGTAAAAAGCAAGTTCAAATGTACAAAAAGTTCAGGAGTTTAGAAATGTGGATTCTAGCAAAGACAGGCACGTAGACTCACCCTTTGTTCATGTCCAGGTACATGAGGCGTTCCGTGCTCATTGCGCACAGGTTTCGAATGAATGTTTTGAGAGGAGGAATGTTCTGAAAACTCTTCTTTCTGTGGATGTTCGACGTGTCCTTCTTTGCTTGTCAATTAAATTTGAGAGTTAGGAAAAAAAGAAGAGATGGGATGACACTTGAAATTCAATCAACGACAGCAAGGAACATGTGAGCAGTAGAAGACGGACGGTAACGACGGATAACACTTGAAAAAACAGAAATACGCAAAAAAGCAAAACGCAAAAAGCCAAGGCAAAGGAATTATGGGTTTGGAACAAGGAGGGGGCGGGGCATCTGGCATCTAACAAAGTTTCAAAACCCTCAGAGGGCACGGCCACACTTCTTTTAGCTGTTTTCTGTCTCTCCTCTGCTCCTCTCAACGCCCTGAACGTGTGGGACTCATCACACTAAACTATTCCGAGGGGGAATGAATCAAAGGACAGACAGACGGGCTCGTCGATATAGCGGAATGATCATTAAACCGTTTATTTCATTTTGGCTCCGTTCTTCTAGCCGTCCGTCATGTGGAAATGAGTTGGGACGGAACTGGTGACTTGGAATCTGACTAAAAAATAGGTCATCTGAGAAGAAGAAAATTGGAACAATTTCGAGAAGCACCAATGCAAATATCATAAAATTTGAGTTGAGTCTAGAGTCACACGATGAATTGAATGGGTCCTATGGAAAATTCGTCATCTTCATGATTTCTCAGACGATGCTCAGGGTTCTCTCACAAGAATCCTATCATAATCTGAAAATCCAAACGAACGACGTTTCATCCTATCAGCAGTGATAAGCTGGATGTTCCTATGTCTCTTCGACGTTCTCTAGCTCAGTATAACGAACGCTTAGCACAGAAGAACATCTGATTTTTAATCATAAAATGTCTGGGACGTAACAAAGCACAATCCAGAAGCCGTATGCTCACAAAAATGAAAGAATGAAAAGTTTGTTGCATTGTCGCATTTATAAACACAAAAAAAATAAATCAAGAATCAATTGACACAGACATAAAAATAGGAATTAGGCTCGTAAACTTGAAGTGGGAAAAAATAGACAGAGAGAAGAAAAAAGTTCCGCATCGTGGAAAAAACAATAAAGCTAGCCTGAATCATCAATTTTCAGTGTGTGGTAAGAAATGAAGAGAAGTGTATATTCTGTAGGTCGTGCCGTGTTAGTCTAAAAATAGATTGTTGCTGGTCCCTTGTTTCCCCAATAGCTATTCCCGCAACATGTGAGATCTCACAGTAATCCTGCTGCTGTCATGTGGGTGGTATGCTAATGTCGCGCTAATTATCAGATAGAATTTCCAAAAGCACATGCGCTCGGTGTACTTCGTAACGTGTAATTTTCCCTCGTGAGCCGAGAAACCCGCCTCTTCCCGTCCACCTGTCCCCTATCATAATCTTCTTGGTCAGTTGGATGAGCTCGGTAAGCCTCACTCCACAAACCATGGAGATAGTGGAGTTGTTCCTCAAAGCCTTCGGCACATGGTCAACCATTCTGACTTACGTGCACATCTTTGCTACATTCATGTTTGTACACAACGTTCCATCTGGAGCAATGCCAGAGAAGTTTCCTCCGCATATCTTCGATCTACAATCCAACTACCTATTCGGCTTGAGAGACTCGATTTCTAAGATATGGTTTGTGGTTACTGGGTTCTTCGTTTTTGCCCTCACACAAATTACTGATTATGGTTTGACGGGGCTTCTACTGACGATCGTGGTATTTGGAATGTAAGTCATAGTTTTCCCTAATATTCAAAGAGAGAAGTTTAGGAAGTCCGAACCATCAAAAATTCCACCAGCAAACCGAATTGTGTACTATTTCATGAACGAGGCAGTGCTGTACACCATTCTCCTTCAAGCGTGCATATCCAACCATGGCTCACTCACCTTTTTTGCTGTGTTCGATTGTCTACTCAGTCTCTACTTCTCATGGTTCTTCACCAGGACAGTTGAATACTACGACTACTACGTCAAGCACCCAGTGAAAGCCGAGAGAGACATCCCCAACAGATACCGTCACATCACATCAATCCGCGACCTGTACGCCTCTCTCTACCAACCCGGCTTCCTCTTCCGACTTGTCACCTCACCAAACTTGCTGTGCCGTATTGTGCAGTGTGCTCATTTCGCAATGATGGCAAAAAGTCAACTGGGTTGGGCTCATGCTTACATGGTTTTCGCGTTCTGTGTTGCCAAAGCCTACGATGATCACATCAAAAAGTCAGTAAACAAGCATCATTTGAAGTTTCGAGAGTTGTATTGCAGATATCGCCCAAAGGGGCTCACTCAAAAGGCCATCCTCCCGTACCTTCTCTGATCGACAACTTCTCAAACTCCACTTTCAAAAAAGGTAATTCAGAAAACATATACACAAACATAACTTATTGCGCCAATTCCAGAACCATCTTCCGTCTTGTGTTCTTTTAATCGTCTGACCGTCTCGATATCGTCTCACAATTCAACTGATACCGTTCCGTTTTTCATCTCTTGATTATTTTATATTCAATTTGAACTCCATATTCCCTAAAAGTCCCGTTTATGATATTCTAATCTAAGCTGCCGTAATAAACCAATCCGTATAGACAAAGATGTTGCTCAGTTGTGTAGGTGCATATGTGCGAGCTCCGAAATAATTAGACGTCTAAAATTTCCATAAGCACATGCTCAAGGTGGATCATGATGTGTAATTAGCAATCGGAGAACCGAAAAAGTTGCTTGTTTCATACCCACGACCACAAACCCGTTTCTCCACAAGACAAAGAAGTTTACAGTAATCCCTTGCCATTTCTTAGTACACCAATAACCAACTAGTCGCGTGATTCGAGCACAAATCATCCAGATAAATGTCGTGATAAATTCCAAACCACATGGGAAAAGCGTACTTTGTATCCTGTAATTTTCACTATTTCTTGGAAAATACGCCGCCTCTTCATTTTTATTCACAACTACCATAATTCATTCCTTCTTCTCCCATCATTCCACACTACTGGAATGACGGAAGTCCATGTTTTCGCAGGTTATGTAGAAGCATTTCATTCAGTGGCCCTTGTCGCTAAAGGGATCTACATGCTCAGTGAATGCAACTGTTATGTGTTCAAACCAGTCTCCAATCGTTTTTATGATTTGGAGCTTCAAGTCATACACTATCCAAGAAAGTTCTGGAAAAGCCTAGCGGTTTGGCAACTCTTGATGTCTCTCTCGTTTTTCATAGATATTCAGTCGATTGGTTTCTACTCAGCCGTACAATTCTTCTTCGTGTTTGCAGCTGGGTAAGAAAAACAACTTTATAAAAAATTGGAATGAGTTCCAGAAAATTAACGTTTCCTGTCTCTGAACCGATTCCTGAGGATCAGCAATTGATGTATTACTGTTTTAATGAACAAACCCTAGTTTTGATCTTTGTACTGATGACTTTGTTCCCACCAAGCTTCATTGTGGATAAAAACCCATATATCTCTATACCGGCTGCTCTCATCTACATTGTGTTCGCTACCTACACTTCCTACTATGACCGTCTTGTCGAGAACCCAGCGATTGCTAGTGCTGAACTTCATGACAGATACCGTCCGCTCAGATCCACAGAAGGACTTTGGAGTGCATCTAGGGTTAAGGGATTCCTGTTCAGAATGATCACCGCGCCAAATATGCTCTGTCGAATGATCATGTGGTGGGCATTGGCATTTGTGGTTGGTAGTTACTTGGCCTACAGCCACGCATTCATGATTACTTGTTTCTGCATTGCAACTGCGGTCACCAAGCACGGGTAAGCTTCAAAACCTTCTTTTCGCACAGTTTTCATCTCAGAAACTTCCCTCCGAGCACTCGCAAAACCCACAAGGCGATTTTCCCATTTATCTTGTAATTGGACCAACTTCCTGTGTTCATACTCACAAACTTCTGACTGTTTTCTTCACGGGTAGCCACTAACAACCAACCGACATCAAACACGCAGTTATTCTTGTTCAACTCAACTCAACTCAAGTCTCCGAATGATAATTTATTTGCCTCCCAAGTGTATTCTTCCCATAACATGTAATTTTGGTACGACTGGTACGGATGGTGAAAATATTGAAAGGTAAATAAGCGGCTTTAGCTGTGAGAAAAAGTGAGTTACGAGCTGCGTCTGTCCAGTGGAAACTAGAATTTTGAAGAGCTGAAGATCCGTACCACTTTCGACGCCCAACAACTTGGAAACCTTCTCCTTCTCCAAAGTCTGTGCTTACTGGTCTTATTTAGACTTTACTATCTTTCTGTTGTCTTTATTTCATCTAACACTGGTTTACACCCCACCCGAAGGTAACGAACTCTCGCAGCGGAAACGTACTAATCATTGTCATGCGCGTGCTTTGTGATTGTGATATTCCACATAGAGACAACCCCGCCTATCTTCACCGGGCGGGCTCCTCACACTTCTTCTAATTTCCAGTTGCCGCATTGCTTCCCGTTGTTCCTCTCCTCCGCTGCTCTGTGTAAAGCCCAACTGATAACACAATGCTCCCACTAGCCGACATCGTTGGCTATTGGGAAGCATTCATGGGTGTGTACCTGGCGCTCCGAGGTATTCTCAAGCTATACAATTGCTCCAATGGGACATTCGTGCCCACTATCGATAACTTGTACGACTTGAAGTTTGATTTGAAGTCGAACAAGAGAACTTCCTATTTCAAGTACGCAGTTGTCTGTGTTCTGCTACCAGCTATTGGGTTGTACTTCAAAAACCTCAAAGTTGGCATCCTCTTCCTGTTGCTGTTGCTTGGAATTGTTTCCAGAGCGTAAGTCCATCGTGATTTTCAAATTTGCAAGTGGTTAGATTTAGAAAACCACTAGCTGGCCAAGTCGTCCGTTCCCCCGCTGAAATCCACATCTGGTTCTTTGTTCTCGACGAAATCATCCTGTTCTCCATAATTGGTGTTGCAATGGTGTCCCCTCCCGCATACGTTCTTGAGCAAAAACTCACTCAATTTGTGATCGGTCTTGTTCCCTTCATGATGGCCTCCCCGTACACCAGCTTCTACGACTTCTGTGTTGAAAACAGAGCCAAAGTTCTTCGAGAGTTCCCACTAGTAAATATCCCTATCAACACTCTCTGGGACTTAAGAATGGCACCTCGCAATGTTTCGATTCTATTCCGAATGATAACGTACCCAAACATGCTGTGCCGGGCAATTCAGTGGTGGGGGTTTGCAATCATTGCCGGAAACTTTGTTGCGGTTTGCTATGCGTACATGATGACATGCTTCTGTATTGCCAGTGCAGTCACCAAGCATAGGTAAGGATTCCGTTGTTCAGAGGAGATTTCGATGATAATTTAGTGCTCTGCCGCTCCCGTTGCGTCGCACTCACAAAGCGATTATCCCGTTCCACCTATAATTACACAGTATTCGCGCGTCTTCCATGTATGATGCACAAGGTGTCCTGAGTGAGTAATTGAAAGATTGACTTTTGAAACCAGTTTTTTCAGATGAACATATTTACGCGCTTTCTAATTTCAGCCCGCACAACTTCTCAAGTTATACAACAGTATTCCAGATTCTGTTTCCTTCTTTTCACTTTTATCAAACTCCAATCCCCCAGTCCCAGAGTTTACCGCGCCATTCATACACCAGCAGTGTTTTTTCCTTCCGTTTTCGCATTCGGAACCAATGCTCCGATTTCCTCAACGCTGCAAACTTCTACTATACAACAGGTACACCACATTTATTATACTCATTTTACCTAAAGTAATGTTTTCCAGAAAGTTTAATCATACTCACTTGCCATAAAACAAATGTATAATCTCGAAAAACTCATTCTTATTGCTATAGCACTAGCGCATGCAACCTTTTTTTTTCTCTGCCATAGGTAAACTCTAATCAGTTTGACTACAAAATACCCAAAAACTTTCAGATGGCTCTCTTCTCTAAAACACTCCTAATTCAACAGATGCTTCAACTTCTCGCTCTCAACTTCCCATCAACATTAGGACAATTCTCTTTTTCTCCATTTAGTTCTCAAATTACTTTTTCCGAAGCATGACTATAATAACATTTGATAAACAATAAACCAACGGAAAGGAGAGGCAGTGGTCGTTTTTGTTTAGGGTAACAGATCCAAGCAAATTTTCAAACCACCCGATTCATTTCTGTTGTTGACTCCCTCGGGTAAGGTACAGCTGTTGCCGATGCACCAGGTTTAAGCCTATAAATGCTCTTCCCGCAACATCACCCAAGGTTTCAAACAGGTAATTGTCATGATCCTGAAATCGGATCCTTCTTGGGAACGCAAAATGGTAAACATAGGTGGGCGTGATAGAGCCAAGCCACGCCTTCTTATCTATAGGCATATAAACGCACTCTCGGAGCTGTGAAACTACTTGTTGCTCACTGCACTGCTCGCATCTAGTAATGGACAGCGAGGTAGGGAGCATACTTCTCCGTCTACCCGGTTATTGGGTGACCTTTCAAACTTTCTTCCTCTACCTGCAAGCCTTCGGAATGTTCTGTGAAGCCTACCTCGGAACATTCACACCTCCACCCACCAACTTCATCGATCTGCAACTTCGATTTGTAACCAATAACCTGTGCACTACCTCTCGCTTCTGGATGGTCTCCTTCTTCATCAGTGTCGTCGGTTGGCATTTCAAAGGCTACACGAGAAACATTGCTCATGCTCAAGTCCTCTTCACTATCGTTTGGGTCCAGTAAGTTAGCTTACATTTTTCATGTTCAAATAGCAAGTTTTCAGATTATTCCGGCCGAGCTCAAAAGTTACGGTAAATCGACAAGAGCGATACTTATTCATGATGTACAACGAACTGGTTTTTGCTTCGATACTCGGAATCACACTTTTCTCCCGTGACGAACCAATGGGCATCGCAAGAAAGGTGTTGTTCATCATGGGATTGGTGATCTACATGGCATTCACCCACTGGGCAGTCTATTACGATGAATACGTGAAGTCTACCCCAATACCACCAGCACCAATCCTTAAGAATCCGAAGAAACAGAAGAAAGGCAAAAAGTCTTTGGAACCAGAGAAGAAACTCAACGAAACGTTCCTCACGCTGATCACTGCACCAAACATGTTTTGTCGCGCGGCCAGATGGTGGTGGTATGCAGCCATGGCATGGAACTCGGTCGCAACTGCTTACGCAATGATGGTCACAGCCTACTGTGTTGCAACCGCTCTCCAGAAACACAAGTATGTTAGGAAATCAAGCTGTCAAGTTTCAATCACCATTTTCCAGAAAACATCCTTTTCGCAAGACACACAAAGCTATCATCCCGCATATCCTGTAATAGTCAAAGCACCGAATTCGCCGAAAGTTTAATCAAGTGAGTTTCTCCTCTCATTTTTTCAAACATTTCACTCATTTTCATGTTTCACATTGTCACAGTCTCAAATTCAACTGCAACTCCACTCTTTCCCCTCATCGCCGCCAGATCTTCACCCACAAAGCCGTAATAGAATTTCTAATATTCTGCTCGCCATAGCCTATCTTTCATTGATCTCCAAACTTGTTCTAGTCTCCGAAATTTCTTGATTATATATAATTGCACAACTCATCACTTCTTTTTTTTTTCATCATCATTCGATTCAAACTGTTTACCACCAATTCATCTATTTACCAGCTCTTGCTGCTCTCTGCTCTACCCGCCATGGTTAAGCTCATAATTGTATCCAATCGCACCGTAACCAACCCCTATGAGCTTGTTTTCTCAGGTTTACCTTCATCCTGAAACCTTCTCTATAATGCCAAATAGCAAACACACCGTTCATGTAACAACACTATTCTGAAACAATAAACACATATATTCAAAAATAACAACTAGTCACGCCTAACAAAAGTCTTTTCAAAATCTGATTGCCGAAACTAAAACTATTTATTTTTTACCTTTCATAGTGGAACCAAAAGTTCAGTTTCTGTTCTACTTTGAAGAAATAGAAAACGAAGAAACGGGAAGCAGAGCAAGCAATAACATAATCGCCGTGACATCTTGAAATATTCTTTCTTTCTGGGTAAAATATGTTTATTGTATTGCAAAGATAAGTAAGTACGGCTTGCCATATGATAAGTATCTGCTAGTTGGAATGAGTTTGACATGAGAACTGGGGATATGAGACTGGGGATAGCTGTTGCAGATTAGAATTACTAGTTAGTATAGTATCTGATAGATAGTGAGATCAAGAGATGAATCATTCTGTTGGGGCATCACTTCTCGGAGGGGCCCGCGGCTGGTTTTTCAGAAGTTGACGGCTTGCTGTCTTCAGCAGTACGTGCTCTTTTTGCGGCAGCAGCAGCTCCAGCTTCGACGATACGGCGACGGTTGTCCTCGGCCTTTGTCTATGAAATTTGAATGTAAAACTGATCATACATACGTTCAGATCAAGGTACCTTCTGAATGGCTCTCATTTGGTCCATTGTATTTTTTGCCTTTGAATTTTGACTTTGGTAGTGCCAGATCTTAATGGCGTCGATAAATGGTTTTCCTTCGTCTTCCTGAAAAAGAAAATGTGGACTACGCGGAGGACGGAAACTAACGTTGTCTTCGTCGTATGTGGTCAGAATCTTCCCGATCTTGTGCGATGCACTGTTGGCAAGACGTTTCTGAGCTTCCATCATGTTCAAGGCCTCCGGGATCTTCTGATCATCCAACATGCCCTCGAACTCTGCCACACTTTCCTTGTCGATATTGGTCGGATCCATTGCGTCACAGTTAGTAGAGCTACGGAATAGAAGAATAAAGGATTGAAATGGGAAAAAGTCAGAAGATTCGGGAGGTGGGGCTTGATAGTCACCTGACTAGATAACGAGAGTTTTGGAGCTCCGGACTAGGGTAAGAGCGCGTGAATAGAAGGAGAGCAAGATTCAAAAACAACCAAAACTGAGGACAGAATTACCGAAAAGGGCGTTTGCCTGGATCAATTATAAGCTTAACCAGGAACGGAAATTGATATTCCCCTCCTGAGGTGAGCTCCGATTGTGTAACAACACCGTAATTGCTTTTTATGAGACGTCAAGCGGGATACAAACTGTTTTTATCTGGAGCTGAATTGATGAACTGTTGAAGAAAATTTAAAGCTCGGCGACTAGTTTTCGTACGTACCAAGACCAAGCTTCGTGCGAAATTATTGAAAAGAAGAAATGGGCGTACCTGGGAAAAGTACAACTCGTGATAGATATCCGTCTCCAGAAGGACTCGAGTTTCACTCTTTTATATCTGTTGATAGGCTGGACACATGAATCACGAGTTGGTCAGTTGATAACTCCATGAAATCCCGCACATACCACCAATTAGAGACTCCGTGGACTACATTTGAGGAAGCTCGCTGTCAACGAAACATCGGAGAATCATAGCTGGGAGGGAGATAAGTTTCTGTAACATACAAAGAACTACGATCTGAAAAGTTTTATGTTATTTTTCGTCATTCCTGGAAAATGTTTTTGATTTCTCATAGGCTTTGTAATCGGTTTGTCGTCTTCACTCAGGTTGACCTCAGGTTTTTACCATAATTACCATAATTTTGGAAACTGATCTGTTTCTAATACGCAGAACAGTAAAAGCACCCATAACCTTTTATTTAAGAACACATTTCTGAGACAATAAGTTCATATTTATACTCAAAAAGACACAACTAATCACGCCTAACAAAAATCTGTCCAAGATCTGATCGGAACTTGTTATGATCTTGGAAGTGGTTGAGAAGAAGCAAGTTTATCACTGATTGATCATACCTGGAAATGTTTTAGGTAGTTATAGACGGCTAAAATAACAGCTTCGCTCACCGAAAACAGTTTGCAAACGTTTCAAACCTTTCCCCCTTAAGATTTTGATCCACACGAGTGCCACTCCTAACGCTCTGAAGTTTTGCTAAAAAATGGTTTGCGCAACCGATGGGAATCAAAACTTTCGGCCACCTGACTTTTGAGAAATAAAAAAAGCAAAATGGACTACCACATTCGTGGTTGTCCGGGGTGGAGCCGCCACGATGGTGGTTGTCCGGGGTGGAGCCGCCACGATGGTGGTTGT
>LR538232.1:396191-423358 GCA_900883565.2 Caenorhabditis panamensis
TGTCCGGGGTGGAGCCGCCACGATGGTGGTTGTCCGGGGTGGAGCCGCCACGATGGTGGTTGTCCGGGTTGGAGCCGCCACGATGGTGGTTGTCCGGGGTGGAGCCGCCACGATGGTGGTTGTCCGTTTACCGTTGGCCCCAGGAATCGAACCCCGGAGAACTGGGTGTCGATTGACTCCCAGTCGGCCCTCTTAACCGTTAGGCTAGGCGGGCACCCGCGCGACCCTCAACAAAAGGTCCCTTATATAGTGCGAGGTCGTAAAGGAGGGCAGATAGGGGGTACTAATGGTCTGAAAAAACAAAAGGCAAACATCGCGGACCTGGAAAATGTCGGCTGCACGAAAATAGTTAGAACAACGATCCCGGTTCAATTACCCAATTTGAGGTAACTTCTGTTTGTTGCCAAAAGGACCAACCGCAATGAAGTGCAAAAGAGTAACCCCAAGAAATTCAAACCCGCGAGCGAGGTGTCGCACAAAAGAGTCAATTCTAGACAAAACCGGACGACAACAACATGAAGCTTTTGCCGTTGTCTGAAACAATCGAGATTTTTCATCAATCGGGCAAAGGGAATGTTATCAGATCAACTGTTCTAGTCTGAATTTTTTTTTAAATTGTAAATACAGTAATCTTTCGGAAAATCAGTTGTTTCTTCTCCAAATAGTGACCAAAAAACAGAATAATAAGAAGTGTTGCACTCCACTCTCCCACAAAAGGAGTGCCCCCATGCCAAGACGTTCATAATCTCAAATAATCCTCAGAAACTCGAGCTCTCCCCCTTCTTCCTTCCGTTGATGCGCTCTCCTCCTCTTTCTTGGTCCCGTTCTCTCGAATGACAGGACCTCACCCTCACTACGCTCACCCACTTATTGTTGAAGTGAGCCTGGGGGTGTGAGGGTGGTTGGTGCGTGGGGAGAACCTCTTGTGTGACATTGCAAACGGGACGAAGACGACGGCGGGCACGTGTTCCTACGCTGATTCTGAAGAAAGAAAGCCAAGGAGGAGGCGGTGCTGCCGCCACAGCACATTATGCAACTGCCGGCAGTCCCAGGGCCCCGTCCACTCTGGCGTCCAATTTTCGGTAGCGTCGGGCTCTCGGCCATCAAGTGCTGTCTGTCTGTTTCTCCCGTTTGTCCAGTTGGCAGCGTGCCAGGGAGGAAGGAGAAATTGAAACATTGGAAAGAGAGATGTTAGACCCTCGACCCCCGGAAGCAAAAACATATTCATTCATTCCGTTGGAACCAAAAGGGCGGTCCTTTTTCTTTCTTGTCATCTAGGCTCCAGATCTCATTTCAGAATTTATTATTTTGTTGTGTGCCGTCTTTTGCTCCTTTTGAAATTTTCTTTTTCTCTCGTTTTTCCCAGTGGGAAATGTTGCGAAACCAATCTGTGAAAAAAACAGCTGTCAAAAAATTTAGCGGTACCAAAAAACAAAATCTGAAAAAGTTATTAGTTCTTTTCCCTTTCATTTTTCTTTTTTTTTTTGCTTTCAAGCCATAAAACTCTTCCCCACTATGGCGACGACCAATAAGATGCTGCCGGCCATCGCTCATTCGCTTGGGTGGTGCTGGCTCGGAATAAAGTTCCTCTCATTGCACAATATTAAACACAGAGAAGTGCATACGTTGTAGTAAAAGTTTTACGAGACACAAGCGCATACCTCTACCACCCAGTCACTTCTCCTCCCTTCCCGCCGCACTCCCTTGAGACTTTTTATTATATCCCGCAGCCACACACGAGGGTCCCATCTCATTTCTCGAGCCACACACCGAGCTTCATTAGTGGCGTATATCCCGGCCGTCGGACCTTTGGACAACACAACACAGCTGAATCTGGTGTTCTTGTCCGTGCCTCTAGATCTAACATAACAGCCGTCATTCGTTCCGTCTACAGAATCCATTCTCGTTTAGTCTAATTACATGTTATTATCACGATTTATGACGACGAGTGTTGGTGTGACCCTTGATGCCGGCTGGGTAAACGAATGCTCCGCGCTCTTCCTCTTTTCACTCGCCCGCTCGGTCCAGCAGAAAATTCCTGAATTGGCGGCTTGGTTGCCATAGCAAAACGGACTAACGGCGGTCTGAATTGCTACATTTACCGGTTTGCAAGTCCTTTTTCGTTAAACTTCCCCCGTAATGTACCTAATTTTCCTCTTTCTCTTTTTTCGCTTTCCCTGCTTTTTTTCTCGTCGTCTCGAGAATACTTAGAATTAGAAGAATACTTCACGAACTAGCTTGTCTTGAACTATTTCAATCGTTATCTAGGTTGCTATAGACGTACCATAAAGTTTTGCTTTCTGACTTTCTCTTTCCCAATTTGCCTTTGCCGTTGACAACGCGACAATTTTATTTTCATTTTTAGTCTTCTTACCCTTGCTTTGCCTGCCTGCTCTTCCAGCTGCTCTTCCAGTAAACAGGATAGAGCTGTAGCTGTTGGGCTTCAAATTAACATCAAACTAAACTATACAAGACGGCAATACGAAGTACGGGGACGGCGAGGTGACAAAAACAATTAGTTTGGGAGATGGTGACTGGGACTAATTATGGGAGAGAGAGGGAGGACCATCGAAAATTCATTCCCGGCACATTTGGTTCTTGCGTTCGTTTCTCAGTCCGCTTTACTCGTTTTTTGTTAACTTTCATTTCGTTTTTCTCCAAATGGGTTTTTGGAGGTTGGGTGGCCTTCAAAAGTCCATAAATCCTCACTAATGACGGAGAAATCACCTTGCAGATGAACGTCTCTAGCTAACCCGGAATCTTTGATCTATGATAAGTGTGAAAAGTGGTGTAGAGCTATTCAAAGCGTGCACAATTATGTTAATTACTGTGGTTCTCACGAAGCGTCGAGACTAACTAGCACACTGCTCGTAATTTCTTTCTTCTATCCTTATTAAAAGATGCGCGGGCACACAATGGAGTGAGGGAACGAACGCGTCATGTAGGCGCTTTCTGCTACATTTTACATCTCATTTGCACTCTATATCCTCCAGAATAAACGATAATACACTTATTCGAGGAGATACGCAGATGTGCAAAGAGCGCGCGGGACGAACGACGGCAGGACCATCTGTTTGACAATTGGTGCGAGTGGTCTGTGCTGCCTGTTTTGTCCGTGGGAAGGCCGGAGAGTTCCTTCATACAAATCGTGCGTGACCAATTCGGACGGATTCAAAGTCTTGAACCTTCCAAGCGCTTTTTTTTCATTCATTCGCCCATCTCTCGTCCCATTCTTCCTTCCTTTTCCTCCCGCCATTTTTCGGTCGTCCCGTCCCGTCCGTTTCGTTTCGTTTTCCTCCCTTCCCCTCATTTCGCCCCGTTTCTTCCATCCATTCAGCCGGATTTGTGTCGATTTCCGGTGATTGAAAATGTGGTGTAATTGTTTTTTTCTACTCTACTCCTCGCACCCCGCGTGCTTCCTTTCCTGCGCCATTCATTCCTACTTTTGCTACTCTTTCACACTTCACACACAAGAAGAAGCAATATGAAGTAGTATGTAGGAAACGGGTTGTTGATGAGTTTACAGTCGGTTTGATTGACTTACTTCTAGTAATGTTCGTTACAGGTGAAATGTCGGTTTTTTCCCATTCATGGTAAAATTTTGAAAGAGACAAACTTCGTTGTAACGGGAACGTACTGATTTCAAATGTTCGTTCGCTTGTCTGGGTCATTCTTTCTCTCCGCCTCTATTCGAACTTTGTCCCGTTTCCCTCCTTGACCACCTCCCTCCCACTCCCATTCCATCTTTCACATTCCTCCTCCCTTTTCTTCTTTTTCATCTTTTTCCCTCTTTTTGGCTGCCCGGCCAGCCAGTCGCAGGTGTTTTTTCGTCGATGGGGTCATTCATTGCGTTGCCCTCGCACTCTTCCGTTCCATTCCTTTCAAAATGCTTGGTATCTCTATTACCAAGTACTCCGTGTCCTCTTCTCCTTCCTACCCTTCTTACCCATCTGTATCTGTCCTCATTTTTCTTCGTTTGCGGATTAAATATCACAATGGGGATGGCTGCCGTCCGTTTCAACGTTTTTCCCGTTAGATGTACCCTAATCCCTTCTAAGGGAACATTACCTCTTTTTCTTCGGAATGCATACAGCCCATTTTTGAAGTAAGAAATTTGATAGAAATGCCAGAAATGTAGTCGCATCTATACGGATACAAATGCTTCAGTTCTTTTCTTTCTCAAATGATTATGCAATTTTTGATTCTTGGTTCCGGTTAGCTGAAGGCACATCAATAATTAACAAAGAGAGCATCAGTCCATCGTCATATCAAATTTACATCGTTCCGTCTTTCGTCCGTAAATAAGCCCATTCGTTGTCCGAGGTGTGGAATCCGTGAGTGCCGCCGACGATAAGCAGTGCCGCTGCGCGAGATGTAAAAACATTGGTGCCAATTGCAATTGACGGGGTAATTTATGACAGTTTGGCGGAAGACGTCGGCTGTCTTCTGTCGACAGAGCCAGATGCTTCTTCTTTTCACATGTTGCGCTTTGAGGTCACATATCCCTCGTCTTACGTTTATTATTCTGTTTTGTTTCGCATTGTCTCGGTTTTGTCGTGTTACATGAGCCGTTTCATGATGCGTTTCATGGTCTTCTTTTCCTCTCGACATATTTTGATTAACTATTGGAAAGGTAGGGCAGAACGATGGTTACACGCTTTTTCATAGCCCCAAAAACACTTGGTTTACAGCTTTTCAGCTACCCTAGTCTCGGAATTGTTTAGTTTCCGATAAATCTTTTTTATTTTGCACTGGCCTCATCATGCCCAGCAGTTGGCATTATCTTTAAGCGTTTGACAACCAATAAATAAACGCTGAGGTCTGTCTCTCAACTTTCTCACCTCCCCCATCTTCATTGTCCAAAATGCTCCCCCACCCCACTTCGCTTCCGTCATGTGTCGTCGGCGATCACTACGTTTTTGCGTAATCTATCGGTATATTATTGAGTTCGATCCGAGGTCTCTATCACAATGGTCAGCTGCTCTTCCTTCGTCTTCTCCCACACCCAATCAACCCACTAGATTCAATTCAAAGATTAGATAACTCCTTCCTGTCTTTATTCACCCCGTTTTCTCCGTTTCCCGTTTTCCGGATGGGTCAGTCGCGAAAAAAGATAAATCACACGAATGATCCATAGAACCAAGCCAAGGTTGCATACACTCGTCCACCCAAAAAAACATATGGATGAACAGAACAGGGTCGGCGGATCAGTATGTTTGTGGAATTTAACACTCTCTTGCTTGTAGCATCTCTCTGTTTGTTTGCATTTGGGTGAGCCCGAATGGTTTGTTGGAGAAGAAAAAATCCGCTTAGAAACTGTGTTATTGCTGCGCTCACATGATTTGCAAGTGCTCCCCGGGTACTTTTCCGTTCTGTTTTGACATCTGTTCGAAACTTTTTGTACATTTTGGATGTTTCAATAGCTTTGCCACGCCGTCGTGGGAAGATTACAGAAACCAAAAACCAAGTTCCTTCCCAATATAGTTCGTTTTCCAAGAAAGGAAGTGCTCCTCTTTTCCCGTTTTAACTCAATTTGTTCTCAGTTTTAGAAAAAGGTAATTGCCTCTTTGAAAGAGTAAGGACAAGTGGAGCACAGCACGCGGCGGGCAAAAAACCGAACAAGAAATGTGAGAGTCTTCCGAATTATTCATAAGCCCTGAAGCCAAGTGCGTACTCGCCGCTAAACATTTGTAACTTTCACATTAGTGAGTGAAACAGCTCCCTCCCCATTTCCACACAAAAAAGCAGTATACAAATTGAACGAGGAGAAGTTGAATGTTGGAGCGTCTTCAATGTTCTACGTCTCCGTTCTAGAACAACTTGCAAACTTGAGCTAATATTCTCAAGACGCTCCGCTCCCTTCCTCCGGACCCCTTGTATTTGTCCATGGTGACTCAGTTGCGTATGCCAATGTCCACTCTCCTAGGCTCTTCTTCTCGCATACATTTTCCCAGTCATATGTCAACCCGAGAAAATGCTACTGGTCAGTCGCCAAATTTCCCCCTTCCTTTCTCGTCCTTTACATTACAAAATCAGTCTTCCCGAAAACACCACCTTGAGATTATATGGGCACTTCCCTTGCCTCCCACCATCCCAAACGGACCCCCAAAATGCCATAAAATATGATGAATCGTCGTGCGATTTGGACTCTTGCGCCCCATTCTCCTTTTCTCCCCCCACTTTCTCCTCCGCCCTTTTGCACCAATGACCTACTCATCTTTTTGGACTATTGGGGTCGTGAGTTGCATTTCAAACCGCGCCAGCTGCACTTTTGTTCAATTCGCTTTCAATTATTTTTACTTTCAAAAAAATGCTCCACCTGTTGAAAAATGCAGCAGGTGTGGTGCAGCAGGTACAGGTGCAGACCCACAAGACACACTCGAGATTCCAAGTTTTTTTCGTCTCCATTCACTTCCCACCCCTATGCTCACTGAACCACGAACACGCCTCGAGAGGGTATAACAATGTTCGTATATTTTTTACACCTCCCCGCGCTTCATTCTTGACTCTTGTACTTGCCAGATGTTATTTCTTCCACTCATCTGTCATTGGTGTCATGAGTCAGTAACATGTGCAGTACAGTCGTTTCCGGCGGCTCGAGTCGGTCGGGCCACCCATCTTTCATTTCGCAACAAACTTGCCGAGTTGCTTTTTTAGCTGTTTCCATTTCCTCCTCGTCTCCACTCAACTCTATTCATCCCATTGCTGCGCTTCTTCCGCTGCCGCCGCTCATTTGTCAATTTCACCAAATTACGGAAAAAGAAACAAAAAAGTTTTTGTGGAGGAGATTCGACCCCCTGGGACCATGCATATTTGCATAGAATCCTCCCTCTTCTCTACCACTATCCGATCTATTGCCCTCCAATATCATCCACTCTACGGACATTCTTTATTACTCGCCTCAGGCAAGATGTCGGTGTCTCGCCTTCCTTCTTCTTGCTTCTTTTAGGATCTCTATCTGCTTGGAATCTGGAAAAATGTCGCGACCCGGGTCTGCTCGACCGGCATGTGTCCTTCCTCGATTCGGGGCGTGGTCGCCGACCCCTGCATCACTCGCCCGCCCTCCTTTTCTCACTTCCCGCACTCACATCCACCGATGGCTTGCTTGTAATGAATCTCTCCTGGTTCCCGGTGTTTCCCGTTTCTTATTCCAATCCCATTTTTGGTACACCGACTTCCTTCCGCAAAGTGCTCGCTTGCCAATTACTGTCACTACCGCTTTCCGTCAAATCACACGTCTACTGTTTTCCGTTTTCCAGGGCATGAGAGGAGGACTCGACTAGTTACTTTACCACCATCACCAACTACCAGACATCCGTCACTTCAACATTGTTTGATAAAGTTTCGACCTCTCCTCCTCCTATTGTCAGCGCAGAAGGTAATAAGAGGTTTTCCTATATGATTCATATCCCTCCTTTTACCTCTCACTCATTCGTTTCTCATTCAGCTACAACACCATGATCTGCATATTACGACCGAGGTTGAATAACCTCTCTTCAATATGGTACACGATAATAATCACTCTTCTGAATAGCTACATGATCTATCTGGGCTTCGAAAGGTGAGTAATCTAAAAGAAAGGCAAAATTTGGAGGAGCAAAAGTGTTTTTTCTAGATACCGACTGTACAACGAAATCAAGTGGCCAACTGGTGGCTATCCGAGCGCTTTCCTAATCACCTACGCCATCATCTACCTATTCTGTATAATCGCGACCTTTCTGTTTTTCACCTGCGGCTTCTTCAAGTCTGGCAACATTGCTGGTGACAACGAACGACTCGCCGAACGAGAGGAACGCGTTCTCGAAGTGTCTCGCAATCGGAACGGAGAAAAATCGGGTTAGTTATGCAGAGTTAGCCAGTCTTTACTCATTTAACGAAGTGCGCGCCGAGTCGGCGGATTGCCCAACACCATTAGTAGTGAGTAGTACAAGCTGAACAAATGTGTTCAGATTAAAATCGGTAATTATTGAGTCCCTAGAGATTGTGATGCTAGGGAGATGCAATATTTCATCTGTTTCCGCTCTTCAATGTGTATATTTTGTAGGGTGCATTCATGGCATCAAGGTCCTTTGGCAACATCTTCCGCCGCTGCCCCAACAACTTCATGTGATCATTGCCGTTCTGCAGCTGATCGCTCAGCAGCTGATGTTCTCCCAGCTATTCCGACATGGATTTGTGAATTCTGGTGAGACCTTACTAGTTGTTGCGGGGGAGAGAGAAGAAGGGGTGTGGCTATTCAATCCCGTCAAGAAAAAGCTATAAACCATCTGTTTTCGGCAATTAAACCGGGGGTGTCTTGGAAATCTGCAAAATCTTCAATATCCACGCGCTCATTTCATTTCCAAAGCATCTCACTGGTCTAGAAACCCAGGAAAAAGAGTGATGAATTGAAACGAATCGAATCGAATTGATGAAGATTGTGCATATTACACTGTGATTTACACACATTGCGACAAGGTCCCTTCTCCCGGTCTACCGCACGCATTGCTGACAACAATTTATTGCTTGCGCGTTGAACACAACCTCTCGAGAACAATAGAAATGCTAATTACTAACAAGGTGTCGAGTGGCTGCCAACAGTCACGGATTTAGCGGTGGGGATGCATGAGGACATTGAAATGTGACTCGCATATGTGTACAGATATCCGCCTCATTGCTCTTTATTCGTGTTAGTATGAATGAGCGAATGTATGAGAATAGTGGGAAAACAGTAACACTCTATGAGAGGAAGGATTATTAGCAGGTGTAGTGGTAACGGGATCGGGAATTTTGTGTTTTCAGGAGATTTCCTCAACACTGAACTGGACTTCTTGTTCCAACGTTCTCGACAGCTTGCAACCAACCTTCCAATCGGAGAGACACGTCTTCAAGGATTCAGAATCACCGCTGATGAGCTTGCTGGTCTTCCTGTCTCCCCTAACCTGCTTCCAGTGCTTATGCACATGAAACTCTTCGGAATCCCATTGGAAATGGTCAACCTGTTCCTGGCACTAGTTGCCTATGGAATCGCGTACCCAGCCGTCTTCTGGAGAGTTTCAAAAGCATTCAGTGTGATTTTCTCCCTGCATTTGATCATCTACGGTGCTCAAATTATCTTCGGATACATCTCCTTCTCAATCCTCTTCCGCATCCAAGAAACCAATGTGCACAGTGTCCGACCAGTTGGCCTGGGCCAGTACCTCGGACCAATCAAGCCCCTCGGCTTCCACATCTACCACCCATACGTCATCCTTGGCTCTTTCATTGTCCGATTGGTGATGACTACATTGGCTCCAATGGCCATGTATTCTTACGGCTATAACAAGTTTTACGTAAGTCGAGTGTGTTCAGTCATGCACATGATTGCTCATTCCTCCGCTTTTCAGGCGAACGTGCTCAATGTGCAACATAGAAACGCGGCGAGGACTTCTCAAGGGCAAGGAGAGTACGGAGACTATCGTCGTCGGTCTTACAGCAGAGTGGAAGGAAACAAGTTGTGCTGTGATGGATACCTTCCACATATGGATGCAATTGCTCTTTTGGTGATTGTAGCAGCAGCTATCGGACCAACTATCTACGCACTTCTCATCCTTTATCAACATGAACAGAAGGCTCTGATCCTTACCTGCATCATTATCGACGTCGTCTACATGTTCTCCTGGATCCTCATGTGGTTGGGAATGACCCTCAAGCGCGATTGGGATTTCAACGTCACTCACAAAGTGCATCAGTTCTACGGATTGAACGTGAGATTGATATGTCATCAGAATACTTCTAATACTGCCTCATTTCCAGAAAGGCATGGCTATCGGCCCAATTCGCGGCAATGAAAACCCATCTCAACTTAAAAACTCTATCCTTGTGGTACATAGAGACACGGTAACTGATTTTCCTCCCGTTTTATGTACCATTTTTCTATTTCAGATGTTTGTGACCGATGACCAGACCGCCAAGCAATCCTTGCTTCGTGCAATTCACACTGGAAAGTTCGAAATGGTCAGCCCACCGGACGACGTCTACTGGAAGCATGGCCAACAAAGTCCTGCAACTCGTGCAAAGATTTTGACGGAATCTGATGGTGTCAAGGGAAGTCCGGAGATGTCTAGACTGTTGAGAATGGGAACAGATGACACTCAACAGACTATGAGTTATCACTCGGTACAGAAACGCTAACATTTAGTTGATTCAATCACAGTTTTCCAGAACGGAGGACGAAACATCACTCAAAGCCAAATGAGCAACTCACAAATCCTCACTCGTGGCAATAGTTCTCCACCGGGCCCCAGTCAATTCGGCACTATTCAAAGAAACCAGCAATACGGTCAAATGGGTACACTGCAACGTGGTCAAAGCGGCGGAACTCTTCAAAGAGGCGCCATGACCCATGACAATGTCTGGAATCAGTACACTGCGATCCAAAAGAAAGAGCAGCAGCAGCAACAGGCACTGGCGCAGAGGAGAGATAGCGGCGACGCGGCGTATGGAAGAGTTGATAGTACATACGGAAGTTACGCAAGAATTCCTAACGTGGTGAGAAAAGAAAAGGTCGACAAGAAACTAGAAACGGATGTATGTTTTCAGTCCCGGATCCAAGTGGCGCCACAAGGTGGTCAAGTTCGTGTGAATGGTTATGGTATCTACCAACAGAACACTCTCCGTCGTGATGTCACACCGCCACAACATTCTCAGCAACCATCTTTGAGCTCCATTCGTCAGTCTCCGCTTTTGTCGGACCGTTCTGGAGTCAATGTTCCACCACCACAGCCACTTGTTAGCCGGTAAGAGTAAAATTGAAGGTTTCAAAACAACACTCTGTGAAATTTCAGAGAACAATCTCCATACCAGCGATCGGCCATCAAACTGACATCGTTCTCTGAGAACAAGGGCAGTGGAATCTATGGAACCAGCGGAATCGGCGGTGGAGCTGGAAACAGTGTGCAATGGGGAGGAACCCAGCGAGCTGCTCCTGGTCAACCTGGCCAACTTCTCTGGAACACACCCGGAGGCACCAGTGGACAGAACAAGGTTCATTTTGTTTTTTGATCCCCGCCAATTGAAATTCTGCACGTTTTACCATGTTCTACCATTTTCCACACGCGTTTCTTCCAATTTTCGGCACCTTGAATATCCTAACCACCTCCTTTTGCAGTCATCGCTAACCAGCACCACCAACTCGTCACAAAACGATGAGCAATGCTTTACGCCAACTTCCACTCTAACCAGTCACGGAAGTAACTACACACCGACGCCTGGATCACCGCAGGGATCGAATGCGATCTACTCGAGAATCAACGGAGCTTCTTCCACCTCATCAAATCTTTACGGAGTGGCTACAAAGGAAAATCAGTATGGAGACAGAACTCTCCAGAAGAATCCGATCAAGTCGACAACGGTAACAGCCGGGAATACGGTGCCACGCCTGATCAACGGAACCGACGACACTGTGTCAAGCTTCTCACGCCCACCAACCGGGGTGCTTAACCAGAACGACTTTGCAACCAGCATTGTGTGAACTTTACTTTCAGCTTCTCTAATAATGGTAGGTCACAATTACATTTCACTTCACAACTCAAATTGCCATTGTTCCCCTACAACGTGTGATTTCCCAAACTAACAATCATTCCTTCAGGACCCCTACTGATCCCGATGATTCTTCTCCCCTACCGTCTAACCGACGCATCAACTCAACTCCGTGACAAGCATTCTTACAACCACATACTTCATGTTAAACGTAACACATCAAATCACTCCTCTTTTCCCAACCGATTCGAATCTCAACAAATGTCAACTTTAACTACGAGACATTCTTATCAATGATTGTCATCATGATTTGCGTAATTCCCATCTTCTAACCTCTGATTCCACTTTTTAATGTCTTTTATGAAACAATTGGAATTTCCATTGTCTGATTCTTGACCTTATGTATCACTGATAAGCCTGTCCTCTTACCAAACAAAAATCCAAATTCCCTTTTCTTGTTATTCTATTATTCCCGTTAAAAAGTCTTCGGGTACCTCTCCAAAATGTTTTTTTCTTTTCCCAAATCCCCTTCTTCTCATCCAAAAACTGAATTGTCATACTTTGTCCCAAACCGATTGTTTCAGTTACCAAAGTGTTTCTTTACCTGTTTTTTCTTCGAACTGACTATTTCACAATGAATAAACATGAAAAGCATCCAAAAGCAGAGTAAAAGTTAGTGTAAACAGTCTAATCAGTGCTCAGGCTCTCTTCCGACCGACAACTGAAAGATACCGGATCATCAGGTTATCAGCAATAAAAGTAGGAGGAGCCAGATCATACGATGCTTGTTTCGTCACGTAGCATGCTTGTCTTCCTTGTCGGACAATGTTATAAAACGGGTAGGTAGGGAGCATACGTTGGTGATAAGAACGTTTCGCATCTTTTATCAGGCAGTCTTTGACAGCTTTGTCGTTAACGTTGACTACGCACTTTTTCCTTTGTCACAACTTACATTGCCATATTCCAGAATGAAGACCCTTCTCTGCCTTCTCGCCCTTGTCGCCGTTGGAGCTTCCATGGTCCTGCCACGCCAGCAAGACAACGCCATGAGCTGTCTCATGTGCGAGGTTGGAGTCCGTGCTGCTGAGAACCCAGCTGACAGAGAGGCCCACACCGTTGAGGACGTGAGTGGAACAAAGAAACCAAACGAAATCTCATCTGTTCTGATTTCAGAAGTTCGACGCTGAGTGCAAGAAGGAGTTCGGAGTGATCCCATTCGCTGAGAAGGAATGCGAGAAGTACGGAAACTCCAAGCTCGACCCCATCATCAACGAGCTCGAGGGAGGAACCGCCCCAGAAGACGTGTGCAGAAAGCTCAAGGAGTGCTAAATCCTTCACTTTGTCTCTAATTCCTTTTTCTTCAATAAATGCAGTGCTATTTTCAATCATTCTGCTAGTTTGCTTATAAACGTTCATTGAAACATACAACTGATCACCTAACACTCCTTGAGTTTGGTGCAGACGTCATCCGGAGCAGTTCCTCCCTCCAGCTCCTTGATAATGGGGTCCAGCTTGGAGTTGGCATACTTCTCACATTCTTTCGCAGCAAATGGCACGGCTCCAAGTTCTTTCTTGCATTCGGCGTCGAACTCCTGTAGATATGAATCACTTTAACGTTCAGCAACTGGAATCACTTACATCTTCAACACTATGAACCTCTTTGTCCACCGGTGGATCCGCAGCATTTACACCAATTTTGCAGAGGGTACAACTGAGAGCACTGGCATCTTGTTGAGGAAGCACGAAGGAGGTGGCCACGACGAGAAGAGCGGCGAGACAAAAAAGGGTTTTCATTTCACTAAAAGTTGGTAAATGATGTCAAATGAAAGCAGGTAGAAGATACATCGGAGAAGTACCTCTTCACCTTTTATACCCAGGCCAGCTCCGCTTTCTTTCGGACATCATACGGAGGCTCCACTGATAAGCTCAGGCTAGAAATTTGCGTTGTACCATATTCTGATGCGGAACTGAGGCAACAGACACAGTGTTAAGAAAAAAGTGATTGAGAAAAGTTGTGTTTTGTGTCATGTTCTTCAGGAAGAGCAGAGATAGTTCAGATTCGATTTGATTCCTCTGATTTGTGTTAAGAATCAGGAAATGACTACGTAGAAGGAAGTGATTAGTGAATCCGTCACTATACGGAACTTTTCAATGTATAAATACTCCTCTTTTCTTCAATTTTCATAAACGATCAGCAGTTTTCAATCATGAAAACTTTGTTGTGTCTTGTAGCCGTCGTAGCTTTTGCTACTGCGTTTGTGCTCCCTCCCCAAAAAGACAGCTACCTGAGTTGTACCCTGTGTCAAATTGCTGTGAACGTTTCTGTGGATCCAGTTGACAAGGAAGTCCAAGAGATTGAGAAAGTTAGTTTCCTAATTATATGATAGCACTGTTTCTAATGTTCAAATTGTCAGGAATTCGACGCCGAATGCCAAAAAGAACTGTCTGGAGTTCCATTCCTTGTGAAAGAATGCGAAAACTATGCCAACTCCAAACTCGACCCTATCATCAAGGAACTCGAATCAGGAACTGCTCCGGAGGATGTTTGCAAGAAAATAGGAGAGTGTTGAGTGTCGGTTGTGAAAAATACCAATAAATTTTCATTATGCAACTTGTTTTTTTCTTTCTTCGAGTTACATCACACTCTTCGCTTCTTAGACTCAAACATAGCATCTTCATCTTTATTTTTTATGTTTTTTCATGTTCGAAATTGTCAAAAAAGCTAACAAAAATAACTGTGCACGATTTTCAATAGACAATCTAACAGTTATTGGCTACTTTTGACGAGTAGAGTGCAAATGCGCTCCACTGGCTACAAAAACCACCAGATGATTTGAATCGAGGTGTGTGTTATTGATGTGCGGATTGCTATTCTATTCCATTCCCCTCGTCTCCAATTGCATTTTGCGTATTCTGTGATAATCTGCGATGAATCAGAGTAAACTCCTGCCAAAAAAAGAACAATTTCCTTTTTTGGAACTCCCGTTTGTTGCAAGATCCGAGGTTCTGAGCAAACTGGGCTTGCTTGATTTGTGAGTTTCGTTTTCCACCAAACGTGTAAGTGTTTTTTTTCAGATTTACATTCTCGATTTGCTCAAAAAAAACAAAAGCTATTGTTGCCGAGAAACAACTGAAAATAGAATGGATCGGAATTGAATTAGATGTACACAAACTCTCAATCATATTGAAAACTTCTGAAAAAAGCGAGAGTTCGATAAAGTGGGTTTTAAAGAACCACTTTGTAGTCAGGGATTTCAAATCGGTCTACGTCATTGATGGGAAAGATACCTTTCTGCAAACACTGAATCCTGAAGAATTCAACAATTCCGTGTTATTGGCTATCGAACATGTTGTCACCGTTTTCAAGCGCCCAATTGATTGTGTGGGAATAGAAAATTGTAGAGTGTCATCTTGGGAAGAATCCCCAATCTGGAACGTTATATCGAAAACACAACTCGTTTTGCACGGAGAAACGGTCACCGATCAAGAACTAGAAACCTTGTTCAACAAAATTGAAGTACATAAATTGTTCGTTTCGTTTGCTAAAGGAAACTGCCTATTCTTGGAGGCAAAGTATGATAGCTTCGTAAACTTCGACTGTCTCGCAATTCAAAGCGCAATCTGGGCTGAGAATACACACTTGGAAAGATTTAACGGGCGAGTGCTGCAGCTGGGAAAAACAAAAATCACAGTAGGCGCAATCAACCAATGGTTGAAAGCGTGGAAAAGTGGTGCCTATGAAAACGCTGAATTTGTTTTCATTGGTTTTCACAAGAATCAGTTCTTAGATTCTCAGATCTTGACACGTATAGTTATGGCAGGCCTTGTGTACGAACAGTTAGACAGAATGATTGTCGAAAAAGTGTAAGTTGAGGGAACGCAATCTTTCATTTCACGTATCTTTTTTTAGAGTTGTCAATCACTGCACACTTGGCGCTTTAAGACCGAAACTTATGATGAGAGGACCAGGTAACAAAATTGCACTGATAGGTATGCATCGAGAAGTAATTATCAAAATCAAATCTGCCGACACATAATTCAACTTTTCAATATGTTTTTAAAAAGAATCTTTCCATATTCTCTCATTTCAAACTACTGAATACATGACTCATATTGTATCAATGCAATGTCTCCATCTTTCATTCGATGACACTTTTTTCTGAACAACTCGTCTCATTATCTTGAATAAAGTTATTTGTCACAACTCCACTGTCAAATTTGATGACAAAGTCAACAAAACATTGTTTGAAAAGCTCCAAATCATCGATGAATGCATCTTAACTAAGGTGGCAGTCATGAATGTTCTGTTCATCGCTGCTGTCGTTTTTTCCCAGAAGGGGAGACTCACCAACTACAATTTTTGAAAAGGGCCACACGGTGCAAATGCGCTCCACCGTACTATATTGACAAAAGGCTCGACAGTAATATTTAAATCGGGCTGTGTGTTTGCAACGTACGCATTGTCAATCCACTCTTGTCATTCATTGTCTTTTGCAATGGCCCGCGTGAAAACCAAGTCGAGAAAGATCCTTCCAAAACCCCGTCAGTTTCCTCTTTTACTCCTACCGTATATCCCAAAATCCGAGATTCTGAAGAAACTGGACTTCCATCATCAGTAAGTTATTATTCTCAATATTAGCATATTTTCTCCTTTTTCAGACTCACACTTTCACTGTGCTCGAAGAAAACTGGTGCTATTGTTTCCGAGATGAACCCGAAAATAGGACAAATCGAGTTGGAATTCACTCCAGACAAGACAACATTCATTTTTCAATCTCTTGAAACAAGCGACAGTCCATTTTACTGGACACTAACCAATACTCCGAGAGACGTTTCATACAACGGAAGATCGCCGAGTTATCAGAATCAGCTCCGTCAGAATTGTTTAGTCCAAAGAAACAAACGAGACGAATATGCAAATGCTGTCATATCGGCAATCAAGCATATTCAAAACGTTTTCCAACGGCCAATTGATCTCGTGAAAATGAATGTTGTCCAAGTTGAGAATTGGGAAAACTCCCCAATTTGGGGAAGCATCCAGAAAACGAAGATGTTTTTGAGGGGCAAAAATGTCAGCGATGAAGCCCTCCAAACATTCTTCGAAAAAGTTGAAATAGACAAATTTTTCGTTTCGTTTGTCGAAGAAGGAGGACTGAGCTTGGAGGCAAGATACGACAGCTTCAAGAACTTTGACTGTCTCGCCATTCGAAACGCAAGATGGGCAAGGGATGTTAATTTGGAGCAGTTCACCGGGCGTGTTTTGTGGTTGCACGAAACACGTATTTCGGCCAGCGCAATCAACCAATGGTTGAAATCTTGGCAACGTGGCGCGTATGAAAACGCAGAGTTTATTACAATTGGAATTTGCGAAGATTCTCCTCTCGAACAACAATTTTTCAATTTAGTATTGGCGGATATTGATCACGAACCAATAGAACGGTATAAATGCACAAAAATGTGAGTTGAATGAAATATAACCTATATCATAATTTCAAGTTGAGCATTTTTCAGAGAAATCAACGGCGTCACAATTGGTTACGGGCTTCCAACATTGATGGTGAGAGGACCAAATGGAAAAACTGCCAGTATTAGTATTTTGAAAGATGTATTCATTCAAATCGAGAATCCTGCCACATAATTCACATTGTCTTCTAATTCAGCCATCTTGATTGTTTCTTCCCACATCATTCATTGCTTAGGAAACACCCTCTACTTCTCAAAGTGTGCTACTCTACCATTTTCTGAATTCATTGAAACCACTGATTCGTAACTCAAATTATTCTTCTTCTATAGTATTCTTTTTAAAACTATTTTCCAGCATCTTCTTATTTTCCAATTTGCAATCCATTTCTCTTCGAGAAAGCTAATAAAATCAAGTATGACACAAAATGTGGTCTTCTTCTCGTTTTGGCGTTGTCGGCGCCAGACTGGTAAAACAGTTACTTCTCATTTTTCCTGACACCTATCGCTTTGATGGGAACAAAATCTGAAATACAAAAAGTGCAGAGGAGTTTCAAGGAAAACGTGATAAGACCGATAAAATGCGCCGAACTCTGACAGTATGTCTTTCATCTTACTTATCAGTGCGCTAAATTTTCGCAACATGATTGAAGTCGGTCTGCGAGATGTCAATCGAGGCTTGTATAAAAGGACACCAGTGGAACTGAAGACTCACTCCAGCCATGAGGTCGATCATCTTCGCCTCCTTCTTGGCCTTGGCCCTCGCCGCCTCCCCGGCTTTCGAGCGTTTCGAGCCAAAGACTGAGTACCATTACAAGCTTGATGGACTCATTCTCTCTGGACTCCCAACTGCTTCTTCCGAACTCTCCCAATCCCGTATTTCTACTCGTGTTCGCGTGCAATCCGTCGATGACCGTCACATTCACCTTCAACTCGTCAACATCCGCATGGCTGCTTCGCACCTTCCGGAATCCCAGCAGATGCCAGCTTTGGACTCGATGGAGCAGCGTGAGCTCTCTGATGAGTACAAGCAGATGCTCGAGCTGCCAGTCCGTGCCCAGCTGAGAAATGGACTCATCTCTGAGCTCCAGTTTGAGAAGGAAGACGCTGATTGGTCGAGAAACATGAAGAGATCCGTCCTCAACCTCCTTTCCTTCAACCCAACTGCCCCACAAGACGAGATTGAGGAGATTGACAGCAAGTACGAGAAGGAAAGCTCCGAGGAGAACAACTCTTTCTTCACCACCGAGAAGACTCTTGAGGGAGATTGCCAGGTCGCCTACACTGTCGTCCGCGAGCAGAAGAAGACTGTCATCACCAAGTCAATCAACTTTGACAAGTGCACTGACCGTTCCGAGGTTGCCTATGGACTTCGCTTCACTTCTGAGTGCCCAGAGTGCGAGAAGGACACCCAAGTGATCCGCCCACAAACCGTCTACACCTACACCTGGGAGAAGGATTCCCTGAAGGAGGCTGAGGTTCACTCTCTCTACATCATCAATATCAATGGACAGGAAATCATGAAGACTGAGACCCGCTCAAAGCTTGTGCTCGAGGAGACCCACTCCATCAAGAACCACATCAAGAAGGTGAGCAAATACTGAAAACTGAATGTAAAATTTTATTTTCCAGGTTAACGGAGAAAAGGAAGACATCATCTACTCTTCCCGCTGGGAACAGCTTATCGAGAACTTCTACAAGAACGGAGACAAGTCTGAGGTCAACCCATTCAAGTGGTTCACCGTTGAGAAGAAAATCGAGGCTGTCAGATCGGTCATTGAGCAAGTCCAAGACTTCGAGAACAACACCCCAGAAACTACCCACTTCCTTGCCCGTCTTGTCCGCATCTTCCGCACTTCCTCCATCTCTGATCTTGAGAAGATTCACGACAACTTGTACGTCAAGGCTGAAAAGAAGGTATTAAGCATAACTTCCACCTGAAAACAAACAATCAAATTTCAGATCCAATCTATCGTCAACCACGCTCTTGCTGTTGCTGGAACTAAGAACACCATTGCCCATCTTCTCTCTCACATCGAGAGCAAGGAAATCTCTCCAGTCAAGGCCGCCCAGCTCCTCAAGTCTATCCAGGAGACTCCATTCCCATCCCAGAGCATTGTTGAGTCTCTCATCGAGTTCGCCAAGTCCCCAATTGCCGAGAAGAACCAAGTCGTCCGCCAATCCGCTTGGCTCGCCGCTGGATCCGTTGTTCGTGGAATCGTTGACAACAAGGTCTCCAGCCCACTCGTCCGTGAGGACAAGCGCGAAATCAAGCAGAAGTTCCTTCGCGTCTTCTTCCAACAGTTCGAGGATGCTGAAAACACCTACGAGAAGGTCTTGGCCCTCAAGACTATCGGAAACGCCGGACTCGACATCTCTGTCAACCAGCTCAACGAGATCATCGTTGACAAGCGCCAGCCACTCCCAGTCCGCAAGGAAGCTGTTGATGCCCTCAGACTTCTCAAGGAGACCATGCCACGCAAGATCCAGAAAGTCCTCCTCCCAGTCTACAAGAACCGTCAATACGAGCCAGAGCTCCGCATGCTTGCCCTCTGGAGACTCATGAACACTCAGCCAGAGGAGGCTCTCCTCGTCCAAGTCGTTTCTCAGATGGAGAAGGAGACCAACCAACAGGTTGCCACCCTTACCTACCAGATGATCCAGTACTTCGCCAAGTCCACCAACCCATGCCACCAGCGTGTTGCCTCTGACTGCTCCAGAATCCTGTCCTTCACCCGCTTCCAGCCACAAGGACAAATGGTTGCCTCGAAGTACGCTCAGTTCCCATTCTTCCACCAGACCACCTACTCCGGAGCTCAATTTGACTTCGCCGCTGTTTTCGAGAAGAACTCTTTCTTGCCAAAGGACCTCCTTGTTTCCCTTGACACCGTCTTCGGAGGAAACTGGAACAAGTACCTTGCCCAGATTGGATTCTCCCAGCAGAACATGGACCAATACGTCCTCAAGGCTCTTGAGAAGCTTGAGGGACTTGAGAAGGAATCCACCACTGTCATCCGCGGACGCCGCATCCAAACCGGAATCAAGATGCTCAAAGATCTTGCCCAAAAGATGAACATCCGTGCCCGCACTTCCACTCAAATCGAGAAGAACGCCTTCGCCATGGCTTACCTCCGCTACAAGGATATGGACTTCGCCGTTCTTCCAATCGACTCTCAGCTCATTGAGAGACTCATTGAGAAGTTCATCGGAAACGAGAAGATTGAGTTCAGCGCCATCCGTCGTCTTCTCAACCAAGACCACGAGTTTGAGTCCCACCACGCCGCTCTCTTCTACGAGGCTATCCGCAAGTTCCCAACTTCCCTTGGACTTCCATTGACCGTTTCCGGAAAGGTCCCAACCGTCTTCTCTGTTGAGGGACACTTCACTCTTGAACTTGAGGGAACTGAACTCCGCATGACCGTCGAAGCCCGCCCATCGGTTGCCGCCACCCACGTCTACGAGATGAGAGCTTTCACTCCACTCTTCGAGCAAGGAATCAAGAGCCTCCAGTCTGTCCGCTCCTTCACTCCATTCAAGATTGAGGCCCTCGCTGGACTCAAGAAGAACTTCGAGCTTGTCTACAAGTTTGTTGTCCCAGAGAACCAGAAGTCGATTGTTTCCCTCACTTCCCGCCCAGTTGTCTTCCTCCGTTTCCCAGGATTCTCCAAGACCGAGTACCTTGAGGCTGAGGAGAGAACCGTCGTCGTCCCACAATGGCAGCAGAAGACTCAGGAGATCGAGAAGGTCCACAACGTCTTCGGACTTGAGATCTCTACCCGTGGAAACATTCTCAACCAATGGACTCTTGAGAACGTTCTTCTCGCCGAGCAAGACTTTGAATTGACCATTGAGAACAAGAACCGCCCAGCTGAGTTCACCGCTCGCTTCACCGCCTCCCCACTCGAGAAGTCTCAACTCTCGCACATCAAGACCGACGAGCTCCTCGAGAACAACTACGAGCAAGTTCAAGGAAACCGCCGTGAGCAGTTCGGAAAGTGGGTTAAGAACATCCAGAGAGAGCAGGGATACAAGAGCCTCATCACCCTCAAGCTTGATGCTCCACGTGACTACACCTTGAACACCGAGCTCACCACCCTTTGCGACAAGCAAGTCCGCATGTGCCAATTCGATATGGAAATCCGTCGTACCCCAATCTTCGAGGAATCTAGAGAGTGGACCCTCCGCTCCCAGCTTCTCGCTATCCGCCCAGAGATGCCATCTTCCCTTCGCCAGCTCCGTGAGCAGCCACACCGCGAGGTCCAGCTTCTTCTCACCTCCACCTGGGGATCGCAGAAGAAGAACCAGATCACCATCAACGCCCAGCTTGAGCAGTCCAAGGAACAGAAGAAGTGGGAACGCAACATGGAGCGTCAGTTCAATGGAATCCCAGAGTACGAGCTCCTCATCAAGGCTGCCCGCCTCAACCAAGTCTCCGCTGTCGCCGAGTACAAGTTCACCGAAGAGACCGAGCAGATCGTTGCCCGTTGGTTCGATCTCCTCAAGGCCTACAACTTCTGGACTGTCTCCACCCGCCCAGAAAGCAACGAGGAACGCCGTGTTTCTCTTCAACTTACCGTTGAGCCAATCACCCTTCAGTACGTCAACGTCACCGTCCAGACCCCAAGCTCCCGCGTCGAGATGAAGAACACACCAGTTCCACAACTCTTCCTTCCATCCATTGCTCAACGCTCCTTCCAGCACCAGCTTTCTGAGGTTTCCGGCCCAGTCTGCAAGGTCCAGAAGAACCAGATCCGCACTTTCGACGAGGTCCTCTACAAGGTTCCACTCACCACCTGCTTCTCCTTGATCGCTAAGGACTGCTCTGAGCAACCAACTTTCGCCGTTCTTTCCAAGAAATCCGAGAAGAACTCCAAGCACATGATCCTCAAGGTCATCCGCGGAGAGCAAGAGATTATTGCCCAACTCCAAAACGGAGAGCTCCGCGTCAAGGTTGACGGAAAGAAGATTCAATCTGACGACTTCGCCTCGTACAAGTGAGAATTTCAGTCTGAGCTATCTTTCCAATTTGATTAATTGCAGGATGCAGCAACTCGGAGAGTCCCTTCTTGTTATCGAGCTTCCAGAGGGAGAGGTCAAGTTTGACGGATACACCATTACCACCCAGATCCCATCGTACCTTCGCAAGAACCAGCTCTGCGGACTTTGCGGAAACAATGATGACGAGGTGAGAAACTGTAAAGTTCTAGTTGAGCAAGTGTTTTTTTTTAGAAGACCAACGAGTTCTACACCGCTGAGAACAACGAGACTGAAGACATGGAGAAGTTCCATTCTTCCTACCTTCTGAGAGACGATGAGTGCGAGGTTGAGAAGGAGGAGCTCGCTGAGAAGAAGAACTACAAGAAGTTCGAGAGACACGAGGAGGAGTCCTACGAGACCGAGGAAAACGACCAGTACGAGCCAGAGCACACCAAGGAAAAGAGAAACCGTGAGTTTCAAAACGCAAGAAATCAAATGTTTATTTTGTGCATTTCAGAGATGACCCAGAAGACTCTTATCAAGGAGTTCTCCCACCGCATCTGCTTCTCCATGGAGCCAATCAACGAGTGCCGTCGCGGATACGAGGCCGAGAAGAAGATGACCAAGAAGGTCAGCTTCACCTGCCTGCCACGTCACAGCCGCGAGGCTAGACGTCTGATGAAGGAGTCCCGCCAGGAGCCACTCCAGTTCGACGACTACAACACTTCCTTCGTTGAAGCCGTCAAGGTTCCAACTGCCTGCGTCGCTTATTAGACAAGCTTGACCGGTGTTTTTTCATAATCGAATCGGATGTTGTGTAATCTGATTCTAGTCTTTCTTTTATTTTTCCACTCTTTGATTCCACATTTTCAATGAATGGTGTAGAAATTTATTACTTTCTGTCTTCAAAACATTCACTTCCTTCTTTGTAAAGAGAAAACGACCTCGAATTTTGGAACCGAATGTTTGTTTCACTATCACAGCACCGACAAGTTTGCGTTGCGAAGAGTTATCTATGGTGTACACTGAAGAATAGGCAAGTCGTTTCTTTCTATCAGCAAACCCCGTGACGCCTCTGATACGTTTATTAGCTGCTATACAAAAAGAGTTCAATCAGTAAGTCCCTTCGCTCACCCAACATGTTTATGTTTTGTTTCCCCGAAGAAAACCTGTGAAGCTTCAAATCACCTGATAGTTTGACGTAAAGCGCCAAAAAAAACCTTTTTTTTACCTCTTATCTTCCTTCAGACGCACCAAAAACCGCAGCCTCTAAACTAGACTCAAGTCGCATTGTAACCTCACCAAACTAGAAACAAACTAGATTCCCCCTTAAAATTTCCCTTCTCAAAAGTAGAACATCATCACATCACCGGATGATGTCTGCTCTAACCCAAAACGATGCTGATGTTTGAGTGATCAACTCGGACTCTCCAACCCTATAGTTTCCCGCAAATTTCCCAATTTCCCCTGGCATTTCAAAATGATTTTTTGAAATGACTTTTTGAACACGAGGTGTGGTTGTCTGTCCAAACAACTAAAACCAAACTCCGTTCTCTGCAGTATTCAGACCTATCACTCCGATTTGGAGAGTGATTCTGTTCGGATTAACTTGCACTTGGTTGATTATAATCTCGAGATGTACTAAAGCTAAGGAGTCATCTGTGGTGTCGCTTTTCAGAAGTGTTTGATCATTAGAGCTTTAGGGTGAGATGTTACTCACCTGTTTCCAAAATTGTTCATTAACCAACCTAGAAAAAGTGACACATAGTTTATTGTCATCTTACTAGTCCTGTTCTAAACTCAAACCGGATACCGAATTTCACTTCCTTGTTTCTCCAGCCTAATGAGTGGCAATCACGAGATCTGAACACCAAATCTCAGCTACCATTTGAAAATGTCCTGGTATTTCACTAACTGAATTTTCGACACTTTAGTTTTATCCTTTCTTCCCACACCATAGACCTGAAAACCTTTGACGAGTTCTGAAGTGGTGAGGCTTTCTAGATTCTCACGCAACTCTCCTCAGCTCTGTTCCACTTCACTTCCTCTTTGAGTGTTCTGACTAGTGAACTCTATTTTCTATTTCCAACCCTATGACGTACTAACAACCTTGCAACACGTCGTCACTTTGATACAATTTCTCTTTTTGTCTACTGCATGTATGCATATCAAAAAGATCAGATTGAGTCTATTATAAAAAACGGAAGTTCTTGTGTTGCTGGCTCCTACCCCATCCACATGATCATTATGTTCACTAATCCTTCCGGGTGCTGAAACACACCACTCGTTCGAAAGATCTAGAGCATTTTTGGGCTCTAAGTTCACTCGAACAACAAAAAGATCTCATGATGTTGTTGTGGCACATTGCAAAAACAAGTCAAGTGAAGCGGCGTTTCATGTTGGTAGGATGTCTCCATGGCTCCGCCTTCTTGAACGTCCTCGTTTGCTTCCGTGCCAAATGACCAAGTGTCCACATGTTCACGCCACTTTTTATAGCTTTAGCTTTTGAGAAAGTAGATTTCCTCTATAATCTGTAATCCGTCATGTATAAAAAGAGCTGGGAGTGAGCTCAAAGCTCACTCCAGTCCCGTTCTGCTATTCTGAACTTCTAACTTTTCCTAGCCTGCGAAAACATAAAAACTAAACCAATTTCAGCAATGTTGTCGCTCAACGACGATCAAAAAATTGTCAACAGCCACACCGGAGCAGTCACTCGTGCGTTTGCTAAGGTATTGTTAAGCAACGAAATTTATCAAACTTTAAGTAACAAAAGTTTCAGAGCCACCCAGCTCTTATGGATGCTCAGCGCTACGCCGAGATGGCCGCTAAGGCCAAGACTGAGTATCACGCTGCCCGTGAGAGCTTGCAAGCGCTTGAAAAGAATCCGAACACCACTCCGGAGGACATCGCCAACTCGAAGGCACTGGTCGCCCGGAAGCTAGAAGAGGCATTCGTCATCGCCAAGATGAGTCGCTCGTACGCAGATGACGCGCAAGTGGAGGCGAACAAGCTCAAGGACAGAGAGGCATATGCTTAAGCCAAACACAATTACTGTTACTTAATTGTAATTCCAATGTAATCCCGATTTAATCTAAATGTCTCAATATTCCCAGTTATCCCATACCCATCCCGATCCCGATCTCCTGTAAAACAACTTCCGTCTCTAGTAGATCTGTTCATGAGCCATCGAGTTACAAAACATGGTTTTTGACACAGCTGAACCGATCCATTCTTGACGATCCGCTCCTTTTGCTCCCCCGAACCAAATCATAATTATTCGTTTCTTTTTTGTATGCGTGAACACCTATCGCTAATGGAGAATGTTCGAATAAAGTTAAACGAAGAATTGAAGCGTTAAGCCTACTCCATCCGAAGTCAATGGTGTCAGAGAAGTTTCAAATTCTCTATTACACTCTTCCCTCTACAGAAGCTTCAACGCGAGTTGGTAAGTATCATGTCTCTAGACGTTTCTGACAACTGACTGTTTCCTATTCAATGTTAAACACCCGATAAAGTGCGGACTGCCGAAAAACCAAAAGCAATAGCGGAGAGACGCTTCTCCAACATCCGAATCCCAATTTCAGTGACTACTCTCAAATCCCGCTTGACTGCCTGATTCACTCTAACTTTCCGACAACCCGAAAGAGCTGCCAAATTGAAAACCTAGATAGATCTCATTTTCATTAAATTATATTTTTCTGACTAAATGTAAAACGAAACGGGGATTCGGATGATGCCAAAGATGACCCATGTAACATGTCGAGGTGCTTGGGTCACGGTCTGACTTTGAGATGGGACTATGCCCATTCGAAAGAGCATGTTTTGAAACCTATATCCCACTAAATAACTTTTGCCATAAAGTCCATTTGACCGCGTACTGAAGCTTCACAGTTCAGAAAAAGCCAAAAATCAGGTCTTTTGAGACACTTCTGAGTGGGTTCCTGGTGATTTTGATCAGATCCAAAACGTGGAATGTACAGATCTGAACTAGTCCTTTCAATTCCAAAGAGTTGGTAAACTTTTTGGACAAAAAAATTTTTTTTTTCGGAAATTTTTTTTCTGCGCCTCCAGGGCATGGGCTGCAAAAATTTTCAAAAATTTTTTTTTTGCAGAATCATTCTGAAATTAACTGGAATTGAAAGGACTAGTTCAGATCTGTACATTCCACGTTTTGGACCTGATCAAAAACACCAGGAACCCACTCAAAAGAGTCTCAAAAGAGCTGATTTTTGGCTTTTTCTGAACTTTGAAGCTTCAGTACTCGGTCAAATGGACTTTATGGCAAAAGTTATTCAGTGGGGTATAGGTTTTGAAACATGCTCTTTCGAATGAGCATAGTCTCATCTCGAAGTCAGACCGTGACCCAAGCACCTCGACATGTAAGTGAAAATGAAAGAAACTACAGCATTTTGAAATCTTCAAAATGCATCAACTAGGTCAATTCTGAAAATTGTTTGATGATCTCGAGTTCAAAACGTTTCTAGAGAACACGCGCACAAAACTTCGCTGTTTTTATTCTGCCTAGGTATCTTCATTGACCTCATTTTTCGGAAAAACCTCTTTTCCAGTACTAAATTTCAAAACGCATCAACTTGCTTCAAATCCATTTTTGTGGGTCAAAAACGGTACCATTCGATGCGTAATTTTATTGCGCACAAAACTTCGCTGTAGAGATTGTTTGATCTCATCTTTTTCCAGGCTTTTTTTGGGTAGAAACCTCTTTTTTAGTACGAAATTTCGGTGAACTGGAACTTCATGTGAAAAAATGAATATCTTTTTCATGTTTTTTGCGATTGGAACATGTGGCGGCCGTGCAACAAATTAACAAAACCGTGCAAAAAAACCCACTATCACAAGTCCCAAGACCCCCTAGTTTTCGACCCAAAAATTTACAGCTAAAAAAAGATGGAAAAAAGACAAAGTCAAGGGATCGTCTCAACAGATCGCAGTATGAATAGACTGCTCTACTAACTAGGAAAACATTTTTTACAAGTCCAAATTGAGTACAAAAATTATAATTTTGACACAAAATTTTCCGAAAAAAATGGAGAACAAAAAACTCAATCAAAGGATAGTCTCAACAGATCGCAGTTTAAAAAGACTGCTCTACTTGAATATCTCAACCAAGACATCTTGATCAAGACATATTCATTTGATTAGACACCCTGACATTGAACCAGAGTAATCTGGCGTTGGCAAGCGCCGCAGAGTTAACTACGACGCCGAGGCCG
>LR538232.1:447417-511301 GCA_900883565.2 Caenorhabditis panamensis
TGGTAGAGGACTGTCGTGGTGCATGGTAATTCAAAATAGCTTCGGCTTATCAAATGACAGATCCATTTTAAAGGACTGCAAAGGCTAACTGGTTTATCAAAACAGCTTCGGCTGATTTTGAGAGAGTTCTATTGGTAGAGGACTGTCGTGGTGCATGGTAATTCAAAATAGCTTCGGCTTATCAAATGACAGATCCGTTTTAAAGGACTGCAAAGGCTAACTGATTTTCCGAATTTGTGAGCTGGTTTGTTTTGGGTAAAAGGTGTCAGAGATGTTACCAAAGGGATAACTCGCTTATTCGTCCTTAGCGACGTTTATCTTCTTCGATATCTGCTCTTCCTATCATTGCAACACTCGTAAAAACGTGAGCTGGGTTTCTTGATTCGAACATTTGGTTGATGGACTTGGTTGACCGGCCAATAGTCCGCTCCCCGTGTCGGGAAGCATGTCTATCTCGTGGAAACACGAGAGTTTATTTGTGGCCTCGGCTTCGTAGTTTATTCTGCGTTTGCTTGCTGCATCCAACCTACCTATGCGACCTTTTATTCCGGTCGTCTATCTCGTGGAAACACGAGAGCTTATGCCCTATTTCCGGCCTCGGCGTCGTAGTTAACTCTGCGGCGCTTGCCAACGCCAGATTACTCTGGTTCAATGTCAGGGCGCCTAATCAAATGAATATGTCTCGATCAAGATGTCTTGGTTGAGATATTCAACTAGAGCAGTCTTTTTAAACTGCGATCTGTTGAGACTATTCTTTGATTGAGTTTTTTGTTCTCAATTTTTTTCGGAAAATTTTGTGTCAAAATTATAACTTATTTTTTGCAATTTGGACTTGTAAAAAAAATTGATAGATTTAGTAGAGCAGTCAGTCTACTGCGATCTGTTGAGACTATCCCTTGACTTTGTTTTTCTGTTACCCTTTCTTTTAGTCAAAAATGTTTGGGTTCAAAAACTCGGGGACCTAGGGACTTGTGATGGGGGTCTGGTTTTCTAAGTCCAATGGTTTATTGATAGGAAGATTATTGATAGAAGTTTTCGGAACTGGAACGGGGTGAGATCTCTCTTGTAATATCTCCATTGTGCTTCTTTTTCAGCTTGTCAAAACTGGCCACCAATTCCTCGGTATTTCGGGTACTCCGGTACTTGGGACGCCTTTTTTTCAATGGTTTCTGAATAGAAACGATAGAACATAAGATTAAGAGTATCTAATTTTTCAGTCCGGCTAGTTCTTCTTATCAACGAAACTCATGAAAGTTTGATAGAGTTTCTGCTTTGTTCAATAAAAACCCTATTCATTTTGAAACATAAACAGAGTGGTTCAAGAACAACTGTGCAATGATTCCAAGGACACTGAAAACTTCCATGTTTGTCGTGAAATTATTCAATATGTTGTAACTCACTAGAAACTAGACATCTCCCTTTCATTTTACCGGTTGTTATCACAAATTGAAATTGTAATAAACCGACTTGAGTGCATTCTTCCGAGCCGGACTAACCTGTTTATGTCACGAGTGGCAATGTTGTCGATCTGTAACTCTCGCGTCCATTCCCGATTTCTTCCCTCCCTTTCGTCGACGCCCCTTATCAAATGATTACATAATCAGCGTTACAAAATGTTCTATAAAACGTTGCGCTATCACACGTGCTCTCAACTTTTCTTCCCGCTAATCAGTTAATCGTTTTAAATTTCGATTTTCAGAATGAAGACCCTTCTTGTCCTCGCCGTTTTGGTTGCCGTCGCCGGAGCTCTTGTTCTGCCAAAGGAGCGCAGCGCTTTGAGCTGTCAGATGTGCGAGTTGGTTGTGAAGAAGTACGAAGGATCTGCTGATAAGGACGTTACCACCATCAAGAAGGTAATCCTCATCAGAATAGATAGAACTCTCTCCCAATCGGTATTTTGCAGGACTTCGACGCCGAGTGCAAGAAGCTCTTCCACTCCATCCCATTCGGAACCACTGAGTGCGACCACTACGTCAACAAGAAGATCGACCCAATCATCCACGAGCTCGAGAGCGGAACCGCCCCGAAGGACGTGTGCACTAAGCTTAACGAGTGCCCATAAACTTATGTATCTAAATATTTCAATTTTCTATGTATCTGAAGACAATAAAGTGTATTTGCTTAACGTTTACATTGATTGATATGGGGAGCCAAAAGTCACCTGTTTGAAGATTCGAAGTGAAAGGAAGACAGTTATCAGAGAGCGAAAACTGTAAGTGCGTGCCGGATGGAAATTACGAAAAAGCTGTTGGAGAATGAGAATGAAGCAGAGAATTTGTGAGGGAATCTTGATGGAAACAAGCAGAAAATTCACAATTTGAAACGGGGCAAAAATTTGATTTGAATACAACTAGGTACCAACAAGTACTCGTAAAGCATACGATCACCGGAGCAGCGTTAGCACCGACTCTGATCAGAAACTTGGTCAGAAACTGTTTCTGCTGTCCACCAACTGCACGCAATCCAAAAAAATCAGATGGTGTAATACATCTAGCACCTTCTCACACTCACGCGGGCGGAACAACTGAAATGGTGCAGAACAGTGAAACGCTCTTTTGATAAAGATACTCAAACTACGCTCAACTTCTTCGTATTAGGAAACAGAAACGTGTCGGGAACTAAGCACAAAAGCCGTAAAAGCCGATCGACACAAAAATTCTGCACATCAAAAACAAAATTCCTTGACGTTTCTTATCGGAATAGCCGGTAATCAAGCTTAACTGGACAGTATAAAACTGGTCGCGGGACACGTGCTTCATTAGTTCCGTTGAAATCGTTTATCGAATTCAAACTTACGTCTTTTAGAATGAAGACTCTTCTCGTTTTGGCCGTCTTGGTTGCTGTCGCTGCTGCGTTGGTGATTCCAGAGCAGAGAAACTCTTTGGGATGTCAGATGTGCGAGCTTGTCGTCAAGAAGTACGAGGGATCTGCTGATAAGGATGTCACCGGAATCAAGAAGGTAAGAATTGTTGTTGATAGTTTCTAGAGGAAGTTATGATTGTTCAGGACTTCGACGCCGAGTGCAAGAAACTCTTCCACACCATTCCATTCGGAACCACTGAGTGCGACCACTACGTCAACACCAAGCTGGACCCTATCATCAAGGAGCTCGAGAGTGGAACCGCCCCGAAGGATGTGTGCACCAAGATGCACGAGTGTCCATAAATCCTTGTTTCGTAACTTGTGATAGTAAAAATGAAATGTGCAAAGTCATAAACTATGTGTTGTGATTGAAACAGATCTCTGTGTCTAGATGACTGAAAAACGAAATCAAACACAAAACGTATAAGAAACAGGAAGACGACAACTGTGTGAATGTGTATAAGTTGTGCTGTTGCTAGAAAATCTATGATTTCTCTTGCTGATTTCTTGATTTCTGTTGAACAATTGCATTTCATCATATCATCCAGCTCAAACTTTTGTTCAATCGTGCCCGTATAATCAGTTATGCTCGTTTTTAGGTTTTTGGAAAGGGACTGATAAGCAAAACCTATCAGGAACTACGAAAATAATATGGTTAACGAAGAGACATAATCCACGGTCCAGCAAATACGTCATACCAAAGAGTCCAGACTCTCCTATAAAATGGGACGGTGGAACCAGTGAAATCAGTGTTTTCTACTTCCCACAATCCAATAGTTATGGTTTTCAGAATGAAGACTCTTCTTGTGTTGGCTGTCTTGGCTTCTGTAACTACCGCTTTGGTGCTTCCAGCACAAAGAAACGCTCTCGGTTGCCAGATGTGTGAGCTCGCTGTGAGAACCGCTGATGGACCAGCTGACAAGGATGCCACTGCTATCAAGAAGGACTTCGACGCCGAGTGCAAGAAACTGTTCCACACCATTCCATTCGGAACCACGGAATGTGATCACTACGTCAACAAGAAGATCGACCCAATCATCAAAGAACTCGAGGGAGGAACTGCTCCAAAGGATGTGTGCACCAAGCTCCACGAATGCCCATAATCACTTCACATCCGTGTTTTGTCTTATGAAACGTTATCATATTGAATAAACTATCCATTAACATATAGTTAGTTCCTGGAACATATCACGTTGTCGTATCAGTCACGGTTTTTCCAAGAATCAAAAAGGAACTGAGCTTGATGTTGCACCCAAATCACACACAAATCAGAGAATTGGTGATTCTCACATGGCGAGCAAGTTAGTATAAGAAGAAGAGCGATTGCATAGTTAACTCATCAGTTTTGCTTTCGGTTAATCACAAGAGTTTCCTCTTCCAGTATGAAAACCCTTCTCCTTCTCGCTGCCGTGGTTTTTGTGGCTACTTGCCTGGTTCTCCCGGAGCAGAGAAACTCTCTCGGATGTCAGATGTGTGAGCTGGCTGTAAAGACCTACGACGGATCTGCTGATAAGGATGTTACCAGCATCAAGAAAGTTCGGAATTAAACGCGCGCTAAGAATTTCGAACAATTTTTCAGGATTTTGACTCCGAGTGCAAGAAACTGTTCCATTCCATCCCATTCGGCACCACTGAATGCGATCACTACGTCAACGAGAAGTTGGACCCGATCATCAAGGAGCTCGAGAGTGGAACCGCTCCGAAGGATGTGTGCACCAAGCTTGGAGAATGCAAATAAGTGATTAACTGTGAACTTTCTTCTTTGAATCCAATGAAATTGAACATTGCAAAGCTGTTCTCTTGAATGATATTGCTAGCAGTCATAGTTTCGCTTGGATGAACCGTCTCAAAGCCATTTTTGTGCAACATGTTCCAATCACATGTTCGTACTTTACTCTGTAGCCGAGACATGCTCCAATCCTGTGATTTGATCGTAAAATGGGAAATGCATCCGTGACCGGGCTCGAAGCGACGACATTTCATTACCCTTATCAAACACTTGCCGATCGCGCTCTTTTTTCCACGAGGCCTGGTTTGTCTGATAACTGTACAGTGATATGGTTATGGTTATAAAATTAACGCGGCGTCACTTCTATTCATTTTACTGCCACTTCTTTATCATTCTTTTCAGATTCAGATTATCATTCTCATTCTGTTTCGCATTTCATTTCGGTTGCTTTCGGAGTTCGGCTCTTTCCTTTCATTTACCATTCAAACAAAATCTTCGATTTCAGGACCATGAAGACTTTCCTTCTTCTTGCCGCCGTCACCCTTGCCGTCCTTTTCACCACCGGACAGGCCAACGAGCTTGAGTGCGCCATGTGCGAGATGTCCGTGAAGGTTGTCGTCCCAATGCTCGGAGAAGACACCGAATCCATCAAGAAGGTATGAAAGACATGTAGAAAACATTTCATGACGTTTCAATTATAGGCCGTCGATGCCGAGTGCAAGAAGGCTTTCCACTCGATCCCATTCGCCCCACAGGAGTGCAAGAAGTTCGTTGACACCAAGCTCGACCCCATCATCCACGAGCTCGAGAACGGAACCGCCCCGAAGGACGTGTGCACCAAGCTCTCCATGTGTTAGATGCCATGGATTCTTCCTTTTCTTCATTCATCCCCGGATTTTCATTGGTTTTATTGGACGAAATAACAATGCTCTATAAATCTTTCGCTATAACGATCCAATCCTCCCACTATCTTCCTTCTAGAACAAGAATAACAAAGAAAGGTGTTGATTGAAGACGGACGAAACACAAATACCAAAAAATGCGAAGGCCATCAGACCACATGGCACGCACAGAAGCGAATCGGCCTGGCGCTCACTCTTTCGTCATTTCACCGAAACAGTGTCGGGGTCGAAAACGTGTGTCTCTGTGTCCCCTCGTAATGCAGTGTGCAGACCCGCCAAACAAAATATCGCGCGCCAATAAGATGCGCAGGCAGTAAACACACGTCGGAGCGCGAGTGGCTCTGTGTCTCCCTCCTCTTTTCTCTCTGCATGGCCCCTTGCGCTGTCCGCTCGGTTTTTTGCCTTTTCTTCGTGTTTTTCCTGTTTTTTCTTGCTTTTTTCGCGTGCCTGCTGCCAATTCTGCTAGGAGTAACTTGATTGAGTCTTAATTAGTATTATTTCTCAACAACAAGCGTTGAAACTGACCCTGATCGGTGTTGTGGTAGTTGTCGGTAGTCCAACGACCATGAAAACTTGAATTTTGAAAAGGAAAACATGTTTCTTTTTGTTTCCTTCTTTATCTAAAAACTCATCTCTACTGCTACTGCAATGTCTAGAGCGAAATCGCTTTTTGTGTTTCTCCCATTGATTTCAACTTGGTTTGATTCTGATTTCAATTCTACAATTCTACTTCCAATTCCCTCTCTTCTTCTCTCGTTTTTTGCAAAGTACATACGTGAGAGATACGGAGAAACCCCAGAGATAGCAGATACAGCAAAAACATGAACGAGAATCTTCTCGTTTTTGAAATTTTTTCTCAATTTTTCCTGCTTCTAGCGCATCGCGCTTCTGATTGAAGATGGTCAGACACACACGTGCGAGGCCTGCAATAATGTTACACCCCGACCCGTTATCTCCCATCACAGAGATCTCACACGCAACATTTGACATTGAAATCGTCGGGCCGTGTTGTTTGTACCTGCTTTGTCCCAAATATCTCCGCAAAACCCGAACTGTTCGCTTGCTTTGTCAGTTGATTGCATTATACAACAGTCGCTCTCAATTCTTCTCTCATCTTCATTTCCACGAACAGTGATCAGTGTGCAGTGCTCAGTGATGTTCGCATTTCCCCCGTAATCGGACTCAAAGCACTGGAAAACTTTGCGAATATCTGGTGATTGTGGGCAATCACACCACAGTTAATGGCTAGGGCAGGCCAGGGCAAACAGTGATAAGCGTGCCCCACAAAAAATACGCCTAGAGATGATGATATCGTCACTTTTCGTGTCTGCATGCCGCCTTTTTTTCTTCTATTTACTCCTACGCATTTTCAACGAAAAACTTGAAATGTTGCATCGTCAATGCAACTTTTTGAAACGTGCAAATCGTCGTTGCAGTATTCGAAACAAATCCTCTTTTCAGAATGACGGCAGTCACTGCAAACGGAAAGGTCACCGAGAAACACGAAAACGGGGCGCACGCCAACGGAACGACCAATGGAACCAACGGAACCAACGGAACCGCTGTTCACACGCCGACGCAGGTGCCCCAACCGGTTTACTACACACCACCGCAAAACTTGGAGTCGTTTGAGTTGACCTTGAGGAAACACTTTGAGGATAAGCACAATTTGAAGTTTGGTTAGTTTAATTTTGATGAAAAACAACTGGCGAAGATCAAGTTCTAACTATTCTCAATCTTTCAGCCAACTACCGTGAGTTCCACCGTTTCACCTGCGACAACTATGGATCTTTCTGGGAGGATCTTCTCAAAATCACGGAAGTTAAACTGCACCAACAGTACAACAACGTGATTGACCACAACTTGAAAATCAATCAGCGACCAAAGTGGTTTCAAGGAGCTACTCTCAACTACACGGAAAACGTTATTGAGCGCGGACTCGCCACGGATGTTGCTGTTTTGAATGCAAGTAAGGAACCGTTCCAATTCTTGTAAAACAACCTTGTTATTTAGGCATCGATGAGTCAATCACTGAGTACACCTTCGATAACCTCCGCAAAGACGTCTACCGCACCGCGACTTCCCTGAGAAACTTCGGAATCGGACCAGGAGACACTGTCTGCGGATTTGTTCCAAACACCTACGACACTTTGGTTGCTGTCTTTGCTACTGCAGCCGTTGGAGCTGCCTGGTGCTCTGCATCAGTTGACTTTGGACCAGCTGGAGTGCTCGACAGATTCAGACAAGTCCGACCAAAAGTGATGTTCACTGTGAACAATGTCACTTACAAGACCAAGAACATCTGCCAGACGGAGAAAATCAACGAGATCGTCAAAGGTAATCGCTTTCAAACTGAGCCAAAGCTCTAACACCAATGTTCCAGAGCTCCCAACCCTGGAGAAGATTGTTGTCTCTGACACATTCACCTCTGTGAAGTTCGACGCTTCAAAGTATGCACAAAGCGAGAAGTTTGTGTCACTGGAAGATTTCAAGACTCCAATCACCGACGTCGTGCTGCCATTTGTGTACACTCCGGTGAGATTTTCTTTTTGGGCCTACTAACTGAATGATTTTGTTTTCAGGTTCCATTCGCCGACCCACTCTTCGTCATGTTCAGTTCGGGAACCACTGGAATCCCAAAAGCCATGGTTCACACAGTCGGAGGAACCCTTCTGAAGCACGTTGAAGAACATTTAGTGCAAGGAGACTCTCAGAAAACCGACAGAATGTTCTTCTACACGACGTGCGGCTGGATGATGTACAACTGGATGATATCTTTCTTGTACTGCAAGGGATCTGTCGTGTTGTTTGATGAGTGCCCACTTGCTCCAGATACTCACATTCTCATCAAGGTATGATTTCAAAAGAAAAAAACGAAAGTCAATTTTCCGATTCTAGATCGCCTCAAAAACTCGTTGCACAATGATCGGAATGGGAGCGAAATTGTACGACGAGTACCTCAGACTGCAAATTCCATTCAGTAAGTTCTTTTTCACCGACAATTTCGCAGTTATCGTTGCAGATACACTCTACGACCTGTCAAAGATCCATACAGTCTACTCCACGGGCTCTCCACTAAAAAAGGAGTGCTTCGCGTACATCAACACTTATATTGCTCCAGGGGTATGCTTATCGAGTTTGGGCAATTCGAATAAAACTTTTATAGGCGCTGATCGGTTCGATTTCTGGCGGTACTGATATCATTGGATGCTTTGTTGGAGGCATCAAGTCGCTGCCAATCACTCCGGGAGAATGCCAGTGCTTGTTCCTTGGAATGGACATCAAGTCTTTCAACTACCTGGGTTGGTTGACGTTTTGGGGGCATCTTCAAGAATTTTGACATATTTCAGATGAGGAAATCACCGTGTCCGACGAGCAAGGAGAGCTGGTGTGCGTCACTCCATTCCCTTCAATGCCTTCTCACTTCTTGAACGACACCGATGGAAACAAGTACCGCGATGCTTACTTCGCCCGTTTGGAACCTTTCTGGGCTCATGGAGACTTTGTGCGAGTGAACCATGCAACTGGAGGAGTGGAGATGCTCGGAAGAAGTGATGCGACGTTGAATAGAGGAGGTGTGAGAATCGGAACAGCTGAGATTTACTCGGTTGTTGAGAAGATTCCGCAGGTGGCTGATTGCATTGTGGCTGGAAGACTTGTGTAAGTTGGTTTATCTTGTTGCGAATCTTGACTTTTGATTGAAAATAGTTGCACACAACAGCTGAAACAATAGAAACACCATGAGTATAGTGCAACTTCCATTCTTGTGTTTCAGGGAGGAAGGAATGGACGAGGAAGTTCTTCTCTTCGTGAAAATGGCTCCGGGACAAGAGCTTACCCACACCATCAAAGCCACCATCGTCACCAAGCTCCGCACCGATATGTCACCACGCCACGTGCCAAACCAAATCCACTCCGTTGATGATATTCCAGTAAGCATACACATTCCTCTTCTGTTCCAATTTCCCATTGTTTTCAGTACACCTCAAGTGGCAAGAAGGTCGAAGTGGCTGTGAAGCAAATAGTGAGTGGAAAAGCTGTGCAGAAGGCGTCTTCGATCCGCAACCCCGAGTCGTTGGACCACTTTGTTCAGTTCAAAGTGTAAATGTCTTTCAATTGATAAGTTATGGTTTTTGTTGTTCCTTTAATTTGTTCTCTTCCTCTACCCCCACACATCTTCGTCATCATCCAATTCTTTGAGCTTCATTTCATTTCATTTCATTTCCTCCCACATACCCAACCTCAAACATCTTATCCGCTTTTAGAGTCTAGTTGCATTATCACATGTTGTGTCCCCTCCCGAATTCAATTTCCCCGTAACTGATTTAGCTCCAGGTTTCTTATGTTTCACCGGTTATGACTTTTCTTCTCCAAAACAGACTTTGGCTTCACACTTCTCATGGTTTCATTTTTCAACACTTTTCTTTGTCAAATTATCATCTTGATGCATATAAAGATTTGGAAAAAAACGGAAGTAGATGTGCAAAATGCAACATAACATGTTTTTTGTTATAAGGCGCTCATTATATTTTCAGATTTTCAGAATTCCAGATCAGTTTTGTGAATATCAGAAGTGCTCCGATTCGTGATCCGCTACCCTAAGGAATGCGGGAAACTGTTGGATCTTCCTGACAGAAAACACAATATTTCTCAGAGTTGACCCAATATTCACGCTCCAACTCCACAAGATGTCCCTTCCGTGCGTTTTACTTCCATCGTTGTTGTATTTTTGATGAAGCGTCGACGCGGCAAAACACAATAAAAAGGTTATCCCCGTGCGCCTCCCAGAACTTTCTTTTTACTTATTGTGCATGTGCGTGAGTGTGTGTCTTTGGTCCTTAGGTCTTCATTTTTCAATCTTGAAGCTTCAAAGTTCTCATGCCTACTCTTTGGCAATGAACACTGTGTTTCCGTTCCTGTAAAACTTGTTGAGAAGTCTGTTTTGCTTTTCCCAGTTCCCAATGAAAACGGAAGCGTCGTGAACCAACCAACTAACCAATTAGACAAAAAGCGGCTGCTGAAACAGGAAAAGTCAAGCACCCCGTGCTGCTAATTCACTACGTTTCCTCTGCCAAATCTAATTTTCATCTGTCGATGGGCGGGTCCTTCTTCCTGTAACTCTGGTCGTTGCCCCCTACTCAACTTGTTGAGCCGGACATAACGTCGGCTTCCGTTTTTTCCTTCTCGTTCCGTTTGGTTCCCTTCATTTTGTGATCAGTGGCAAGGCCTTTAGGTTCCCAAATAAATGGCAGATGTGTACATGATTCTTCATTTTTTCATTTTCTTCCAGCATTCACATTACCCCTCTTAAAAACAACAACTTTCTACCGCTTCTTTACGGCTATAAATTTATATTGAACCCTCAATCTTCTCATTTCAGGTTCTCTCCCGCTCTTTTGATATTTCCTTCGTCGAAATGGATTCTTTGAAAGCCGCCGTGGACTACTCCAAGGTAAGATGTCAGTTTTAATGCGACCACCAGAGCACTTACTGGTACGCTTAATCTCGTGATGCAGCTTTTGAAATTCGAACAATTACTCACATGACGCCATGATGACGTGTGGGGGTGTAATGTTCCTGAACACCAGTGTCTCCTCCGCCCTATTCGCACATTTAAATTTAGCTCCTGGGCTTCTCCCGGCTCCTCCCCCGTTTTTCTGTGCCGTGACGCCTGTGTAACTGGACACCCAATATCCACTTTCCATTTTCAACTTCAAGCCCATATTTATACCAGTCCAAAACTCATATTGCTTTCAAAGCTGACTGACACTTTTATGGGCTCATGTTATTTTAAGATTACTATTTCCGTGTCGTTAGTTTTAGTGGTCTGGTTTTAGTGATCTGAAAAAACAGGAAGCTCTCCATAAACCTACAGCCTATTTGGATCAATTCATCCTAAATGTTCCTGTTTTTGTCTGTAAATCTTCGGATGTTTTGTTTTGCTAGGTGTTTTGGTAGACTCCCCACAATATTTCCTAATGGATCCCAAGCGTGATCCTGCTGTCATTTCTCATTATCGTCTGTCCCCCCACACCAGCCAGATTTCCAGCATCAACCCATAGCCTACTCTTCCTCTCTTTCTTCCTTTTCATGCATGCTGAATCCATTTTAGTTTTTCAGTCAGTTAGACACGCCTCTCGTTTTCTCGTGTATTTTTCCTCTTCCTCTACCACCTCCTGTTTTCCCACTAATTCAGTTTTCTTTCCATCTAAAGAGCAAAACGGCAGGGCGTGAACGAGTGGAGAAAAAACGGCCGACGGCCACGGCGCCAAAGGAGTCGCACCGAAGCGCCACCCACTTGCTCTAAAAGAGAGGGAGGCGTGTGAGTGTGTAAGTGAGCCGTCGACACATGAGCCTGGCTCTGAATTTTGCTCATTTTCACCTTTTCCGACTACTAACAGGGCCGCTGTAAAGTTGACTGAAAATGTCCCCTCTTCACTTGTTCCCCATTTTCCTCGTTCCGTTTTCCTTCTTCTTGTTTTCGTTCCGTTCCGTTTTGTCTCCGCACCATGTAATGCACGTCACTTTTTAGAGGTTTGAAATGTCCCATAGCACCTACTCGAGTAGAACCAAGGCGCCGGCACCAACGCCTTCCAAGAATGGCAACGGAAAGTGTACCCCAAGAGAGACTGTAAGTGTGTCTAGTCTGTGTGCTTTGATGTTTTGCACTTAAGGGAGATCTGAAAACAAGCCAATTTATCACAAAGAACAGTTAGGTGTCTAGATATTCATTGGCTTCCTTGTTGTACTTTATCTGCTCAAATTGAAGTTCAGAATTTCATCTGAATCTGAAGCCATTTTATCGGGATTTCGGATCAGTTCATTCTTTTTTTTGACGTCAAGCGTTCTTTTGAAGGCTTCCTCACTATCTATTTTGGTTTTACACTTCTAAACACTCCCAAATGTTGTTCCAACAACCCATTCCACATATCCCTTTTTCGAAGAGATGTGAAACGCGGTCAACTCTACTCTATGCATCGGAGTTCGATGTCATCTAGCCGGAAGGCAGTTGAATTGAAATTTCCCTATCAGATTACAACGTTTCCTTTACTTCCATCTCAATTCCTCACCTTCTAAAGGCAGTGTGGAGTGAATAATTACATGAATAATTGAAGAATTACCCATCCCACATATTCTAAGAAACCAAGAGTTTCTCAGTGATGGACATGTTCAAATATGATCAGAAAATGATGTTATGAAAATATTCCCTTTGTCCATTACTCAAAAACAAGCAGCTCTTACTCATGGTACGGTAGCCGAGCCTCGCCGTGAATAATGAATAATGAGACCGATGCCCGACATCGACATACATGTGTGAAAAAATGAGTCGGGCCTGCCTTGCGGGATCTAGCGGCGAGTGATGAATCGCATTTACAAGGTGCATTTGTCAATTTTTTAAGCGCCAATTCCCTGAGGGATTACTTTCGAAACAACACGGAACATAATCTGATGTTCTTTTTCGTTAAACGGTTGGGGGTATTTTTGGAAAGAGGAAGGAAGAGACCTAAACCGAATTAGTTGGGAATGAGGGACTAGACTGAAGTTTCCCGTTTTGTAATGTGTTACTTTTTCAGACCCAGATTACTACAGCCAACTGTAAGAACAAAATTGAAGGTATATTGTGAAGCTCTAGAAGTTTTTCCATGTCTATATTGCAGAGTACAAGCGCGCGTTCAACTTCTTTGATGCCAACAACGATGGTCGGATCACCATTGACGAGTTGGAGAAAGCCATGCAAAAATGCGGGCAACGACCGACAAAGTTGGAGCTGCGTCTTATCATGTACCACGGAGACAACGATCGTGAGTTTATGGGTTCCCCGGTTGTTGTTCGTCGCTTCCTGCTCTCGAGATCTTATTCCCGTTTCATACATCAAAAATCGTGGCTACTTTAGATGCAAATTGAACTAGGCGGGTTTGTTGGTCCTAGGACCGCCGCTGAATCACCTTTGCTCTACCTCCGTCAGCTTTTTGGGTTTTGCTTGTCTGTGGCTGACGCATGAATCAATTTTCCATTCTCCATTCATTCACGTTTTTGTCTCGTCGCTTGCCTGCCATTTTCCTTTCAGTCTTTACTCTAACTTAATTTTGTCATTTTGTCTGCCAGCGGCATCTTGCTTACTTGCTTAGAGTAGAGTAAAAGTCAATTTTCATCTTCATCTATTTCCGTTTCCATTTCCAGTTCTCTATTTCAGAAAACGGAGTCATCACTTTTGACGAGTTTGCGCATCTGATGAACGGAACGTCGTCTATGAGCAACTACACGTACGACCAGCTCCGCGAGCAGTTTGACATGTTCGACAAGGTGAGACATGTGTGAATGACAACTTCATCAAGGTGGATGGAGAAAGGAATAGAAAAAAACGGGGAGGGAAATGTGAAATTGGATGCGAATGGGATGATGGATGGAAAAATGGAAAACTGGAGAGACTTGATTGTTTTTCAGGACAAGGATGGGTTCATTGAGAAAATGGAAATGATTTCGATTGTCCGGGAGCTCTCGCTTCAGGCCTCCTTCCCACGCCAGGTTGTCGAGCAACTCTTTAACGAAGCCGACATTGACGGGGACGGAAAAATCTCATTCGAAGGTTAGAAAACTGGAAATGAGAACATGCAAACATCCTGTTTTTCAGAGTTCGTCCTTGCTGTCAACTAACCATCCACCATAATCATCGCTTCCTGCTCATCGCCCACCACAACATACCCTTCCCTATCTCTAATCAGTCGCTTTTGCTTTTCCCGCTTGAATAATTTCTCTGTAATTCTGAATTTTGTAAATTGCAAATTGTAAACTGTAAATTCTATAACACTTCTCGTTTTTCAAACCATTTTGAAACAAATTTATTAAAAATTGAATGTAAATGCAGATAAAAATAAAAATGAAGGAGAAGAAGAACAAATAAAATGCAATACCAGGGGAAATTTACAAATAGAAAACATACAGGGTGACAAAAAATCACAGACAGACAATGATGTGACAGACAAGAAATGCAGGACAAACGGAATGAGGAAAGTGAAATTAGGAAGAAAACCGGTGTGACATTAACTCTAAAAGTTTTAAAGAATCAAAAATTGATCACAAGTCATGGTCAGTTGAACCAGTTACTCTCCATCAGACTTCCGCGGGTCTTGGCTGGAAATCGGATTCCAATGCGAAATCCTCTCCGTTTGATTGCAAGTTGGTATACGACACTTCTGGCTCCTTTCGTACCTGAAAAACAGTTAGACTTATCGTTTCTTCTTGGAGAGTTCTCACCTGTCGAACAATCTTGTACAGTTTTCCAGATGAGTGAAGGTAGACCAATCCAATTGCAATGAAGCCAACCAAGAGAGCAAGTCCAAGAACCGAGCTGAATCTGAATGGTTGAGCACAAATGAAATGGTGTTAGTAACTCAGGAAGCATGCAGGCACACACTACTCACCGTCCAGATCTTCCTAGGAAACGAGCCTTTTCACAAGCATCAGCAGCACGAACAGTAGCCAGGTGCTTGTCCTTGAGTTCTTGCGGGAAGGTACATTTTGGTGACGCAGAGTCCTGTTTGAAAGTGAATTTCTCATCCATCAAGAAAGTAATGTCACAGTTGCAATTCCACGGGTTTCCACTGATCTTGAACGAGTCAATCTTGTCGTAATCCATCATGTGTTCACTGATCATTGTAAGGTTCGAGTTGTGTACATCCAATTCGGTGATATCAGCGGCCTTGTGTCCTGGTTCCGATTTGATGAATCCGAAAGCGTTTTCGTGAATTTCGACGAGTGCAGCATTGTCGTTGAGCAGGAGAGTCTTCAGCTTCGGCAATCCGCAGAATCCGCAATCTCTGACGGCAGACAAGTACTTCATGTTTTCCAAGATAATCTCTTCTAAATCCGAGTCTCCGGCGAAAGCATGATCACGAATCTCAGTGAGACTTGTGCTACTGAAATGAACAACGGGAATTAGGCGCTGAATGATTTGTTGCAAACAAACCTCATGTCGACATCCTTCAAAGTTTTCAGCTTAGCCACAACTGATGGGATTTCTTCCATTGGGTTACCACGGAGAGACAGTCCGGTGAGTTTCCTGAAACATGTCATAATTTGTTATTGTTGAACTTTTCTAACGAACGGTAAGTTCTCGAAGATATCAGCTGGCAGGTCTTCAATATTGCAGCTGTCCAAACTCAACGTTTCCAAGTTATCAAGTCCAGCGAACATCTCTTTTCTGTAAACCAAGTTTTGTACATGTCTCGTTAAACCATTGCTCACTTCCAAACTTTGATTGGGTTACCATCCAAGCTCAGTTTTTTCAGATTCTTCAACTTATCAAAGTAGTTGTCTGGAAGAGCTTTGATTTTGTTGTAGCCAAGATCCAAACGATGAAGAGTGTCTCCAACAGTGTCCAAGAAGCGCCTGAAAGCAATTTTGTGAATCTTGGTTGAGATTTGTGTGTTTCACTTTGTAACGTTTTGCAAGTTGTTGTGGGACAAATCAAGCTTGGTCAGATTGGTGAATGGCTTGAAAACATCGTTGTCAACAAAACGCACTTTGTTGTAAGAGATGTCAAGAACATTGACGTGTTTCTCGAATCCAGGCAAGACTCTATTCTGGAATAAGCGATAATATTTGAAAGTTCTGCTAGACGCCAATTTACTCTTTGAAGGCGAGAGATTCTGTTTGAGGAAAAATTTGCGATGATAGGCTTGAAATCTTTATCCTGGATGACAAGATCCATTGTACTGAGATACGGCTCATCATTATCCATAACCACCTAAAATTTTGAACTTCATAGTCACAGCTGTTTCGATTTCGAGATCTCTGTACCTCACTGCAGTCGATTTCATCCTGTTCGCAGTGACAAAGCTCATTGTCTCCAGCGGTGTCACCGTTGCATGCCTGATACTCATTCTCCTCTTCATAATCGTCATCAGCTTTCACACTTTCAGTGATCTGAAGCAGAGTGTACTTTTTCATGACGTCGAGACCCATGTACAGTTAAAAACGATCAATTTCACTATCAACAACACTCACGGCACAATCAGTAGAATGGGGGAAAACAAAGCACAAAACGTCGAAACACACGCACACGCAAAAGTTACCTCTCGGAGTTTCTCAAGATCATCTGGCTGGGTGTCATTGATAATTTCTCGTAGTTTGTCGATCCTGTGCTCTCTTGCTATTGCGAGGAAGTCAAACGAAGTCATGTTAACAGTGGGATCGCTATCGGACATAAAGATCTGAACAAGACATACATGGGTAAGCAACAGAGGGAGATGGTAATGCCAGAGAAAAAAGCTGTGAGCACACTTGGAGGTAAAGCTGTTACAAACGTACCGAGTCGTCCTTCTTTTTTATCTTGGTCTTGTCAACTTTCTGGTCCTTCTTGTCATTTTTTTCTCGTTTTGAATCCTTTGTAGGCTTGCGTTTTGCAGGATTCTTCTTCTTAGGAGCAGGTTTTTCTTCTTCCTCTTCCTCATCCTCATCGTACTCTTCTTCATCATTCGGAGCTATTTCGCCGATGTCTTTCGTATCCAAACCCTCACCATCTTTTTTTTCAACTTCCTGTTTCTTGGGTTTCGGCTTATCCGACTTTTGAGGATTGTACGCTAAAATAAGAGCCACCAAGCAGAGAAGGACAAAAACGAGTTTCAGCCGCATCTGAAAAATAAAGAGTTGAAGGTTGGGTTGGTGTCACATTTCGAATGTGAAGGAAGGTTATGATTCAGAATAAAACAGAAAATGAGAGGATTCAACGCTAGACTCAGTTTACTGGAAAACGAGCTCATATTTCAACCTACGCCTTCTCTTCTCACCATGACTAGAACTAGAATACCCGAGAACTTTTTGTGCAGAGATAATCTAAACACATCGACGTGTCATTCAGAGAACAATGAGTAATTTGGAAGGTGTATTCGACGAGAAAACGGAGCATTAATGGGCAGTGGAGGTGAGCGGTGCTCTTATCACTACTTGTGATCGGATGGGACGACAGGTGGAATGGAAAATAAAACGGGAAGGTATGAAGAAAAAGGGAAGCGAGAGGAGGAAACCCAGACAGAGAAATACGCTTGTACAGTGACAGTGACACGTTGAACTTTTAGGCCGAGACTGAAGAGAGGAGTCGCTCACTAAAAATCATTCCTAATCCTTATCTGACACCTTTATAAGTGTTTCGAGTAGGCAGATGCGTGGTAGCCACCACCAGCTAAGCTCCTTATTGACGCTCTGATCCTGTTGAGCAATCCAGTCTATTTTAATACCAAGATGATCGCTGATCGCTGTTACGTAGGTCAAGCCCTACTCGCTAATAGCCATCGGACGTATAATTGGGATGCATTAGTCCTAAATTTAGTTCAAAAACCGGGCGGAACTAATGCAAGGAAACCCTAGTTGATGGTGGGTGTCTTGTCTTGGCTTGGCTTGGCCGAGCTGGGCTTGGTTTCGTTCTGTCAAAAAAACGTCAATCTCAAATATATACATAGAACGTCTGTGTAAACGTCATGGAGGTGTTATCGTACTGTGCCATTGGAATAGAGGGAAAGAAACGAATGTGTGCAAATATGTGAAGAAAGAAGGAAAAGAAGAAGAAGAAGAAGAAAGTGAGAAAAAGATACATGTATGCAGAAAACTGACACTTTCAGTTAGTTGCGAGTGCGGATAATCAAGTTAGAGAGTCTTCTCTCCTTTCCGTCTTGCCTCAGGCAGAAACGAAGAAATGAGAGTGTGCATGTACACAAAGTGCGGATTGTGCGGATTTGTCTGAGATGTCTAATGTATGAATTCTAGCTGTTGCTGTGCAACGGGACATTTGCGAGGCACTGGCACTCCCACAAACTTTGAAAAGATGTTAGAAACTTTGAAACCACTTGGTTGGCTGACAGAGGTGTAATAACCGCAAAGGTCACCACTAAAAAGCAAAAAAGAACATAAAAAGCAAACGGATACTCAGAATTCAATGACAAGACAGAGGATAGGTGAGTAGATACACAGTGGTCAATCATCTTCTAAAATTTGGAGTAGTGTGGTGTGGTATCAAGGGTAAATATGATCGGTGATAACACATTCACAGTTTCTTCACACTCCAACCGAATCATGTTACTATTTTTGCCTTTAAAAACCAGCGAGAAAAGTTTATCTTCTTCATAAACATGATTTTCTGAATCAGATGAACAAGATGGGATGAATTCGGAAGCGCTCCGAGATCTAACAACATTTGTCCGGAGTGTATAGAGACATCTCGGAGGGGCTGTGCAGCGTCTCTCAAAAACTCACGTTATTTGCCCGCTCACTCGTTTTTTTCGACGCTCTTCAACAAAATTTTGTCGGTTGCTTTGCTTTGCCAGGCCAGTCGATAACTCGGTACGAACACCTAGTGAATGGGGTGAAAAACAAAGGGAAGTACGCCGTGGGGGAAGCCCTTGTTCCAATTTTATATATATACCCGGAACGAAAGAAGGGATTTGAATTGGAATTTGAGGCTTGAGATTTGAGATTTTGAAAGTGAACTTTGAAGTACGTCAGCGGAATTGTTTCAGAAATAGAAGTGTATAAGTTCAAATCCTTTTAGTATAGAGCAGAAGGGATTCATCAAGAAGACAGAACTAAAGGGCTTCTTCAAACACTCTTCACAACATGTACGTGCTCAAGAGGGCTCTTTTATTTTTAGAGGGGTCAGTGAATCAGAATCTGAAATGACGACTGACGACGTATGTGACATGTAGGCAAAACACGGCTCATGACCAAAAATGAATCAGAAAGTCAACAGAAGTGATGTGAAGTTTGTGAGGTATGGTGGGCTCAAGAACTCTTGGCCTCGAGTTGGTATAGACTGCTCACGCTTGAATACGTGTTTCTCAAGAATGAAAAAACTCAGCTAGGCTTCTCAGGCTGGCTCTTGGGAGAGAACACAGACGTCTTTTGAATATATTCGTGTCTGCGACCGACGAGGCAGGCACGAAAACGGGGCGGAAACGGAGAGCAGGGGCCTAATGAAAACATTGGTGTGGTGGAGAGGAGGAAATGGCAATACACAACAATCGGAATGTCATCGATATAGGTAGACGGGACCACAGACGACGAGCAGTGAGAGACAGAGAAAGTCCACATTGCATTTATCGGGTATATCGAAGGGTGTTCGGCCGGTGTCTGGCCTGACCGAGTGTGTCTCTGTGTGTGTTGTTCGTCTGCGCGCTGTCTGTCTACTACGTCATAGTGTCTGTCCTGCACCGGGCCGTGTTCAGTTGACCTTGAAAAGGCCGTGTCCTTAGTTTTTATTAACTGTAATTTGAATTCCTTGGATTAGTTGAAATAAGCCAATTTCGAGCGATGTTGGAGGTCTGGTCTTGATGCAGAACTTAGCGGTCTCAAGTGCACTTGGAACAACTTGAGGGAACTGCAAAAATGGTGCAAAAACTTGGATTGAACTGACAAGATTTGGGAAGATTCTTGGAAATTCTGGGAAAGAGAAATTGGAAGAGATAAAGCTAGGAAGTTAGCACTCAACACTGGAAACTCTAAATTCAGTTTGCAACTGAACGATTTGCAGATTTCATTTCTCCAACTGGGATACATTCTCAAATACATCCCCAATTGCGCATTTCTGATTTCTCATTTCAATCCATTCCGTGAACATGTATTCCCATTCGCAACCACATTCCTCCATTTGTCACCATCTGCTCGTCTCAATGGGCATGTCTTGAGAATGGGAGGAGGCCAGGAGATGAAAATCAGTTATGTACAACAGCACAACGTACATTTCAGGATGAAAAATTGCAGCATTCTTCTTTCAGTTTTTTTCATTTTGAGGTTTGGCACGGACCAGCTGTATTTCTAGGCAGTGTTTATAGCTTTTCGACTGTTATTGTTATCAGGTGGAATGAAAAATAGAAAATATTATGATCACAGATTTGATTATGATTACTTTCCATCCATCTCCGCTTCGTTCGTGCCCTATGCCCTCTAACGCCCTTCTGTTTATACGTGACGTTGGAAATTTGACTCTTCTTTCCTGCATCGTCAAAGGCAAAGTTTAGTTTATTATAATATTCTAGTGGTGGAGAAAAAATTCCAGAACGTCTCTAATTTCAAAACTTCAAACATTTGGTCAACCAATCGACCGGGCATGACATTTTTAGCGAGGCCAAGGGGGCAAAGTGACATCAGATACGAAAAATGCCTTTGTTTGGCGCTCCGGGGTGTTTGTGACGAACAAAAAAGGTCCCTGTCTTTCTTGATTGCCATAGTCAGATAACAGAGCGGAGCAGCTGCAAAAAATGATGTAGCATGCCAATCCTCAGAGGTTTGGCCGTCTTCGTTTTGTCGAAAACAGTACGTCGTTTTCTTTTTTGTTCTTTCACAACTCGATTTCCCGGTTTTCCCTATCCCCAATAGGTACAAAGTTATGTACGGATACTCCAATACTCGCAGAACTGCTCCACCAAATTTATTGCTCATTTCTTCTTCGGAATTGGTAGGAGAAGATGAGTCCTCCCCGTGACATGTATATCCCAAAGGCTTCATTAGTTGAGCGTAAAATTGTATCCTTCAAGTATCTCTTTCATCTTCTTGCATAGTTAAGATGGGTGGAAGAAGATGAATGGGAGTGGAAGAGAGGAGCACCAAATGAATAGAAACTTGAAACTAAAAATATGCTCATCATCATTATTCTCTCCTTTCTTTCATAAAATAGCTTCGAGCCTTTCAAGCTTCCGAGCCTTCCAAGTATCCACCCAACTCTTCTTTTCATCTCTTTCACTTCTTATTTGGCCCGTCACGCACTACTTTACTTTACCGACCAGAAAACTTGACCTCTGCTGCATCAGAACCTGTTTTTCCAGTTGTTTTCCAGTTGTTTTCTAGTTGCTTTTGTTGTTTCCTAGAATTTAAATGAACAAAGAAGGAAACATGACAAAGGTAAGGTGCGGGGTTAAATATAGAATCATAGAATCCAACATTCACAAATACATTTCCGACTCTTTCCATTATCTTCTAGAAAGTATGCATATCGAAATATTTACCACAAAAAGAAAGAAAAAGAGAAATGAGGTTGTGAGTATCAAGAATAGAGCTAAAGCCACGAGCCGTTGTTTCCACTTTGAGCTTTGTGCCAGTGCTTTTTTTCTGAAATTTTGAAATGAATAATCTGACATGACAAACTTGACCATTTTGTATGAGTGCCCAAGATCCGTTTTGCGGTGCAATGCCAAAAGGTTTAGATAGATGGAGGAAGCGTCCTGGTTGTGGTCGAGTTGGAGCAGAAAAAGAAGAAAGAGGAGGAGGAGAAGAAGAAGAAGAAAACCGAAAATTGACGAACCATTGAAAAGGGGCCCGCGTTGCGCCGCATGCTGCTTCTGCATCGGCTTCTATACGCATGCGTTTGCCGCAATGCATTGCAAAAGACACAGCGAAGGGAGAAGTAGAAGTAGTAGTGGTCCGGACGGAAAAGCTGCGTCTCGGGGAGTTCACGACGTCTTCTCCGTCGTCTTCCACTCTTCTTTTCTTCTGCCAACTGCTTGTCTGTTAGTCTGTTTTCTTCGAAATAGTGTGCCGCAGAAGGAGAAAGTGCCGAAACAGCGCTTCCCGTCGAGAGGAATAGCAATGATGGAAGGAGCAGTGTCGGCGTGCGTTTGCTCTCGTCGAAAACGTCGGGAATCGATGAGATCTCACGTCAGGCAGCGTGAGCCTTCTTGTTGAGCTGCTGCTGCTCTGCCGTTTAGTCCCGCGCGGCCGTTTTCCGTGTTATAGGAAGGGGAGAGAGCAGAACGAAAAAAACGACGGCACGGGAAGAAAAAAGAAGAAGAAAAGGAGGGGGGGCTTGTGCCGTACTCACCAAACACGAATGAGCCAAAATCGCTTGTCTCTTGTCTCAAAAAAGTTTGGTGCCTGACTGGCTGCCCTGTCGTGCCATGCCCTCCACCTCATCTCATCCGTGTCAGTTCCTCAATGCCCTTCCCTATTCATACACATTTGGCAGCTTCGTCGTCTTCGTTGTCTCCTCCATCTCACTTCTCTTATTCTCTTCTGCAGAGCAAGCATAAAAATAAAAACCAATCTTAGAAAAGGGGGAGAGAAGATTGCATCCCATTATTTTTTATGCACTATTTCGCGCATTCTTGGCTAGATTATTAGCTAAGAGATGGGCGATAGAGACGAGAAAAGTAGGGAGGAGTGTTTGTAGCCGAGAGGGTCTTTCGCATAAAATCAGATTTGTGCGTGTGTATGTAATTATAGGTTTTGGAGCTATGGTGTTTGCGTGTCGCAAATTTTATGTTCTCAGATTTGTGTATCCAAATTTCATGTCTTATTTCGTCTCGATGTCTATTTCTATTTCCGTGCGAGGGTGGGGGATTATTTGAAGCCTTTTTCGTATTTCGTTTCAAAAAATGTACTTTGTACTAGATTTTTTGCACATTTTACTGTATCTGATGATCCAAATCGTCGGATATCGTTTATCGCATTTTTCATTCTCTGTTTTTGACTGAAAAACAGTTTGTTGTACTTCTAGTTGAGCAATCTTCTCTTGAAAAACAATTCAGTTTGAGAAGTATACTGTATCATTGATGAAAATAATTATGCACTTTACTCTTTTCACTTTTCTCATTTTTTTCACTCCTCATTTTTCATTTTCCCATTATTTTATTTCACCCGACTATTTTCACGGACCCTTTCCATTTTAATTAACCTAATTAACTTCCAGTGCCCCTATTTCCATCTCCCCATTCCCCGCCATTCTCATTCCATTTTTTCTGCCGAATCGAAGGTTCATTCCCATTTTCTCTGATCGAAATTTGAAGAGAGGGCAGCGGGGCGCAGCTATTTTTGCATGATACCCTCTGACGTTTTCAAAATGTAAACAAGCTCTCCGGAGCATTCGGGAGCTCTGAAACGAAACCATCACGTTTTTCTTCTCCCTCTTGTCCAATCTCCTCCCATTCTGCAAATCCTTTTCGACTTTTGAGTGTATGATCTTCTTTTGATCCGTTTCTCTGACTGGATTAGATTTCTGACAAGTGTCTTAGGTTGTTGAGTTTGCCGAGTAACCTGGTTATACTTGTGCTCCGCCTTCTTTTATTGAAAAGCCAAAAGTTGAGTTTGAGTTGGGAGAAAATAGATAATAGGAGGAGATGGTGAATAGAAGAAGGAGAAAGGAGAAATCGACCTTCTTGTACTTCGTTCTTGCATTTCCTATTCCCATTTTCTCGCGCACCCGCCAAAAAACCCATGCACTCCAACAACTCTCACACGCAGTGTACGTACGTAGTCTGTTTCTATTCTTCTCAAAATTCCCCTCCGTCTCTATTCCCACTTGTCCTTTTTCCGGAGGCCCATTTCTACCTACCTTCAAGTCCTCTTTCGGGTCACAGACCCCTGATTGTCTGCTCTGGTGGAGTGAGAGAGAGAGAGCCGCCGGACCCCAAAAACCTTTTACCAGTCTCTTTGTCTCTCGACTTCCTCTCTGAATAATCCTAACCCTTCGGCCGCTTTCTTTCCAAAGTTCCATACACACAGATGGACATTTATTCTTTTTTAGGCCCTTTTCTCAGACTCTCGCTAACCTTTTTGGCGCACAAATGTTTGCAAAGGCAAGTTGAGTGATGTCAGTTATTGCAGAATGTTTCTCACTCTCTCACGTCGTCTTTTTTCCATTTTTTGTGCGGAAGAAAGATGAAAAGATACATTGAAATACTATCCGAGGAAAATGAGAAGTAGAAAGAAGATGTCTCGATGAATGTTTCCATCTGTCTAGAAGTTCCAAAAGTATGAAACCTTCTAGAAACATCTGATCTGCATTCTTTCTCCAGTCATCTGTTAGAATATGCTCTGATATGCTCTGAAATAGGGTCAAACTTTGCTCTTTTTCGCATAACTTCTCGCATCACAAAATCTTGCAAGAACTCGAGACCAAGACCGAGATCAGAGTCATGAACCAGAAACTATACCTCATAGCTCACACGTCTTCCAACTTACCTTCTCAGAACTTTCTTTCACTCTCGTTTGAATAGACTTCATTAAATCCATCAATTCCAGACAGATCCCTTCATTTTTGATCGTGGGATTCCGGATTGCGACGAGATCTTCTGAATTCTAAAGGGTTGAACTTTTATCCTTGAAACCAATGGTCGACTCATGGAAGTTGATCCCAATTCCAGTAGCTTGAATTCCAGTGTAATCTTCTGAGAACGTGATATGTCTCACTATAGTACCTATATCAATCAACCTGCTGAAAGACATATTAGTAGGAAAGGTGTTGATTGAGGTTTTTTCTATTAAGCAATTGTTATGTTACAACTCGCCTGATTACTTTTCCGATTGATATTGCTTTAGCTACTGATAACAGACTATAGTTACCATAACACTTTCAGTAGTCTTGTCTTCTCCTTGCGTTTCACATTCTGAAACGTTTCCAACATTTAGGGTTTCTTCGAATTTGTTAGTGACCCATTCAAGGAAGCTAAGAAGGATAATCCTGTGTTACATCACGAGACATTTCCAAGTGATTTCTGATTGGAAGTGGTTTTGAATGTGGATTTGATGGATGGCTGGGATGTACAGATGTATAGAAGTGTAGACGTCTCGGTTTTTCCTTTCCGTTTCCCTTTCCCCTAATCTAATCCTGAAAATGCACTAACTCCTCTTCAACAACTTGCTAATCCAGTGGGCGAAGAGCATTATGCACGAGGGTAGTGCAGGTGTTTGAGTGAGTCAGAAGTCAACTTGGACTTCACTTTTCTCTTTTCCACCGCCATTTTTCCACTCACTCAGATCATTGCTCTTTGCCCTTACTCATTCGTATCCTGGACGTAAACCCGAAAAAGGGCGGAGGGTATGAAGGGGGGTGGTCCCTCGGTGCTTCCACCTCCTCCCGTTTCCTACTTTTCTTCGCTGTGCATTCATGAACAGATAATCCAATTTGAGCGCGTGTGGAGGCCCGCCCGAAGAACAAAACTTGGCAATCTTGAGCATATTGGATAAGCTGCCCGCTGAGTTGCTAATTGTCAACGTTTGGCACAAACGCACAGAGCCATCGGGAAGGGGAGGAGAGGGAGAACTGGTCGGGGAGGGCGAGCCTTCAGCATTTTTGTGTTTTGCGGGCGTTGCTCCCCCTCCCTTTCCCTCCCCGCGCTTGCGCATCAGTCGCCCCACGCCCCTAGTCCCCACCCCTACACACATCCATTTATTTATTAGAAGAGCTGAGTAAAACATGAACTATTCGCTATCCGTGGCCTTGTTTTATTCATTGCTTATATCGCATTCGCTTGGTTTTTTTTCCTTCTGCGCGCCTTGTCTATTCCTCCTCATTCCTTCCCCTCCTTCCTTTTTTCTTTTCCTATTCCTCCCTTCTTTCCCTACACCGCATGGTCCCTATCTCTAACTCTATCTGCTGTCCGCTGTGCCTGTCTTTTTTCTTGTTCATGGACCATGAAACGAGCATGAATTCATTGTCATTCATTGTCTTAAATGAATGTCTCTTTTTGCGTCATTAATCTTGCATCGAATTTTGGTTCCCTAACCGACCCAACCTACCCACCTTACCTGTCAAACATCTCGAAGAACCTCGGAAACCCTCCCAAACCCGATTTTTCCATATCCGAAACCTTTTCTCTCTCAATCCCTCACTTCCTTAACCACCCACGCTTATTCCCCAATTCTTTCGCGATTCTTTCCTGAGAAAGCCCATGAAACCAAAAAGGTTCTCAATAGTGATGGGAAAGAGAAAAGAAAGGGTGGAAGAGGAGAGGAAAACTATTTCGGGAAGTGTTTCCCACGGTGTTCACGAAAGCGACGTAGAAAAATGACCACACCATCATCCCCGGAAGGAAGAAAGCAAGAAGAGGCGTCATTTTTCAACGTTTCTAATCCGTCTCTCTGGGTTTCTTCATCTCCATGTCCTTGAACCGTTTTCAAATCGAATCATCCGATTTGCATGTTAGTTCTTGTTTTGGCTTCTGATGCGAGTGATAACATGTAGCAGAAGTTGCGAAACGCGGAGTTTCTTGCTCTCTCAAAAAAACTCTCCCCCTTCCTGTTTTCTCGTTTTGACATTCAACCCCGAACCGACCGACCGACTGCGTACCCTTCCCGTCGTCTTGCTTCTTCTTCTGCTTCTTCTTCTTCTTCCTCTCCATCCCATTGTTATCGTCGCCGTCACTGCGCTGTGCCATACAAAGTTACCATCATCATCATACTCGCTCTCTTTCTTTTGCAGTGCCTCCTATTATTCCATCATGGACGATCCGTCGATGATGCCCGATTTATCCCATCTATCGGCTGAAGAACGTGAAATAATAGAGCAAGTAAGTTGGTTTGGGGGGCACGCAAGAGAGCACGGCTCCTCCGTCGTCGTTTCTGTGTAGTTCAAGAGAGTAGTTGGCGCGGTGAGAGCTCTCTGTCTCGGAGCACGACGGGCCCCCGGGGGGAGAGCGAGAAAAAGGGAGGGGGTATTACTTACATTGCCGTGAGCACGCAAAATAATGGATATGCAATCAAACAAGTGTGTGCTCTTATGTACATTCGACAAGAAAATTGGCATGATATCATGCATACACTCACTCAGATACTCACTCAACACTTGCTCCGTTTTTTCAGGTTTTCCAACGACAGAGGGATGAAGAGGCCAAGGAAACACAAATGTCTCAGTGAGTATCTATCTTGAATGAAATTGCTTTTTGAGACAAGACGACGCTCTCATTGAGCATATTGTGAATGTTGTGCATATTGTGCGCCCCTCTTCTACTCGACATCGGTTCCTTTTTATTACAGAAAAGCTTCCGAGGAGCTCACCGAGCTAGACAAGCAGATAAACGAAAGGAAAGAGACATCAAAGAAGCTGGTGGGCACACAAGATGACGCGATCTGTCAAATCTGTCAGAAAACCAAATTTGCGGATGGAATTGGTGAGTTTCAGGAACAAGGTCCCTCTCCCCGTACTAGCGGGACTCCCCGACTACTGGGGGCACGACGCAGGCAGACGCGAGTCTTCCGCCGACGTCGTCCCTCAGAAAAGGGCATCAATTTTGCGTTGGATGAGAGGTTTTTCAGGCCACAAGTGCTTTTATTGTCAATTGCGGAGCTGTGCGAGATGCGGAGGTAGAGCACAGAGCAAAAATAAGGTACGAGGGGTCAAAAAAGAAGAGAAGAGGGCAAGAGGAAATGTTGGATGAATGCGTTTGAATGGAAAGAAGGAAAACGGGGAAATGACAAGATAGTAATGGACCGGAAACATTGCCTTTGGGGTTGGGTTGACAATTAGAAACATTAGCAAAAACTTTCTTGATGTCATTCGATTTCTTTCCAGTTTTTTTTGTATATTTCTAGTTATTATTAAAAAAATAACAATCTCGAAAAAAAACTGAAATTCTCAGAATCTACTCATGGATAATGATAGCATTTTTATAATCCTAGAGGTGGAGAACAATAGATTGTATTGTGTGCAAAGTAGTTTTGGTATTGAAGAATAGAAAAGGATTAGGCAGAGCTGAGCCCAGGAGAGAGGTGGAATAGGAAAGAGAAGAAAAGCTTTCAGGCAATCTGGGCTTGTTCGCTGTGCCAGAAACGTCAACAAATTCTTGCGAAAACCGGCAAATGGTTCCAACCCGAAGAGCAGCCACAGCAGAAAATTAGCGTCTCTGAGCCAAGTCCTTCTCCCCAACCGCCAACTCAAACGGCCGACCAGTCACCGCAGTCTCAGCCGCAGAGGCAAGCGGAACCACCCGATAAAATGTGAGTCGAATTCTTCTTGTTTTTTTTTGTAGTTTATCGATTCCCTATTCCTTTATTTTTTTCGGCTAGCCCAAACCTAATCTAACAAATTTCAGGAATAATCAAAACTATCCGAATCAGCACGGAATGAACATGAACATGCAACCACAGATGGGCCAACAACAACATTTCCAAAACCAGAATCCAAATCAACATCCCAACCAGCATCCCAACCACCAGCAGAACCACAATCAGAACCATCACAACCAGAATCATAATCAGAATCAAAACATGAATATGAATATGAATTCGCATCCAAATTCCAATTCCAACAACTTCACTCAAGGTCCGAACAATCATCAGCAGAACAATCGAAGGCCGATGCAGCAACAACAGTCGATGAACCAGCAGAACCCGCAGAATCAAAACTTTCGGAATCAGGTAAGCACCCCGCCTACGTCTGACCAGGAAGTTAGTTAGCCCTGTTAGTGGTTCGTTAGTCAGAGTAACCCAATTCTATTGGTCCTTTCTGTCGTCCTTTTCCCAGAAAGTATCCATCTCTCTTCGAGTATCCTTTTCAAACGAAGAAAAACGGAGAATGAGAATGATGGTGGCGTGGGAAACCGAAACGATGTCATTCTTGCAGGCCGGTCCTCAGCAGCAGCAGCAGCTTCAACAACAGCAGAATCAGCGAGCGAACGACAATCGGAATAATATGAAGCAACAACAGCAGGCACCCAACCAGCAGCAAAACACTAATCAGTTTCAAGGGAATGCTCCGGGTGGACAGCAGCAACTTCATCAGCAGGGACCACAACAACAGCCCACACATCATCAACGTAAGAGCCATAGGAGGGAGGGGGTGGAGTAGAGAAGAGACAAAATGAATGAATGAGAGGCAGTTGAAATTGGAAAAGCAATGAATACATACACAGTCTGGTAATTTCAGAAATGGGTCAAGGCCAGAGCCAGCAGCAGCGGAATGACAACAACAGAGTGAGAGATAGTGGTGGAATGTTCAAGCAGCCTTCGTTAGAGGTACGTTCTAGGAAAAGTTCTCTGAGATAGAAATAGAAGAAAGAAAATTGTACAAATTCTGTGTAGGAAGACTAAAACTGAAATGAGAAAAGAAAGAATGACAGAAAAAGCTGAATGTCATGGGGCGGTTCTATCCGCGGTTCTATTCGGTTCTGCCCGGTTTTACCATTATTTTAAATTGGATTTTGGGTTTTCTAAAGAGGGAAAAGAAGAGAATGAGAGGAATTAAAGATGATGTTGAGAGACGCGAGATTCAATTAACTCTGGTTTTTCCTTCTTCCAGCGAACCGCCTCAACAAACAAATACAACCAAGGCAGGATTGAAGAGGATAACATGAACCAGCGGTGAGGCTCATCAGCGTCATGAGAGCAAAAACTGGAAATCTTTTGTTCAGGCCAACGTTCTATGCGGGAAACACAACGAACAATGACCAACAACAGTATGATGGGCAAATGCAAATGCAACAGAACTCTCATAATCAGAATATCAGGAAAAACACTGGAAACCGGGTAACAGAAGAGGATTATGCAAGTTCTTCACAGTTTGAGTCTAAGAAACGTGAGCGCTAAAGGCTTTAGTTGCTGATCGCAATTAGGGGTTTTCAGAACGGAATCATAACTCTCATGACCAACAAGGAGTGCGTGCATGTCCTCCGAATGACGACCATCTGAACCGGGTGAAAAATCGGTTGCATAGGTGAGTAGTCTAATTTTAATTTGACTAATGGAATGTGGGAAAAGAATGAATGACTCACAAGAAAAGTTGAAGTCAGAGCAGAGTCACAGAACAGAACACAATTAGCTAATGCCCTTTTCTTTTTGGTACCCAATACAACACACCAACGCTCTTTTTGTTCATTACCAAGTCAGGCCTGTTTCCTTCCTTTCATTCTTGCCGACCAACTTTGTCTTGCTTCTTTTGAAGGGAGACCGGAAGACAAAAAGCGAGCGTTTCTCGGTTTTAATGCAAATTTTTAATGAGTCGGGTGTCGCCTCATTTAGCTTCTTTTTCTTCTTCACGCCACTCCATTCCACTGAACCACATTTGGTGTCATCATCTGCCCGCGCCATTCATTTCCCTAGTTCCATCTCCCATTTTCCTTTTCCTTATTTTCGCATCACCCACCCACCCACTACCACATTATTCCATTTTCTTTTTCAGACAACTCCGATCTATGTCCTCGTCTGAAGAAGACATTATTGCTGGAGGCGGTGGAAACACTTTGAAAATGTCGACATCAGCCGTTGTGGCGTCTGGTGGCAAAACGGCGTTTCAAGATGATATGGGCGCGTCGAATGTGCAGAGGTTGTCCGAGGAATGCAATTCTGAAAAGGGTTTGTGTGCGTGCTCTCGAAATCCCCTGTTGACGTTTTGATGAGTTTTTCAGACCTCCTCCGATATATTTATGGCGATCATAAAAACCCGGACCCGTCGTCTTCGTCTGCTGGAGTGTCTGGCGGGAACAGCGTGTTGAAAAGTAAACCTTGTGTTGAATCGAAAGGGGTTTACCAAAGGCTTTCAGACATGCACAATAATCGGAGGCGTGACAAATCGTTGTCCTTGTCACCATCACGCAATGATCACTTTGGCGGTGGTAACATTTCTGGAGGGGACCTACTGGCATCGAGAATCAGGACTTTCCTATCAGTGAGCAACCAATTCAAACTTCATGTTTCATTTCTATGTTTAGCACCCTGTAACATGGCAGCCATCCGCCGACCAGAAAAGATTAATAGGACACATGATACTTCACCGGACAGAAAACAGTGCAGCTAATGGAGACCTCGGTTTGAAAATTGTTGGTGGCAGGAGGACGGATACCGGGAAACTGGGCGCTTTCATTACCCAAGTTAAGCCAGGCAGTGTGGCGGACACCATAGGAAGACTTCGTCCTGGTAATGAGTTCATGAGTTTTGAGAAAGAGCTAAATGAGTTATTTCATTTCAGGGGATGAAGTTGTGGAGTGGAATGGACAGTCGTTGCAGAATGCCACGTACGAACAGGTGTATGATAGTATTGCCGCGAGTCGGTATGACACGTCGGTAGAACTTATTGTTAGTAGGAGTGCAATGTAAGACTTTCTATCTTGTTATTGATGCTATCATTTGTTGTTTCAGTATTCCTGGTGGTGACGATTTCCTCAACTTAACCGCTTCTCAAATGTCTTCTTCCACATACTCAAGAGCTGCATCTGCATACCCATCTCAATCACAATATCAACGTCAACTTCCTAATCCTGAACTTTTTCTCGGTAACTCTAATCCCACTCTTACAAAATTGTGCAGTCTCTGCGTTTTCAGACATTCACCCTGCTCTCCAACAGCAATTGTTATCACACTCACAGTCAGCCGTCTTTCCTCACAATAACACATTGAGCACGCGCAATCGATCAACGTCAAGCTACTACTACACAGGTATATATTTAGCGAGCGCTGTTTCCCATTTATGTCACCTGGCAGTCGGGAACAGGTGTTTGATGTGATTTCCGCAAATAACTCATTTTTCTCGTTAGGTTAACGAGCAGTAACCAGTAACTCGCGGTTGTGTCGGGAATTGGGAGAAATTGGGGGCACGAAACGTATTAGCGAATTGACTGAATGCAAGGGACTAATTTACAGATGTGCCTGATCTCGGTGTTCCTAACATTCGAGAACTACCGGAGCTACAACAAGCTTATGGAACTGGTCATATCTTCGGACGGATAGAAGTGTCTTTTGTGTATTCGCATCATGATCGACAACTTTCTGTTGCATTGGAAAGGGGATTTGATCTACCTCCTCGGGCAGATGGAACACCGCGCAACCCATACGTGAAGATATTCCTGTTACCCGACAGAAGTGAAAAGTCCAGGAGGCAATCGGCGGTGATAGCGGAAACTCTGATGCCCCAGTGGAATGAAGTGTTCTACTACAATGGGCTTACGGAGCCAATGCTTCTGCAGCGTGTTCTTGAGGTATTCAGCTAATCTGATTCGAGTTTCAAACAAAACTTTCATTTCAGCTGACAGTTTGGGACTATGACAAGTTTGGCACGAACAGCTTCCTCGGAGAAACGTTGATTGATATGGCTTCAGTGCCCCTCGACGGGGAGCATTCGCTGATGTGCACTCTCGTCGATATGGACGACGACAATCCGTTGCGAACGGTAATTGCTCTTCCTGTCATGTCCGCATATGTCATATTTTGTCTTTGCAGCGTTTGAAATTGCGAAAAGCTTCGTACAACGCGCCGACACGACGTCCGCAGTCGGAGCTCAATTATTACGACCATTCGTCGAACTATTATAACCACATCAGTCAAAACATGGACAAGCACCACCATCACGGAGCGACGGATGAGGAGAATGATGAATATATTGACGACGACGAGCTGGAGAACGACATCGACCTGGCGACGGGTGGTGCAGCGCGGAAGAGCCGGGCTTACCGGCGGGAGAAGGGTATACATGGACACGGCTACGCTGATTGGACGCAGAACCATCAACGTCAATCGGGATACACGTCGGACCATAGCTACGGCAGACACACTTTGATGGGTCGGGCATACAACCGACGGCAACAACGGAGGCCGCGGAGTGCAACTGCCCTGTCGCAAAGTAAGTGCGAGGTCTTCCCGGGGATGCATGAAGAATGAGAGCAAAGTGACGGGATGAATATGTAGATTAGGGAGAGCGTTGTACCAAACTGACTGGACCTTGTTAATTATTCATGAGCAGCACTCATCTTTTTTTTAACCAAGTTTTTTTTTCTAGTGGAGAGGGATGAAATGTACGATCCGACGAGGAAACATGTGGAGGAGGACGAGTACTCTATGAGGGATTCGTGAGTGATTACCATTTGTGTATTGCATCTGAAACGCTTTCAATGTGCTTTATAGTGTCCGCCATGGCTCGCAGTATTACTTGGGTGATCAGCCGTTGTACGAAGATGGACGTTACAAGATTCCGCAGAACCAAATGATGCATCCACCACATAATCAGCAACAACAACCACATCCGTCGTCACAAGCTCATCAACAAAAGGGAGCTGGAGGGGCATCGGGACACCCGCCATCACAGCAGCAACCCCAACAGCAACAAGGTCTTCAACAGCAGCAAGGGGCTCATCAGCAACACCCCCATCAACCGCAGCCAAATCAACATCAGCATATGCAACAAATGCTACCCCCGTTGCCTGTTCAGGGATATTATAGTGATGGAAGTGAAACGTTAAGTGTGCATTCCACGAATAGCATGCCTCAAATGACAACGTATGTAACGTGATACACAGGGGAAAACATTATAGACATGGTTTTAAGAACAACGATCAACCGGAGGCATATGGTCCCAAACTCGACCGCTTCGAATGATACGACCTCTTTTGAAGAGACTCCGACAGCTACTACAAACAGAGTGCCGATCAAAGAAACGAAGCAGAGCTCGTTAGCCAGCTCATCTTCCGTTGCCAACAGTGGAGGAACTCCTTCAAATAGCAATTCTGCTAATCCAGGGGCTATGATGAAGGAGAGAAAGAAAAGTTTGATGACAAGGTTTATACCAGGAAGAGGAGCAGGTAAAGTTAACATAACACTAAACGCATCGCATTTTTAAACATTCAGAAGGTAAACGGACAGGGTTTGCCCGATCCGAAGAAGTGGGAATTCCTGGCAATTTGTCATCAGACCGGTTAACAGAACCGACGCCTCCATTTCTGAAGCAAGCGAGCAAGGAAAGCACGGATTCAGCGCACTCAGACAAGTTTGCACGCCAATGGTAATTCTGTTTTTGAGTGACGTCCTTTTCAGTTGGCTTCCAGTGCTCGCTGATGGTCCGCTTGGTACGTTCGTCGACAATCTGGGCCCCGGCCAAGTTGTCGGTCGACAGGTGCTCGCGTCGCCAGTGCTCGGAGAGATTCAAATCGCGTTGATGGCCGGTCGGAGCGGCATTGACGTCGAAGTGATAAAAGCTAAAAACTTAGTTGTAAAGCCCGGAGTTAAAGTTTGTCCAGGTGATTGTGTTTCGTGTTTCTGTTCCAAAACTAAAGTTCCTCTGTTTTCAGCTCCCTACGTGAAGGTGTACCTCATGGAGGGAAAACAGTGTGTAGCGAAAGCAAAAACTAACGCCGCACCTAAAACTACCAATCCATTGTTTCAACAACATCTGATATTCAATGAAAATCCAAAGAAAAAAACGCTGCAGGTATCCCTGTTCAAGTTAGCAGATCCCTTCAATTTGGTTTTTAGGTAACTGTGCTCGGTGATTACGGTCGAATGGAGAGAAAAGTGTTCATGGGAATTGCCCAAATCCGAATGGAAGACCTCGAACTCGGATCACAACCACTAATAGGGTGGTATAAACTGTTTCATAGTTCCTCATTAGCCGGCACTGGACCAGTGCGCAAAGATTCCGACGTGTCAGTTGGAGGTGCTCATCAGTGATCTCTAACATTTTCTTGTCATATGTGTTCCTTTTTTGCCAGTTTTTTCCTTTTTTCTACCTTTTTCGTTTCATTTTTCTTTCTTTGAGCATTAGAAACAAAAGCTTTTTTCTCGTTATATGCCGTACGGGTTACATCCAATTGCTTTTCCCTTTGTGGTTCTGATCAAAAGATACTGATATATTGATACAAAATGAATTAGTTTTCATGTTTCCTTTCTTATTTTCAATTTCATTTTGATTTTTGTCCGATTCCAGAAGAAAGGCAACACTAGTACAGGGTGCATCCGAATGAAGAAGGGAAAAGTTTTTCGCCGCCAAGAATTATGCATAGTGGAGTAATAACAACTTTGCGTCAACGATAAGCATCTCATGATGCTACTACTTGTTGCCTATTGATTCGGACGAATTTCAACAGTTCGATTTTCGGTTGTTTTCCATCGCATTCATGGCATTACGATCCATCAATTAGGCTTGTCGCACAATATAATACGGAAAATGAAGGTAAGATTTCCGTTTTTTTAGGGTCTCCAGGTTTTGCTTATTGTATGGGATACTGTACCGCTTCGGTTAAAACTGTTGACTTTTGATTATTGTTTCTGACTCTTTTTCATTTGAGTAATAATTTCTAAAACAACTCAATGCATTTCTTATACCTTAGTTCACTCCAACAAACATCAAACACATTTTGTTTCATTGGAGGTGGGTCATTGGTCAGAGGTTTTGTTCCACTAGATCCCATGATAGATGCAATCTTGGACTGAATCCTGTAAAAAAGTAAACTAGGTTGCAGTGAGAATAGTAAAAAGGAGTGAAGTGGACCAAACAAAGTAATTAAGATGACATGAGAGTTCAAGGCGAGATCGCAACTGCTTTCATAAGATAAAGAGCGGTGTAAAAGTAAATCTGACGGGAGTGGATGACCATATTTTCTAGCTGAACACTTTGTATAGTCATTTCTTTTAAATTTGTTTTAATCAAACCCTGTACAAAAAATGCAAAAGGTACCGACAGCAGATAAACTTGTTTTGAAATTTCAGATTTTCCAGAACGTTTTCGGAAGCACTTTCATCCTCGTCGTCATGTCGTTCCTTACTCACATTGGTCACAAAAGGGAACAGGCGACGAATACGTTGACTTGCCTGAGCCAGCATTATTCCGATGTCAGTCTGGCCAGATTGCAAAGTTTTCCTAATCTGATGAAAGTGAGCCTTGTTTTTTCCACTTGTTTCAATGGTAGTTGTTCAGGAAATTGCAAACATTGAAGACAACGTGGGGATCGTTTTGCTGAATCAGGTTGTCTTACACCTCTCACTTTAGCTAACTCTGTAATTGTTTCAGCACGCCATGAACATCACCTTGAATTGGTTATGCAACCTGAAAGCGTTTCATGACCCGACAATACTACAAAACATTGTCGTCTTTGCCATGGATAACCATTCCTATCAAATGCTTTCAATGTTATGGCCATCTATCCGGGTGTTCAAGTTGGAGCTTCCTTCAGTGGTTAGTCCAAGTCAAATTCATTGTTGATGTTTGATCCTCTAGGCGCAACCATTCCGGGTTGGTCACTGTCAATACCAACTTTTCCAACTTCTCCGTGCAAACCTTGCCACAATGTTCTCAATGATGAACAAGTCGTTTTGGATGTTGCAACCGGACACGTATTGGCGGGAAAACCTTTTTGACTTATTCGGTATGACATGCAAATTCCAAACACTCTTCCAAATGAACACCAACTGCAGACGTCACGCAGAATGATTCAACCGATGTTTATCTAGACGTCGAGGGAGAATCTGTTTTGTCGTCCAGGATGATTGCAGGCGGAAACTTCCATGTTAGAGCATCCACTGCATCCACGTTGTTTTTTCATCAGTTGAGCACAGAGATACGGTAACATTCAATGTTAGAATGCAACCCAGGAGCCGGACTTGCAGAGAACGATACACGACAGATAACAACGTGATGGGGGCAATGTGTGCACAAGGCTTCGCTTCCGTCAAATGTGAATTCATTCCATACCACACGATATCCAACTGGCGGTGGAAAAATAATAACCTGAAGCCGGCGTTGATGCAATTCGATAGTCTTATACTTCCTGGTACACTAGGGAAATTGGAAAGGTATTCAACACAAAATTTGAAATCGAGGGACTGACAGTTGTTTAGGATGCATCAAGTCGGGGCGAAGTTTGTGCATCCAGATGGATCGTGTCTGGTGCTCGAGTCAGCAAATGTTTCTTCACTGGTCATTTTTGATGAGGCATTACCTCACATCTTATTTCCACCTTGTTTTCATTTCTTCCACGTAGCTCACGGCGTTTGCGAGTCATTGTGTCATTTTTTCCCGTCCATTGTTGATTTTCTCCTAGGAACAGTTTTCCCCAATTATGCCTACTTTTTAATTTAATTCTAATTTAATTAGCCGCCCATGCAGCAACCAAACCGTTCTCCCACCCCATCCTCTCATTTCCATACCGACAAGAAAACAAAACCAGTCCATGTTATAAGTACGAGATTCAAAATAAAGATAAACTCAGTCGTATATATCCCTTCTGAATTCCAAAACAAACGCTCCAGTCGATCATGTCTGCTATTGTGTTCCTATTACTCTGTTCCTCCATAAGCGTGGCTTCGGCTGCTGAGGAATACAAGAGTCAAACCACTTATCCTGAAAGTGCTCCTGCAACAACTCCCGCACCACCACCTCCACCTCCAGCAACATACGCGCCTGCTCCTGCCCCTGCACCTGCGCCACCACCGTATGTTGAACAATCTGCACCGCCGCCGCCGCCACCTCCGCCTCCAGCAGCTGTAGCTCGTCCAGCTCCTGCTCCATACGTCGAGCATTCTGCCCCACCACCTCCACCGCCGGCGCCACATCCACAACCAGCTCCATACGTCGAACACTCCGCACCACCTCCACCACCACAACCGCATCCAGCCCCACATCCTTCTTACCCTGAGCACTCCGCACCACCGCCAGCACCATACCCAGCTCATCAACCACCACCATACCCTCAGCACCAGCCTCAACAGCCATACCCAGCTCAGCAACCGTACCCAGCACAAGCACAAGCACCGTATCCGCAACAACAACCACAACACCCATACAATGCAGGACCACGCGGATCAGGACCATATCCTCAATACCGTGAGGAGGGATATCAACAGACTACTCCAGCCTACCATCAACAAGCCCCGAAACATGTGAGTTACTGTAGGAACAACAGAAATCGAGCATCAAGTTCAGCAATACGTCGACTACCCACCACAGCCAACTCACAGATATCCATATCCAAGTTTTGAAGTAATCCCCCATCACGATGAATACAGGGTTCATTGTTTTTCGCCTAATCAGTTTTATAGTTCCTGTTTTTAGCCAAGACCAGCTAGCCGTCGAACAACCACAACTACCGCAAAACCAACAACTACTCGTCCATGGGGAGATACCGAGTACAATTATCCAGAAAGAGGACTCCCACTCAAGGGGTGTTTCTTTAATGATCACGGTTATGCTTGCTGTAACTTGCTCCTGCAAACCAAGATGGAGGAGTTGGCAGATGTGAGTGTCTTGATGAGTTGAATAACTACAGAATGTTTCTAGGAGCTACTGAACAATGGAACGTTCCACCGGTGTAACGTGCAGAAACTAGCAAACGACCTTCAGGAGAAAGTCGAGACTGCGTGAGTCGCCGTTTTGTTTTCCTGTTCACAGTTACATACGCTTCACTGACTTTCATCTCTCAGATTCCACGAAGACTTCGAAACTGTCGTCGGTCTTTCCGATTTCGCCGAGAGAATCCACTTCCGTGAGCATTATGTGTGCAAGATAGAAATCAACGGAAGGTCTGCTTACAACCCTCTAGAGTCCACTTTATGCATTCATTTTCCAGATACATTCTTGCCTGGGCCACTCCAGACGATCACCCACCAGGCCGTTCTAAGAGAGGCTCTGGGGACAGGGTAACCGCATACAACTTTGAGCCGAGACGAAAGCGATAAACTGTGTCTGTATTTATGTGTATGCTATTATTAACAATATCGGATACCGTACAATACTTTTATTCTGGTTTTGGGAAACAGAAAACTCAAATGAATCTTATTCTTGGGAGCTTGTTACTTGTTTTCCAATGTATTGTACGTAAGGAAGCAGAAATGAGAACGGGTGGGGGTGTCTGATACTCAATGATTTGGTATAGGGTAGCGTAGGAAGCAGGAAAAGTAATACAGAAAAATGGTAAAGAAACAGGAAGAGAAGACCAGTAGATCTGGAAGCAGCACAACAAAAGTGTTAAGGCCAGGCGTCACAAATGGAAGAGACAACGGGAGGAATTTGGTAGGAAATACAAAGTGAGTAGGGAGGGGACCCATCGAGGCAGGGGAACGTTTTCTAGAGGTACACTTGTATATTCAAATTAAAAATTAAGAATAATGAATCAGTTTCAATATGATCTGAGTAGAAGAGAGCAGTCTTAAAGTCAGGGGGTCGGGATGAAAAGCTACGCGGACCGGGGAAAGAGATCACTAGGATTGGTTCGGGTAAAACAAGTAAAAGAGGTAGAGAGTGTTCTTCTCAAAAAAGCACCACATAATTTTAGTGAATTATGCCAACATGATTAAGCAACAGGAGAGTTTCTTGCATCGGGTTATTTTAAAAGCCATCGTCCTCATCATCGGACGGCAGGGGTGCTGCGCTTGCAGCTAGCAGGAGTTCATCTGGAACTCGCATGTCTTGATCGGACATCTCCACATCGTCATCCAATTCCTCCATGTCTTCGTCATCATCGATCATTGCCTGGAATTCAGTTTTTCTTTCACAGTCAGTCGAACAGGGAAAAGAAGAGAGAAGGAGATAGGGAACGAAATAGAAAACGAAAACAGATTTGACGCGCAGATGGTAAAATAAACTGCCGTCTGCATCTGATTCTGCCCCCGTTTTCCTCCTCCATTCGGCCCACTTGACTCACTTTCTCTTCTGCATCTTTATTGCTGGACGTATCTTGATCGCTGGCTGACACGCAACTCAACGGAGTCGTTGCTCGAAGTGGTCCAGGGCTGTGTGGCACACTGAAAATTCAGTTATTCATGAGGTGCACTTTGACTTTCTGCGACTTACGAGAAGGAGTTGAATTCAGCGACCACGTCGAAGTTTGTGTTAAATGTCGGGTATGGGAAGGTTTTGTCAGTGACCAGTGGGGAAGTGTTGCTTCTCGGAGAAAACAGACGTTTGACTTCTTCCGTTGAGTTGACCAGAGTGATTTTTCTCTTGATGGGCGTTCGCTGCGTTCTGCAGATTGGAGACACACTTCTCCCAAACTTTAGTTTCCCGTGTCTGGTTGGGCTTTGAGCCGGACTTGGTCTTGGACTTGGACTGTAGGAGATATTTGGTCGAACCATTTGCTGAGTAGATGGAGAGTAACATTGCTTGATGATATCCGCTGGGAGTCTTGTAGGACTTGGTGAGCAACTAGTCGGGATGAATGCATTGGTGACCACACTGATTGGTTCTCCAAGTATTGTAGAGAACGATGGAGTGCGTCGTCGGAACTCGGAGTTCGGCGACTTCTCCGCTTCAATCGCAATTTCATCAAAGCCAGTTGACACCACTTGCGATGCTTTGACGAGACGCTCATGAGCCGCCTGCAATTGGTCATTAAATCAGAGTACTGAAGAGCCGAAAGATTAACTGGTCGCGCCAGTGGCTCCAGACAACTCACCTCGCTGTCGACCGAACAACTGCTCTCGCGTCGTATGTTCGCAATTCGTCCCCGTGGTGCATCGATAGCGCGTCCGACAAATTTTTCATCGCTCTGAAGAAAAGAGCATTGGTTATGAGTCAGCACCTCCCGTCCTGGTACCTTTCCACTGATCTTTCTGATCGCATCAGCATCATTGGAAGAGTCGTCCTCGTCGCTGTTCGAGTTGCTCGGCGATCTCTTGTTTCTCTCACTGAAAAAAATATATGTTCGATTTCAATTTCAAATAACGTTAGGAAAGAATAAGATGTAAACTGTGAACGTAAACTAACCGGAATTGTTTTATTTTCTCTGATGTCGTGTCTCTGAGATTGAATCCATCGACACTACTGCGACTCGAGCATTCAGAGTCCGGGATGTTGTTGGAGAAAGATATAGATGGGTAGGACATCGGACGGTCGCACTCCGAGGTTAGGTAGTCTGGTCGTTGGAATACAGACGCACTGAGTGGCGACTGGGCAAAGAATCTAGAAAAGAAGGCTTGTATGACTCAGAAGCACGTTTTTTTTGTTCTGGAAAGAGAAAAAACGAAAGAAAACTTACGGGGAGTTGCGGAAAACTTCCGACTGTTCACTGAGGAGTGATGAAATGGAAGTTGCAGGGGAATTGGCCGGAGGGATGTCCTCTCCCTGGTTGAGAGTGGCTCCCAGTTTGGCATTTCCGTTGGTCGAGATGAGGGCTGACACGCTGTTGCATTCTGCCAGTTCGCCCTGGTTCATCGTGGAACTCCTGTAAAGAAAACAATGATAGGAAAGACCACGAACAGCAAACAAGCAACGAGTACTGTGTTATTAGAACAGCTTGATTCGTTCGACAAATTCCAGAAAAAATTGGACCAATTTGATATAATTTTTGTAAAGTGGTCTTGGTCTTGAAATTTGAAGACGATAAAGGGAGAAAAAGAACGAGAGAAATCTGCAAGAGCAGACGGAGGTGTCAAATGTACGTTCCGTGAAAACCGAGCCTTTTGCAAGCACATGGAGAGTAGGAAAAAAAGAAGAAGAAAAAAGAGAAAATATGGCGGGAAAAAAAGGAAAAGGAGAGGAAGCGAATCGGCAACACTTGAGTAGAGGGGAAAGGGTGCATCGGAGAGGTGGCTGTTTCGCTCTATGGTGAATGCGAAAAGAGACGCGGGAGAGACGAGGCGATTCCCCGGGCAGAAACGGCGGGAGGAGGACGGGACGCAAAAAACACACACACAGACAGACGACTGCGACACTCACCCACAGGACAGACGAAACGCTCACTAGTCTCCCGTCACACACAAACACTCACACACTCGCTCACAGAGACGAACCAACAGACCGGCCCATACTCTCCACATAGCGGTACAGTTGAACATGAGGAACGGGTATAGAGTTGGGCAGTGGTGGAGAGACCCCGGGTTATTGTATAGAAGTTTTGTACTTGAAGCTTTGATTGTGAAAAAGCTAAGAATGAGAACAGCGGTCTAGGGCATTTTGAAGGAAGTGTGACTTTGAAACTGAACAGAAATGCCAATCCTACTAGCTGTTGTTCAAAAAACAGAAAAAAAAAGAAAAAGCTAACTGGCTTTTGACCAACCACTAATGCTTGTTATCTTATCTCGTACTTCAGAATAATTACAAGCCTCCTACTTTCTGTTCTCAATGACAACTTTTGAGAAGATAAGCCTAAAAGCTTAAGCTTGGGTCAAGGTCAAGTTTCAAAATGACAATATCCACTTCAAATGTTACACTTCACAAGCTACAGAAACCTTTTTTTTTAACCTCAAAGGGCAAACTGATACCGGCGGCAAACTCATATCATTAAAAACCATTTCAAACTCTCTTTAAATTCAAAAAGTCTCCCACACTGATGAAGGCATACATAAAAGACAAAATGACACTAATTGAATGTGATTTTTTTTCCTTTCTCCCTCTATTCTTATCCTTTCATCCATTCTATCCGCAATTCTCTTCTATTCTATTCAACGCCATCCTATTCTTTTTAAATTTCTGCCCAACATCCCTCATTTAATTTCTGCCCAACATCCCTCATATTCTTCGTTTTCTGGGAAGAACATTTTTCCAACATATTCACCCATCTTTTACCAGTTGGTATTTACTAGAGAGAAGAAGAGATATGATGAGTCTGGAGATAGTGCGGAAGAAATAAAAGATGGGGTGGAGGGACGGATGAATTACGCAACGAACAGAGGAATGGACAAACGAGAATGACATGTGTGATGGGGCGGCGGACGACGCAGGTGGTGGTGGTGGTGGGATGGAAGAATGGATGGCCGACGCCATTAATCGCATCGCAGCACTGTTCGTCTTCAGCTGCGCTCGTATTTCTCCGTTCTCCGCTGCTTCCCCATCTTCCAGCGTCTACCGTACTATAATTATAAGCAGATGAAAAAGTCAGGAAGAAGAAAAAGAAGGAAAGAAAGAACGGAGATATCCAGCAAAGAATAGAAAGAGGCTTCAATGCTGGGGTTGGTTGCGAACGAACAGAGAAAGAAATAGAAGAAAAGGTCTTGTTTTGGCCAGCCCAAGCCATTGGCGGAGAGACAGGCCATCGGAGGACATTGTTTGCCTATTGGTCTGGTGCGGCTGCAGCGGGCATTAGACGTCTGGATGGTTTAGATAGTTTCTCATTGATATCAATGATAATCACTGAGAACTAGGGGTTTCAAAACTGGTCAGATCCGCAGATCCCCCACTGTTTTCATGTTTCCATACTTTCCACTCCACTCACCGTCTTCGACGTTTCCAAGACACAGGTCGTTTCCACATGGCTGCTATGGGAATATGTTGGGAATATGTTCGAGGGAATCGGATAAGTACAGAATTCAGAATACACTCGAGGGCAAAGAGTGTGGCAAACGGAAAAGCCCTCCGGAGCAGAAATATATATTAGAAAAAAACTGCTCCGGGTGAAAATATCTGAGTGCTTTGCTCCTTCGTGTACAATATATCAATATTGCGTCTCAATGCCCTTAAGCCTCCGGAACTAGGAATGACGGTGTCTTGAAGACGGACGAGAAAGGTCCGGGTCCTTTCCTTTGAGGCAAAAAAACGAAATTTTCTTTTTTCTTCGCACTGAAGGAAATTGAGGGTTCGCGTTCTGGTGGCCTCATTCCCTGTTTCACTCACTTTCGATAGAAAAAAAAATTTCAGGGAAATTGAGAACACAGGGTAGATGCGGAGGATCAGAAAAAGATTGAGCCAATTCAGCAGAGCAAGCCAAAACGACCATGACAGGCGTTTCGTTTCGGAGAGGAAGAGGAGAAGACATAAAATCTAAACTACTCCATCTTGCTCAATGCGTACAATGCATAAGACACTTGGATGCGGTTCGTGTGCACAGATGGAAGGAATGGCGGAATTCGGGATTGTCCAGAAAAGGGAAGAGGGGACAAAGCGAGGGGCAAGCGAGCGTTAACGATATTTATGCGTCGTAATCGAATTACGTACATTTGTTTGGTGCAACACAGAAACATCAATTGAGGGAGAAAATGCGAAATTCTGTTATCATCCTGAATCAACATCGTTTCGCAGTCAGTGTCAGACCACTGACCATTCTTTTCCAGACTGAATGTCATTCTGAATACTTGCATGTGCTAGGCTGAGTTCAGTTTTTTAATGTTTTAGAAACCAGAAATCAAACCAACTAACTCTAAAAGTAATAACAGCATAGAAAAGTGCTGAGCACATTCTCTGTATCTTCAAAACACACCTTCTAGACACTTGCCACTGCTCTCGCCGCGTTGATAACAACTGGAAGCGAACACAAATATTTAGAAAACTAAAGTGGCGAGAACAATCAAAAAAGTGTCCTCCTCCCATGTTAGTCATACGGGAACGACGGGAACCAAAGTTTTGCGCGAAAATACAGCGAAGGAAATCAAGATAAATCTATACGGGCCGGGGGCCGGTGAGGTTTTTCGTTTTTCGTTTTTCCTTGTACCGACCGATTCGACCGGCAATGAAGGCCATTCAAAACTCAAAATGATTCATTTCCCGCACATAGGTCAGGTATAAAAGTACTGTAGGATCGGGGGGAACACAAAAGTTATTGTGTTAGTTCAGTTTTTGAATGAATGAATGAATGAACGACAGAAGGAATGCGTTCGTTTGTGTCGATAACCAACATCAACAAACAAAAAGTACCGAGTACCCAATGGAACATAACATGTTTGATATTATAGGCTATGTTATGCATGTAGGGAAGAAGATGTAGGGTCATACATCATGCTCATGTTCCATCCATCACCAAGTAAGTTGTTTTCCTATCAAAACCATGGCATGTTTTCTTTTTCTTCTGCCCATGCACTCTCGTTTCCTTATCATCTGCATGTTGTGTGTCACTAGGCAGAGGCATTTATTTTGCATTTTCAGTTCTCCTGTCGACCATGTACATGACCATCCAATCCTATTAAAAACCTACGTGTGTAAAATCATAAAACGCGCAACCTCTCACCACTTGTTCAGTTTTGTGTGCTAGAAATCGCATATTTAATCCGAACACACTGCGTTTTGAGTTCCTCGCTCGTCAAATCGCTGATTCTCTTGTGAATTGTTGAAACGATGCAAGGGGCGAAAGGAGGGGGGGGGGGCCTCCAAAGAAGTTACAAGCTCAAGGAAGCTTTTCGCCACTTTTTCCTCTGTGTTGCCCCCGACGAAAGCGTTTTGTCAGTCTTGTCGGGGCCCGTCAGATTTGCCTGCCATGTGTTGTTTTGTTTTGTGAATGCGTGTGAAAAATACTTGCCCTCCAAGGCATTATGAGGCTAAACTTTTGGCGCCCGTCGGCAGCGTTTGGGTTTAATCGACAAGAGCTGACGGCTTTTGCTTTCACTTTTGCTTCTTCGGCTCTAACTTTGACTTGGCTACCGCTCTTGCTCCAATGCTCCAATCGCTTTTTTGAGACTCAGGAAAACAGATTTATGCCATCTCTCCCCGTTTATAGCCTCGTAACCTAGACAAACCCCACTTTGAAGTCAAGAATCTCCAAGATGAAGGCGCATTCGGCTTCAATCTCAATGTCCCATAAAATGCATAGATTATCTGTTTCCATATAACATAGAGGAGAAATAGAATAGTCTGTCTGGTCCCCGTTTTCCTTTTTTCTTTGCTTTTTTCTAAAAAAAAAAGCTTTTCATGGCCACTTTCCTCAAGTCTTTTCTCTTTTCCATGCTCTCGAATTTGCCTTTCCTCCTGTTTTAGGCATAATAGGCAGCAAGCTTTTACATCACTCATTTGACAAAATGAAACATTTCAATTAGTAATTCCAAACTCTTGCCCATTTCGCTCAACTAACTTTCTAACTCTTTGGTGTTTTAGACGCGTACACAATCGCAATTACGCAATGTTTGATTTGGAGTTGCGCAAAAATTTATCCATCCCGGAGCACAACATCGGTGGAATTGTTCAGAAGGATTTCGAGTCGGTGGTCAATGTGTTTAGGTGTGCAAACTTCACAGAACTGTCACTAGATAAACCATTCAGGAAAAACTTTGACGAGGGTTTAGAAACCGCCGGAGCGTCTTTTGCAGTGTACCACAAAGACAAGATCTTGGTGAACTTATACGGAGGATTTCGTAATGTAGAAAAGAAACAAGTATGGTCAGAAGACACTACATCTGTGATATTCTCAACGACAAAAGTTAGTATTCAAGGGCCGAATTCTCAATTTCACAAAATTCTTCAGAGCATATCAGCTGTCATCCTTGCTTATACACTTGACAAACAAGATGGCGACGTCGGATACGAAACCAAGATATCGGAGATTTGGCCGGAATTCGCTCAAAACGGAAAATCCAATATAACAATATTAGATGCGGCGCTGCATAGGGTTCGTTGGATTGAATGAGGATGAGGATGAATAATGAAGGAGGAAATAAATAACAAGAGAATTTCAGGCAGGATTGGCATACACAAATGAGGTGCTGGAAAGAGAGGACATCACGAAGACAGAGAAGATATCAGAGTTTTTCGAGAAAGCTGTTCCAATGACTAATGGGAGCGATGTTCTGTACCATGCACTGACTTTTGGGTTGGATGTAAAAAGACCAGATTGTTTTAGACTCACTTTTTTAGCCTGCTTCTGGACCAAATCGTACGGAGAGTTGATAGCAAGAAGAGGGGGATTGCTGAAATACTTGAAGAGGATTTTGTCAAGGTTTATGGTACGTATACAAAAAAATAGAAGACTAGAGTAAGGCTACCAATTGGAACTAACAATAATTAGGTGGTTTGTGTATGTATAATCGTGTAACTTGAGACGTCAAAAACAGGCAGTGTACATGTGTACAATTGGTAGGGTAGGATGTATAAATTTCCAATTCAGGTATCAAGAATCTATCGATCGGACTAAAATGTGAGACACAGAACGAGCAAGTGGCTAAATTAACAGAGTTGGATGATGATGAAGTGAGACGGCAAGGTTAGTGAATGAAAGGGAAATGATGCGAGGGCGACCACTGAAGGCTGAATCCTTGTTTATTTATAGGTTCGTCTAATCCGGAAGCTTTGCAAAAATTCATGGCCGGGGATAACATCCACCATCAGAAGCTGTATTCCATTTTTCCCTGGATTACAACGGACGATGTATGTTTTTTAATACGGGATAAAGGGTGTTCTAATCTTATGGTTTAGTACAACGTGCTGGCAAATCGACTGCTACCAATGCCATCCAACATGGGAATATCGAATGCGGAGGGATTGGCTCATTTTCATTCCCTGGTCGCCAATAAGCAAATATTGTCGGAGAAGATGCACGAGTTACTAGAAAAACCCGTATTGGAGCATGTTTATGATCATGCGATTGGATATGAGGAGAGCAAGGGACACGGCTTTCAGTATACAAAGAATCCGAAGGTAATGAAAGAGCCGAGCCAGAGCCAAAAACCAATTTCTCTAAAAGACAAAGCACTTTTTCCTCTCAGGGACAATGGTTGTTCGGACACTCTGGATTCGGGGGCCAGAATGTCAGGGTTGATGTGGCTAATGGGCTCACGTTGGCCTATGTGTCGAATGGAATGAAAATCACCGATGCGGACATGGTGGAGCCATGGCGGAACTTGCTACAAGAAGTCTATCGAGTGTTTCTTGAGAAGGCCTAAAGTCATGAGTCGCATATAAATTGGGTTTTTCTCTATGTAGTAAACTCAAGTCATAATAGGAATTTCTCTGTTGGAATAAAGCTGAAATGAAGTTGGTCTAGAAGCACCTGCTGTGTTTACACTCTCTCCGATTCTCCCACAGGAAATTTGGATTCAGATTGTTTTCAGATTCAATAACACTAGCCGACGGAAGCGTGGCAGATAGCACATCTAGTAGGTGCCACGCATCTATACAATTCTTGCTCTTGAATAACAAGTAATGAGGATGAAGTTGAGTGGAGCTCTTTGAAACTGAAAAATGCGCGTAGGCACTTGGTGAAACTTCCTATTTTCAGTTAATTATGAGGGAATTGAAAGCGTCCAAAAGTTCAAAGAACAAATAAACTAATGAGCTTAAAATGAGCGCATTTCAAAGGAAATGTATTAGAAAATCTATCAATCGAGTCTAGTGGATTATTGTAGTAATCGTAAAACAATGCCTTTCACATTTGCGAACCATCTGCAATCCTCCTCTTCACTTTTCCCTTGTTAAAACCATTTCCTTTCTTCGAAATGAACCAGTGCCCTTTCATGTCTTCCGCTCATTACATCCTTGCTTCTCATTACCCTCCGCGCCAAGAATTTTCGACAGAACAGAACAAGATATTATATTCCGTGGCAAGGTTTCCCCTCCTCATCCCTTTCTCCATGCCGTACACACTATTTCGAGCAACTCTCGCAGACAGCACGCCTTCCTTCCTCCAACATTCAAGCAGCTCTCAGCACGACGGCTCTTTTCTCTCATTTTTGCCTCTAATCCAATGAGGATGCCTTTCAGTAATGATTTGCTCGTCTGCTTGACCTCTAGTTTTGAGAGTTTTCTTTTTCATAAACATCGTTTTCTCCAGGAGATGGCCTCCTCATCTTCTCCATCTTCATCTGTTCCACAACCCACGCAAATGGAGCCAATCGTTCTCACACTTGAGGCAAAGTTTCACGGCGTTATGACTGGCGGCTGGACCACAAAGCTTATCCGATTTCCGAAAGGAGGACTCCTCTGGTATCATTTTACATTATCAAAAGTTTCTGAAAGTTTATGTTTCCAGGGGCCTTCACCTAGAAAAAACCCAGAACGCTGCCAAAACTGACAAGAAAATTGTTGTGTCTGCGTTCTGTTATGGGCCAACCAAGAAGAAATATCAGCATCGATTGTGGTCTATCAGCTTTGATCATGCCTTCACTCTAAACTATCGGCGCGTTATCACTGCATCCCAGATCTGCAAATTCTCGAGTTTCAATCGTAGCATGCAAGTTTGTCGAGCAGGAGAGTGGGGAGATGAGCGGCTTCCGTTGCCAAAGAACTGGGGGATTCATGACAACGTGAGATTGTCGTGTCTCATGTTCATCAGCCAAACTACTGGTTTGGACAGAGATGCACTCGCAGCGGCTGGCTCCCCGATTCCACTTAATCCTCTTGTAAAGGTTGAAGATTGATGTGAATTGAAGATGAAAGAATTTGACATTTCAGCCATCTCCATCTCCTTCAAATGGTTTTTTGACACCAAGCGAAATTGAGAGTGAAGTGATGGACACCATCACTGATCTGCTCACGGAGGAACATATTGTGTATACTGGTAAGTCACAATAAACCTATGTATTTTGACTTACCCAAATTTTTGTCTTTCAGACGAAGGGTTTGCTGCATCCGAAAAATTGGTAGAATTCTTCTGCCATAAAGGGGTTCTTGACATTTGCAGACGACATCTGATAAGAATCCAAACACTGCTGAAAAAGAGTACTTGCCCGGCTAAAGATGGAGAGAAGAAGTTCAAGGTACGCTGAGAAAACCCATTTAATCCGATTTGATTTCATTTTCAGAGCATAAACATGCGTGGATTTGACTACCCCACTAATTCGCCATCTCGTCGTATTCGAGCAAGCAACTTGAGCGAGGACGACGTGATTGATATGTTCATTCATCTCACTTCAATCGTCTACAAGACTCCATAATCAGCATAATGCGTAGATTTTTAGATGCTCAGAATTCACATATTTTCCATCCCCTCTTCCCATCACCAAAAACAATCATAATCCACTCAAAACTCGTGCATATTTTTTCCTGATTCTGATCTTTGTCTCAATTTCCATTTCAAATCAAATAAGTTATGTATTTTGTGTCATTTAGAAACATTGTGTTGTGAATTTAAAAAAATAAAGAGCTTAGTCCCAATTCTTCTTCTTTCGGGTACCTGGAACACATATTTTGCAGTCACCTGTTCACCTCCCGGACACTATTGTTATCTGTGAACAATCGTTGCACACACATTGATCTCCTCTCCCAACCACTCGCTATTTACCCAAAGACACTGCAACGTTCCATCTCTCCTAGCGGGCCTCGTCTCTTCTCTTCGCAGCCGTTCGTCGCCTGCCTGCACTCGGCCGCCATACGACATTCCGTTTGGTCCGCACTGCGCGGAATTTAGACTCTCGTTTCTGATTTATTTAGCTGTTTTTTGCACGTTTTTTGCAAGTTTCTCATCGATTTTAGCGAGGATTGGAGTTATTTCAGATGAAAAGCGATGGTTCTCGATAGGAAAAGTTCATTGGAAATGAAAGCGACGGATAGCAAGCGAGCGTTTGTCAAAAAACGCAGCAAGTGAGTAATTTTTCGAGAAATCCTGCAAAAAAAACTTTTGATTTGTTAGAGTAACGGCGTCGGAGGTTCGCAAACATGTTATCAGTGGGCTTCTTCCAATTCATCGACTAACCGATGGAGAAAATGGGTTTGAACTGGATATGTCTATGATGGGAAAGGTGATCGATTTTTGTTACACATCTGCGCAACCACTTATCCTTTCTCTCTTTACAGGTTGCTTTCACGGAACCCGTACCACCAATCGATGTTGAGACACTGTTGGAGCAAAGGAAAACCTGTCTGCTTTATTCCATTTCGTCCCCGAAGTCGTCAAAACCGTGAGTCATTACTGTTCGTTGCGAATCAACGTCGACAAGGCTGTTCAGAATCTTCGAGTATGTCTCAGACGACGTCGAGGTTAAGACCATTCGTCAAGACGGGTTATCAGATCACAACTACACCACTATTCCCAAGTAAGAAACAATCCGACGTCGTCTTCGTACAGTAATTATTTATTTCAGCATTGAAAACCATGTTCGAGACATTTGTGCGTTCTACTGCGACGACTTCTCCCTGGTTAACAGAAAGTGAGCTAAACTATCTATCAGACAGTTTTCTCAGTTCTGAATCACTTACAGGCATGCACAACTTGGCACCGAGGAGATTAAGGACCGTTGGAACTTGGAAAAGCTCACGGCACTCAGATCCCTCCGTCCGCAGATTTTTCACAGCGGACTCCGAGTCATGGACAGAGAGCCGAGCACGATTTCTCTGGATGGATCAGCGTATGATGTGACAGACCTCTCGAAATGTGCTACTGAGCAGTTTTATGGTTAGTGGCTTGTTTTTGAAACCTTCTCAATCTCCAATTTCAGTTTCGATGCTCAAGAAGTCAGCTATCGACAAGAACACACTGCTCTATTCGATGCTGTCCAAGAATCGCGTCAAGCACTTCATGAATTGCATCAATACAGAGGAAAAAGAGTGGAAGTGGGAAAAACGTGGCATTCCACGGCTCCCAGAGCAAGAAGAAACACCAAAGATGTTCGTCAAGGTGGAGCGAGTCAACGCCGAACCGTTCTTCGAGCCACTTTTTCTGTCAATGGCAGTGTACGACTTCACCAACAAACAGAAAGTGACGGAGTCGGTGTACTTCAATCTCGCCGATCACGACAAGCTGGATATGCTTGGGAAGCATCAACCAAACTTTGTCAATGGGTAAGTTACCCCTGAAATTAGCGAACAAACAACATCGCAACTTTTTCAGCAACCTCCAGTCACTCTTCAACATCACCGGCACTCTCTCGGATATGTTTTTGGTCATCAAAGTGGAGAAAGTGCTGCAGCAAACCGACGTGTTTGATGGAAGTGAGCCTTACACCGGAACCAAGGAGGAGAAGAATGTGGAGAAACTGAAAGCAACTGCGGAGGAATACTGTCAACGCTTGGGCGCCTATCGTACTCCGCTAGGTTTTCAAGTTGTCGACATTCAAAAAATCTTCATCGCAAACTCAAATCCATGTGGTAGTCTCTCGGATCGTCGTACCGATCCAATGATTGCTTCATCTTGCACGATGAATTCCGGAGTCGTCATGACCGGTAAGCATTCTTAGAAGACATCGAGTAACAAACGGGTTTTCAGCCACTGGACAGCTACCAGAAGACAGATGCAGTATCACTAGCGCTGATCGCACGTCGATCACTTCAATGGGCTCTACACTTCGTCGTTTCGGTAGTGGAACCTCCGCCGCCACTGTTTTCAGTCGAGTTCGTACACCGTTGACTAAAAGAAAGTTCGCAACTAGTGAGTATCCACACTTTCGTTCTCACAAACACAATTTCCATTTGTAGACGCAGCTATGACGACCAGCCGAGACATTCCTGACTGCTTGGACAATATGCCGTCTTGTAACCTCAAGTTCAACACATTCTTCCGTCAAGAAACTGATAAGACCTCCGAGGAGGACATTTACAGAGTTTGCCAGGAAATTCGCAAGTCTTATGGAAAAGTGAACAAGAAAATGTTCAATTTTGAACTCGAATTGACTGTCGCCGGGGCCAATAAGAGCAAGGAGTGCCAAAACCACGGAAGCAACTTGACGCTGAGCAGTGAGAACATGATTCACGAAGCGGTAGAGATTCCGCGGTACAAGAAATCGTTGAACAAGTCATACAAGAACGTATTGTTTGTGTATCCGAGACATGTGAACTTGACGAACAGAGCTGGAAATGCTAGGAATATAATGCTGAAGGTTGAACTGATGGATGCTTCGGAGACTGCATTGGAATCTGTGTTCGAAAAAGGATCTATCAGGAATGGTCTATTAAAAAGTGCAAAGACAACGGTTATATACCACCATCGGTCGCCACACTTCACAGATGAAATCAAAATCTCGTTGCCATGCGACTTGAACGATGGACATCATCTTTTGTTCACAGTGTACCATATCTCATGCAAGGATGGAGATTCATCATCTGCAGAGACTCCAATTGGATATACAGTAGGTCAAAAACCGCACTCTTAGCATTTCAACCAAATTTTAGTGGCTCCCGCTGTACCGAAATGGGAAACTTCGCAGCGGCGACTTCCATCTTCCAGTCTGCGGCGAGAAACCTCCAGCGAGCTATGGATACCTCGACGCGCAAAACGCGTTGCCGAATTTGAAATGGATTGATAATCACAAACCAGTCTTCTACTGTTCGACGAGAGTCATCTCGAGCATCCATGCTCAAGACGACCATTTGGAGAGATTTATGGCAGGAGTTGCCAGTCTGAGTTCAAATGACCCGAAAAAGCCGCCGGTTGGGGAGACGGAGCTCATTCACAGTATTGAGGTGGGAAGCGAGAAGCGATTTGATAACCAGAAAGTTATTATTTGACAAGCCTGGCTTCGCCGGCTTGCGCCGTCATTCATCAAGCTCTTCTAGAGTTCCGTCAGCAAATAGACAGCTACACAAATAATCTTTTGACTCCTTCCTTATTTATCAAAAAAACGCTCCTGGTTTCGAAGGACGGGTCGATTTGAAGTTATCGAGTCAACTTCCGCCTAGAAGAAACCGGAATATTTCTTATTTTGTGAGCTGTGCTTCTTAGCCCGTTTTCTCATCGAAGGAAAAAACGGTTGATCCCTTTCGCCACGAAGAGGCGAAGCACGTGAAAGGGGATGGTTTTGTTTTACGTCCAACCACGGACGGGTGAGCTCCTCAATAATAGGATAGTGGATGCTCGGGGAATTTCGGTTTGAGCTCCTCAATAATAGGATAGTGGATACTCGGGGAATTTCGGTATGAGCTCCTCAATAATAGGATAGTGGATGCTCGGGGAATTTCGGTATGAGCTCCTCAATAATAGGATAGTGGATGCTCGGGGAATTTCGGTTTGAGCTCCTCAATAATAGGATAGTGGATACTCGGGGAATTTTGGTCAGCCTCTACCGGGTTCGGAAGACGACTGACGATGAATGATCGATTCCAGAGACCCCTGCAGTATTGGGGCGGAGTCGAGTTTGGGCAGCGTACGTGAATATATTTACCGAAAATCGATATCTACTGACCCTTACGATCTTATCTCGTGGGAAAATCGATTACTAGTTTACGACCAAAATCTATTACTATTTTTCGATATTGTCAATTACCACCAATAAAAGACCCATGTGTCGGTGTCGGAGCAATGTGTCGGCTATGGAATAAAAGGGATCAAAGAACACAAAACAGTAATAAAATAGACGTTTACGGCGCTCTTTTAGACGTGAAAAATTAGTTTCCCGACACCTTGGGTCATGTAGGTCAAAAACGTAGACGGACGGACGGACACACAGAGGCACAGATAAACAAAGAGACTCCACTAGAAACTTATTTAATAAGAATTATTTCAGAACTTGCTGAAAACCATTCCGGACAAGCTAGTTGGCTACCTCCACTATATTCTAAGCAGACTCCTGTTCCTGATCGCCAACCCACCATACACCGACGAGCTCTCGATGAAAGCGTTTGAATGTGTTGGGAATCTTGTCAAGTTGTTCTCAAGAATGTTGGACTCGGACGTCGACGCGCAGAACAGAAGCATGCTCTTGGCGTCGTTTGTGAAATACAGGAAACAAGCAACACAAGAGTCAAAGCCACACTCCAACATTCGCCCAGTAGAAATGAAGAACTCTCCGTCGGACACCAGTATGCTGAACAGCATGATTGGTGAGTGAACTCACACCGTTATCATGACAACATTGATAACATTTCAGAACATGTGGAGAGAACTCACTCATCTAGCAACGTCGGTGCCACAAACGTCCGTCTGCACGAGAGTCTGTTGGAATGTTGGCTTCGTGCGAGAGGGTCATCGCGAGAACATTCTGTCGCCCATTCGTGGTTTTTCCTGGAGATTATTGTTAGTTTTAGCCAAACCCAGAAATAATGAACAAGGTACTTGTTTTTCAGCTCAAATCGTGCTCGGAATACCTCACGATGACAGGAAGAATCTTCTCGTCTCGAAAGATCCGTTTTGGAGAGCAATTCCTCAAAAACATTGAGATACTCTGCGAGATTCTTGCACAAGAAGTTATCAACCGTCATGCTAATGATTTTGACGAGGCAAAGATAATATCCAACTCGTTTGGTTATTTCCTGCGAGACTGCTTCTCCATTATGGATCGAACATTTGTGATGAAATTGGTTCATAAGTATCTCACATCGTTCTCGGAAAGCATGAAGTATGTTTCTTTTCATTTCGCAATCGCTGTACGTTGTTTTTTTTCCCAGAAAACTGCCGCATACCAACGAGCTGTTGTCTATAAAGATCGATTTCATTCGCGTCGTGTGTTCCTACGAACACTACCTGATCGTCAACATTCTCAACGACATCGAGCCACCGACGGAGAATGGGAGCACTGGAGCGACTCCACCGAAGTCATCGCTAACTGGTAGCAAATATAAAAAGTAATTTTGATATAAACAACAACGCAAGTAGTTCATCAGTTTCAGGAACTCTGCTGCCAGTTGGACGCTAACTGAAGAATCCAGATCGACTCACTATCTTTCCGGACAAGTTCTATCAAACGTGAGAGATGCGATTGCTTCTGGAAACGCTGTTGTGTGTGCCAAGTGAGTTTTCCTACCAAAAATTGTCACTAGAACTAAATATTGCGTTGCAGGGCCATCGAAACACTGAAAGAACTCATGCAGTCTCATGAACTTGACAACCGCATCTCGGAAGGTGACATTGCTTCCCAAGTTGCCAACATCTACAAGCCTTTGGTCGGAATCGTCCTGGAAAACATTGACTGTCTGTTTTCCGGATCAATCCGCCATTCCGCAGATGTCTCTTCTACAAATTCTTTCGTCGAACAGACTCTGAGACAAGATGTGATGTCAGCAATTGCTGGGAAACTGCGCAACAGCCCAGACCCGCACTATGGAAAGTTGCAAATGGATCTGTCGATGACAAAATCAGTAAGAAATATTACACGTTCTGCTGGTTTTCGAATTACACTCGGTTTCAGATCCTCTGTTGTATGTACTGGGTATTAAAACACATCGACGACGACGATCTGAAGTATTGGATACAATCTCTGGACAACGAGTGCATGTTGAAGCTGCTTCATCTTCTTTACTACACAATGTCAACTTTCGAGCTCAAAGAAGACTCGGCGACGTCGAGGGTAAGAGATCAAGTGCGGATCGCTCTTTATTCAAAATTTTTAGCGCTCGCCGGACAAGTCATCCCTAACAAAGCTCGAGGAAGAACCAGAACCCCAAGAGGTTAAATGGAGAACTCGTAGCTCGGATACATGTGATTCTCGTGCGGAACAAGCATCCTCATTGGAATCGATTGCCTCGGATGCAATTGTTTCTTGCGAAGTTTTCATGTGCGTCGTAGAGATCATTGACAGTATTATCACATCCTCGACTGAAGCAAAAAATGCACAATTCCATATTCTACCGATGGTTTTCCCAATCATCGTGAGTTATTCTGACTGCCCGCTGTCAATTCAAAAATTAGTTTCAGATGCACGGACTCTCTTGCAACGTCTCTGATCAAGTGTTGGAGGTAATTTTCGCGGCACAACAGAACTTTTTTGCGAGATTCCCTGCATTGATTCTCGAGCAGAAACCTGAATTGTGTGCCGAATTGTCACAACAAATTTTGCGACACTGCTCGTCGACAAAGTTGGAAAACGTCAGAACTATGGTATAACTAAACAAAATAGTAGATCGGGTAGTGAATTTCGTTTGATTTCAGGCAACCGTCAGTCTTTACCACTTCTTACGAGAGAATTTCAAGTTGTACAAGTATCTAACACGTGCTCGTACATTCTTGTCAACCGCACTTTCTACACTGCTTTCCGGAAGTTGCGACGTGGACATTTCTGTCAACGACGAGTTTATGACTAAAAGCTTAGAGGTACAAATTGCCATGATGAAATCTAAATGGTATGAAACTTCTTTCAGATTGCAAACCAGCTTGCCGCCGAGGATGACACATTCGACGATTCCAATAAGAAGAAACTGACAGAACAACTGAAAGAGCTCACCGCAAATCTTCAGAAGATCATGTTGAGCACAGTCCGAATGAGAGAACATGTGAACGACTACGAGATGACCATCGATCTTATGTATCAACTGGTTGAGGGATACTCCAACAACCCGGATTTGCGGTAAGCTTTCGCCTTCTACTCGCATCTCCAAGTTTTGTTTACAGAATCACCTGGCTGCTCAATATGGCAGAGCGACATGAGAAGCAACGGAACTTATGTGAAGCTGCTCACAGTTACCTGCAAGCTTGTGCCTTGGTCTTTGAGTATATTGACCAAAAGAATCAGAACCTTGCATTCGAGTCAAAGGGAGCATCGACGTTCGCGGAGATTACACCAAATGCTGTCAAAGAGTCGAGAACAAACTTCAATGCGCTCAAGAAGTATGTTGTCTTATCACCGCACATAATGTAACTGATATTTTTTAGCGCTGACAACGAGAACCACATCCAATCGTATCATTTCACTGAAGCCGGGTTGATCAAAATCCTGGAAAAGGCCTTTTCTCTGCTCGAGAAGGCTCAACTGTACGAATTGCTGTTCCCGTTCTCAAAAGTAACCAATAGAAGCTAAACTTGAAATATATTTCGTTTTTAAGATCATCTTGAACTACTGCCATGCTACGAAAAGCTACAGTCGAGTATCTCATATTCATAAACGTCTCAGTGTCGCAGCCGACCAAATCAAGGAAACCGGAGAATTCCACGAAAGTCAGTCAGATGCATGGATGTCACCGTTGCCGGGAATCGACAAGCGATGCTTTGGAACCTTTTTCCGTGTCGCATTCTACGGAAAACTGTTCCGAGAGCTCGACAACAAAGAGTTCGTCTACAAGGAGTCCGCGTTTTCAAAACTCAACGAAATCAGCAATCGACTGGAAACATTCTACACAAATATGTTCGGCGAGAGCAATGTTGTCGTGTTGAAAGATTCGAAACAAGTGGACGTCGCAAATTTGAATCCGGACAAAGCGTACATCCAAATCACTTTCGTCGACGTGTTTCTCTCAGATGATGAGCGAATGGAACGCTCGACGTACTTTGAGAGGAGAAACAATGTCAACAGGTAGACAATGTTCACTCACAAAAATATACTGACTGCTGTTTTCCAGATTCTACTTTGAAACCCCGTACACCATGGAAGGTCGTGCGCAAGGAGATTTGTCGTCGCAGTATAAGAAACGGACAATTCTTACCGTCGAAAATTCGTAAGTTACTTGCTGCCTCAACCCCCGTTTCAAATTCTCTTTAACTCTTATCTTTTCAGATTCCCATATATCAAGACTCGTCTCCGTGTCGTGAATCGCACTGTCATGAACTTCTCGCCGATAGAAGTTGCGATTGAAGACATAGACAAGAAGACCCGAGAGCTTGCTGCTGCCGCACAACACAAGAACCCCAAAATGTTGTCAATGTTGGTTCAAGGCTCCATTGGAACGACTGTAAATCAAGGCCCACTTGAGGTGAGCTAACAGTAACCAGCTGATGTTTCATAACAAAACAAACATTTCAGATTGCAAATGTGTTCCTCGCTAACTCAATGACCGACGAGCGTGGGCGACCGGTGGATCGTCTTCAGAACAAACTACGCTTATCGTTCCGCCATTTGCAGTTCAGAGCCATGGAAGCTATCCATCTTTCCCGACAGTTGATTGGCGAGGACCAAAAGGAGTACCAGGAGAATATGGAGGCTAACTTCCAAACCTTTGTGACCCACCTGAAGCCAATGCTGACCAGGGAGAAACATGAGGAGATTACTATCTCCGAATTCAGCAACCCGACAGTTGTATAAATCTCTTTTTCCCTTCTTTCTCGCACACTTTTCACTTTTTCACTATTTAATTTAATCAAGCTTTATGAGCAATCCGTTGACAAATACCCCATCTCCCATCCACAAATTTGAAAACGCTTTCAACCCCACCCCCTCCTCTACTCAAAATCTCAATGTTTCTGTCTTTTCTCTTCTGTATTTCTGTTTCAAAACATTTTCGGATTTGAATTTCAATACTTGTTGTTGCACTTGTGAATTGGTAAACAGTTTGTTTGCCGAAATAAACGTGTGTGATTGAAACGCGATTGCGATTGTGATTGCCAACAAGAAGAAAAACGAAAAAACGATGCATCAGTATGATAATGTGGTCGTAAAATCGCTGCGTTGGAGAAAAGAAGTGATAAACCCGCAGCGCCTCTGTGCCGGGACATCGAAACCAACCAGTCACATGCGGGGCTCCGATTGACGTTCACTCGCGCCGTTTGTTTGCCCTTTTTCTTTCTCAAAAATCTGCTGCTGCCCTGATAATGTTACATCAAACGGCCACAAACATTCAACGTGTTCCTGGACTGTCGAACACCTCTAATTTCATTTTCTGTTTACTCGCGATCATCTTCAACCTCGATCTACACCCACATGACTTTTTTTTGCAAAAAGGGAGGGCGTCGCTGAACGGAACTACTTGAATCGGGTGAATCAGTATCATTTGGTTGGTCGGTGAGCTGCACTTATTTTTGCTATGCTTCTCATTTCAAAACTCTCGTCGCTTGCCGGTGAGAACGTGAAAAATGAGGGAACACATGACATGACCCTGCAAACTGCGGGCTGTCGTCCCTCTCCAGGTTTCTGCCGTGCTTTCCGTCCTTCCTCATCCCGCAAAATTGTCTTCTTATCAATGGGGCTGATGTGCCCCGCTTTTTACTTTACACAAAAACGCCTAAGCTTACACGAAGCAAAAAGAATGACAGAAAGAGAAAGAACGCGATTTTTTGTGCGAGAAACGTTTTGAAACCCGAAGCCTCGAGGCTTGGCCGACCATCCTTCTAGGTTTCCCCACCCTCTTCTTTCCTATGCTTTATAGTCGTGTCTCTTTCTTCAAAGAGTCAAAAATCATGATTGATATGAATGAAGGAAGAATGCTGCGGTCGGTCTGAGGGCTTGCCTGATGCCTGACGAGAATAGAATAGGTTCGCTTCTCCATTATCAGTGCCAGTGGCGTTTTGTTTACGCTCTGGCGTCCGGCCCGCAACATCTGATTGTTTCTCAACGACCTTTCTTTGTCTCTGCGAATTAATTCCTTGCACTTCCCAATTAGAACGCGCTTAGATTCATTGTCATTGCAACTTGTGTCCACTTCCGTCCTCCGATCAAGCGCCAAACTTTTTGAAATAGTTGGGCTTCTTTCTAGAATCAAGCTCCTCCCCTTTCTTCCTCCATTTCTCTTTTTCTGCACCTGGTATCAGTCAATCAATCTTTTCAAGAATTTCATTTCTCTGCAAAACTCGTGTTATCACCGCCCGTTCCTTCGGCGTTCTTTGTCGGTGTTCTTGAAAGTTCTTCGTTCCTTTTACGGTCTGCTCCTCTCCCCCAAATCGCCCTACTAAAACTGACTGATACTGTTGAAAAAACAGTGTCAGTCGATAAAATCTCACTCGTAGCCCGTCCAGGCCGGGGTCCTCGTCATTCGCGAGGGGTGACCTTCTTTCCATGGCGAGCGCTCACGGTGACACTCACACTCACAGATCGCGCCCTGTCGCTCCCTCCAACCACGCCGCACAACAGTTTTTCTTTTGCGGGCCGGCAAGCAACAAGCGCAAAATTTTAGCATTCAGCGCTCGCGGCCCCTGGCCCGATTGACGACCCGACGGCCACGTCGATGCATGTGAAAATCAATTTTATTTCCGTTTTTCTCTCGGTTTCTATCAATATCGTATTTGGCCCCGCAGCCGCGCCTCCTCCCTTTCCTTTCTCTCTTGTTATTTCAATTTCTACACCTCCTCCTCATCAATCTATCTCCTTGTTCTGTGTTATCATTTCGTATTGCCATTCGAACTTTTACCGACCAACCACTTCGACTTTTTTTGAACGATCAACCACGCAACTGCTATTTTCAGGGGGAATGGCGGAAGTTGTTACCAAAATCCCAGATGCAAGTAGGTTCTAGAAACAGTCTCCCCATTAGTATCCGCTCCTTCTTCCCGAATTACTCCTGTTTTTCAGACTGGGTGCGTCTCGAAATTGAGCCTGTCCAAGTGAGTCATGACGGCGACACCACTCTGAACTTTGCCACCGTTCAATCCGTTGTCCCGGGCGCTCACGGACTCTACTACCGAGACGGTGGAGAGAGAAAAGCTCTTCTGTAAGTGGTGTCCTTGTGGTGTCATCTCCGATTCTCATCATAGTAAACGGTTCATTACCTAACTAATTCGCCCTCTAACCGATCACTACAAACCAGTGAAAACCGCTTGGGGATTGCCTGTGTATGTTCTGTCTGTCGAGGGGACACAGGGCACACTTGAACTACAAGTAGACGTTAGAAATCGCGCAATGTTCGATCAAAAACCTCTGTCTCGTCTTTGTCTTTTCCCGATCCATCAAAGTAATGAAATATGACTTTTCTAATTTAACGTGATAGGTCAATGTAAACAATTTTCCCAAAATCAGTTGCCATCGATAATCCCAACCGGTTCTGTTTTGCGCATGTATGTACATACACACTGATAAGGATAATGATAACAATGGCGGCGGCGGCGGCTTCCCTCCGATCAGAATTAAAAATTCAAAACTCAACAACATCACGTGTTTCACGCAATGACCACCATTTCAGGTTCGACAACAGCACCGGAAGAGTTCACCCACCACCGAACGGATGGGATTCGGTGCCGATCTTCATCCATCTGGGTAGGCATCATCAATCTTTCTCAGTCTCACCCGAGCGAGATAGATAAATTTGAGATAGTGTCTGTGATCGGCTATTTTTGCAGCACACGGATCACGCCACAGCCACGGAACACACTTTGCCGACTACACGAAGGCTAGCGACGCATTCGAAAAGAACATCTCGGCCGTCCAAAAGCTTTTTGGTAATTGTTTTTGACACCGACAAGGTTGCGGCGCCAACTGTGTAAACTAAACTTTGTGGCGAGACGAGAACAGAACGCTGGGGGTTTTTCTTGTAGAGACTATGTCAACACGTACATATGTTGCGTGCTGGGTTGACGGCAAGACATTGTTTTTGAGTTGCTTCAATTTATAATGAAATGAGACGTAGAAAATGGGGAATGAAAGAGCGCAATCAAACAAACATATTGTTTTCAGCGGCCGCTGGACTCGGTGGAAAGTCGAACAAGGTGTACTCGACTCAAAAGACTCGTGCTCGCAGCACCTCGAAGAAGAACCAACCAAGAAGCCAGTTCGATGCCCAGCCGGAGAACGTGAACATCAGCGAGGAGAGCGAGGGAAGAGACTCCGAGAAGGAGAAGGTGGACCGTCAGGTCGAGAAGCTGAAGAACAGAAACGATGAACTCAAGATCAGAGTCAAGGAATACAAATCCGACCTGTCTGCTGCTCAGGCCAAGATCAAGAACCTGGAGAAGAAGCTAGACTCCGTCAACTCGTCCGGATACTTTGACGACGCTGGAGACAAGTTTGTGCGTATCGAGTCGGAAACCGATGAGAAGAGATCTTCGGATCACGATGAGGAGATCAAGTGAGCCTTTCTGTTCAATTCCTAATTCACCCGTGTTTTCAGCAATCTCCACAACGTGATTGAGGAGCTCCGCAACAAACTTTCAGTCATTGAGGCTGACAAGAAGTCGATCGAAGTCAAGTTCTCCGAGAACCAAGAGTACTTGAAGAATGCCAAGGACAAGGTTGCTTATTTGGAGAATCAGCTCAACTCTGAGGCTCATGAGGAGGTGAAGAGCACTGCTGTTCGTGCTCTTGAGGTCAAGCTCTCGCTGGCCAACAACTCCATCCGTCAGGGAGATGCTGAGAAGCAGAAGCTGCAAGAGGCCAACTGGTATGCCAACGAACGGCTGAGCAAGCTGGAGCAGGAGAATGGATACTTGAAGGGTATCACCGAGCAATTGAAGTACGCATCTAGAAATTGTTATCAACAGAATCATTGAAACTTTTAGGGCTCGTGCGGACACGTCGCACTCCGAGAAATTGTTGAAGGAGAGCGAGAAGCGTGTCTGGGAGATCAACGAGGAGAAGAGCAAGCTCGAATGGCGTCTCGGAGAGCTCTCTCAATGGTGGAACGATGCCAAGTGGAAGATCGGCGAACTGGAATCCTCCGTGGCGCAACAGAGAAATTTGCTGGACACGGCAAACGCGAAGATCCAATGTCTTAACGACGAGTGAGTGTCTAGCCAATCTGTGCATAGTTTTCCTAGCACCAAATAACTTTTGTACCGCACCATACACATCTTTTATTCAGGTTAATACAGGAAGTGAGGTAAGGGGTTCTGTGACCTCTGTGTAGCGTGTTTAGTCTGAACTACTACTGTCAAGTTGTAGAGAGAGTGTCAATTGAACTCTAACCATGTCACAACCCAAATTCTCAGTTCGAAACTAACATTTTCGAGTTGCATTTCTCCCCGGTCTGACAAATGAGAAGTTTTTTTTTGTTTCAGGAGTAACACCAGCACCATGACCATTCCATCCGACGGATTCACCATCAGCCAAAACACTCAAGGAACCTGGCAGCTTGCCAAGTAAGATTTCACCGAGATGTTTCAGCTTCAGTTGTGTAATTTTTCAGCGGAAGTGCCCAACCATGTTTCACCGGAGCTTACCCATCGATCCCACTCGTCCCAACCATCCCGACCTTCCCAGCCTTTGCCGGAGCCAGCCCATTCGTATTCGGAAGCAATGGAGAGAGAAATGTTACGTTGACGATCCACTCGGAGCAAGATGTGTACTTGACGGTAACTCAACACCGTGAAAAGCACATGATAAGGAAGTTTACTTGTTTTCAGGGATCGTTCATCAACTGGAAGTGCACTTTGAAGTGCGAGAACATTGGAAACGGCAAGAAAGGCGTGACGGTGAGCCTGAGCCGTGGACGACACGAGTTCCGCTTCATGATCAACGGAGAATGGGCGACATCGAACGACTACCAACAGGTTCCCAACGGTTTGGGAGGACAGAACAACGTGCTTTTCGTTGAATAAGTTACCACTAACGGATCACTTACTTGGTTTTTCTCTCTTTGTAATTTCCCCCTTTCCCTCATCTTCATTTCCTTTACTTTCCATCACCAAATGCAGTTAACCGACCCCCTCTTCATCCCAGTTTCTTTTGTTCACTAGATTGGTCTAGACGAATGTTGAGTTACTGAACGTTTCGGGATTCATTGGCTTTGCCATGATGTTAATAAATATTTTCAGTATTCCAAGAATGTTTTGCTGTGTTTGGCGGCAGCAATTAAGAACATTTTCCAACAGAACAAACCAGGGTACTTTGATAGAGGACAAGGGTGGCCTGGTTCGTTCAAAAGGGTTATTGAA
>LR538232.1:513147-538766 GCA_900883565.2 Caenorhabditis panamensis
TGACAAGGGCGGCCTGGTTCGTTCAAAAGGGTTATTGAACAAACCAGGGTACTATGATAGATGACAAGGGTGGCCTGGTTCGTTAAAAAGCTAAAAAGTACGTCAACAATTCCCTAACTAGATGTTACTCTTCTCATCCTGAATTTCAAAAAAGGACCACCACATGGAGCCCTTTCCCCCCCGGAAATGAAGTGTAATCAAATACTCGTGCGCATTCAAAAAATGATGTGGGAACGGAACTATTCGCCTCCTTCAATTTCCTGCTCGATCTCCCAGGCCAGGCGCGACAACGCGGAAGCAAATCCAGTAGCAATTAATCAAAAGTCCGTCTTCTTCCTTCTCATCAGTCAACAAACTTCTCAAAGGTCGTGTTGTTGAAAAGATGGACTCTTCGTAGGAGTTAAACTTAACTAGAAATAAAAACTGAAAATTATAAACGTGTTTCCTTGAATGGAGACATTGAGGGAGTCGCTGAAAACAGGATACGGGAGGCAAAACGGATATGATTTCAGATTGCGTGCAGGAAAACGGAGGTTGTAGTTAATTTGGTCCAGTTACTAATAGTTCAACACTAATGTCACCGTTTATTGAACACTCAACACTCAGAGGACACCCAGTTGTCGAATATGTCGAACTTGTTCAGATTTTTAGTTAAATATGTATTTTTTTTGCTTGCTTTCCCTTCGATTCAGCCCTTGAAACATTTTCCATGACCCCTTGCCTCAACTTTCCAAACTTTTGCCACTGACGTTTTTTGTTTGTTGCGTATAGATCCCTCGCCGGCTCATATAACTTATCCCCTATATCCCTTTCCATCACTTCCTCCGACGGTTTCCTTCGGTCCATCACCCGTTTTCTTTCCGATTGCGTGCGTGTGCCGAAAGACTGAAGACTGTGTAAAGCATGTTCGGCAACCTCGGCAGATAGATTGCGGGCCGAGAATCCCGAGAGCCGCAGAACAGATGGCATTCATCGGCAATGAAATAGCAGATGGCGGTATGAGAGTCTTTTGAACCTCGTCCTCATCGGTTACCACTTTCTTCTCTCTCACAACATTTTTTGCCAAACTCACTCGGCGATAGTGTAATATCTTTTCCGCCGTGTGTGTGAGTGTGTTTGCCGGAGCAATGAGCCAACGTGTCAGTGAGAAGAGAAGAAGCAGTTGTTGTGTCACTGGTCAAAGAACTGGAGGAATTGGAAACAGGAAACAGAAAACAGAGAACAGGAAAGAAACAATAGAAATGGCAATTGCTTCAAAAGCACCCCTTCAATCCAGAATTTCAGGACTTGGTGGGGTTTCTATTGAGCTATTGAGCCCTCGAGCAAACGAGCCAAACGAGCCAATCCATGGGGGGAGGAAGATAATCCGGGGTATGATTAGAGAGAGGCGTATAAACACATTTTGATAACTAGCATCCATTATCCATAACAATGGTTGCCACGACGACGTCCGACACCTGAATTTTAGCAGCTTTCAATATCATGCATTAGCGTTCTCTTCAACTATACAATTTGGTTAAGCCTTGAATGCCTCGTTCTCGTGTTCAGCCAAGTGGCTAGGAATGTGATTATATAGGTTGAGAAAGATACTTTCAACATTTCAATCTTGTTCTGACCTATGTGGGAATTGAGTCTGTGATCTGTTTGCTCCTTCCCCTCAAATTTCTAGTCCACCATACAATTCTATTCTCAGAAACTGAACTCAGTAACTAACTCCATGTGACGTTTTATCGTCTTACTCTAAATCCATCCCGATAAACCGTTCTTATCTCTTTCACAGCTCTTATCAGTTGACAAACATTTTCTTTTTTTGCCACGTCAGTTCAAGTATATCCAACCTTTCTTTGTTTTCTCTGCAGCCCACGCGACTTCATGAACAGACGCGTGCAAAAGCGCCAAAACGGTTTCCTGCTCTTTCACTCTTTTCCTCGTTTCCTCTCGTTTCCTCCCGTTTCCTTTCGTTTCCTCCCATTCTTCTTCTCGATTCAGTAAGTTCATTTGCCGAGTATTTATGAATGGGAGGACGGACGGGCGCTACGAGCAATGGCAGAAGGCGCCCCTCACAGGCCATGCTCCCGAGATATTGGGCAAGATGCGGAGTCGTAGATCCGTCTTGCAAACAACTTTCCTTCTATCCAATGTGTTGTGTGTGGCAGCAGTTGGCAAAAAGGCAAAAAAAGCGCGGCGCCCGCGGCAGAGAAAATGAGAAGAAAACCGAAGAAAGTGTGGTTCGAATCGGGAAACGACAAGAAAAAGAGCAGCGGAATGAGAGAGCTTCAGCAGTAACATGTTTGTATGTTCTTTCTTGTATGTGGACCAACCACCTCCTCCCATCCATCTTCCGAATGGTGGTCAATGTTTAAGCTGTGCGGTCGGAAGTGTTTGGGGTCACGTACACGTACTACAGTCAAAAGAGCAACTCAAGGTCGTACGTGGGAAATGGAAAGCCTGTAACTTGGTAACCCGAGCATCCCTCGTGTGTATAAGTGCCGATGAGCACAGTTCCGCTCCAAGAGCGTCTGGCGATATGACCCATCCAATTGACCCAAGTCGGTCCCGGCCCCGACGGACGGCTGTTACCAAATTGCATCATTCTTTGCAAACTGTCCACTCATGACCCGTACCAGGCCGTCCCTGCCCAGCAGAAACATGAATCATCTTTCGAGAACTCGTCATGTTTTGGTTTTGTTGGAGCGAGAAGAATGGAATAGAGGGAAAGGGATTGGGAAAGAGAATGGGGGCCACTTTCCATGACACGTCATCGGTTACTCTGATAGATTACACAGCACTGTGGTTTGTATCAAGTTACTCGGGAAGAAACAATGATGCAAAATCTGGAAAGAGAAGGGTTTGCAGCCTACGTGATTGTTGACGTGATCAATTTTTCAGCTGGAAACGAAGTGGCGTTTGAGTGCTGAACTTGGGTGTTATCACAAAATCACCTCCGTTATCGCAGGTGAAAAAAAGAAAACCGAAAAAAAACGGGAAACGTAAATATTCCAATGGCACGTGCTCAGTTTTGGCGTGTTCTCCTCTCCTCTTACGACGTGGAAACTATGATTTTTTGATCTTGTGTAACCGTTAGGGGAACAGTCCTTGACCCAGCTCACTCTGCAGTTGAATGGGCGCTTATTATGCAAATCTGAGCCACTCTGACGTTCCCAAAAGAGCCGCCCGTCCTCGTTTTTTGCATATCGTCGCAGTCCACCAGTTCAGCTCTCTTCTGCATAAATTTGCCTGACGTAAAGAAGAATAAAATATGCATTGCGTTCTCCGTTTTTTCTCGTTTCCCTGCCTGCCGAACTACAGCCTCTGGTCGCTCTGTGCCCTTGATAAGAATTGATACATTGGGAAACTGGGAAACGTGAGGTTCTCAACGAGAAAAAACACTTCGTTCCGCCACTGACTGCGCGCCGAGAGATATTTATTGGAACAATGCAATTTCGTTGGCAAAATGAAAATCAGTGATCTCTCGACGAAACGAAACACAATGGTTTTTGGATTTTGGAGGTTTTCTTGGAAAGATCGTTCTAATCAAACATGCTGTCGGTCCCTCGAGTTTTGGTTATGAATAATTCAATTCCTCGGCAAGGAAGAAAAGAAATATGGGCAACAAGCAGCCGGAAGAATGGAGTGTACCAGCCAATTAGGAAAGTGCTGATGAAGTTTTGCCTAATTGGACGCGTGCAAAAGATTGTCGAAGAGACACGTATGAGCAAAGTACTGGATTTGTTTCGGTGATGCAATACAAACAGACCGTCTACTGTACGTGTGTGTTCTCAGTTTTCAGGTGACAGATCTCTAAATCTGAATGTTTTTGTGAGGAACGGATATTAGTTTTGCATTCAGAATCAGTAGGCGTTGTCGCAGTCCGTCATCAGCAGCGCCGCCATCAAAATCCGTCTCATCGGCTCTATTCTTTCGACATAATACCCTCCCAAATCCGTCGTTTCTCGCGTTTGGTCAACAACAACAACTCTTTTCTGCCATCCCAATTACCAAAACTCTCTATGTCATCCCTCTTCCCCATACTGTCTCGTTTGGCCCTCTCTGCACAGTTTTCGAACGTCGAGTCATAATCGGTTCAGCAAGAGAAGGGGCGTTGGGGCCGAGTCGGTGTTTGTCTCGCGTCTCCGTGTGCCCGCTTGCTCTCTCGTCGCCTGTTCTCTGTGTCTATTCTCAAAAAACATCCATCGTTGTTTAGGGGCGGGGCGAAAGCGAGATGCTGCGAGAGGCCTACTCGACCTCACTTCACTGTGTCCAAGCGCAAGAAGGAATGTCGGTTTCCCCGGACGTTATCGCCAAAATCGAGGAGGGCTATGCCAAGCTCCAGGTATGTTCCCCCTGCTCCCCCATTCAACTATAACACCTTCTTCCAGGCTGCCCCAGAGTGCCACTCTCTTCTCAAGAAGTACCTGACCAAGGAGGTCGTTGACCAGCTCAAGGACAAGAAGACCAGCCTTGGAGCCACCCTCCTCGATGTGATCCAGTCCGGAGTTGCCAACTTGGACTCGGGAGTCGGAGTCTACGCCCCAGACGCTGAGGCCTACACCCTCTTCAAGCCACTCTTCGACCCCCTGATCCAGGTACGTGTTACAGATCATGACTCATCGGGGACCCAGCGAGCGCGCTATCGATTTGCATAAGCAAAACTGTCCGCGGAGAACACACAGGCATTTTCTCTATTGTCTCTCGCTTTGGAGTACAAGAGAGACGCTCTTTTGTCAGTTTAATGTCATTCGAATGGCCGACGTGCCGGCTTGCACGCCAAAATTGATGGAAAACGCGGTCTGTCCGTACTAGGGAATGGAAATGGACTCGGCGAGAGAAAGGGCGCAATTCGAAATGGGATTACTAGCGCCGCAAAGGCAAGTGGCCTCTACTTGTAACGAACTCTATTGTGGCGCTGCGCTTTTGATGATGATGACCACCTGTTGGTTTCGCAAACAATCTGGGCGCATCGCGTCGCCTCGCCGCGCCTCACCTTGTCATGGGAAACATACACAACACTTCCGAAAGGGCAATTAGCGAGTTTCCAGGACTACCACAACGGATTCGCTCCATCTGCCAAGCAGCCAAACACTGATCTTGGAGAGGGAAAGACCGCTGCTCTCGTCGACCTCGACCCAGAGGGCAAGTACATCAACTCCACCAGAATCCGCTGTGGACGTTCCCTCCAGGGATACCCATTCAACCCATGCCTCACTGAGGCCAACTACCTCGAGATGGAGGGCAAGGTCAAGGGAGTCTTCAACAACATCACCGACCCAGAGCTCGCTGGAACCTACTACCCACTCGATGGAATGACCAAGGACGTCCAGGACCAGCTTATCAAGGACCACTTCCTCTTCAAGGAGGGAGACAGGTCAGTCGATCCGAACAATGAAACAGTCTCTAACTTTCTGTCATTCCAGATTCCTCCAGGCCGCCAACGCCTGCCGCTACTGGCCAAAGGGACGTGGAATCTTCCACAACAACCAGAAGACCTTCCTTATCTGGTGCAACGAGGAGGACCATCTCCGTATCATCTCCATGCAGGAGGGAGGAAACGTCGGACAGGTCTTGGAGCGTCTCATCAAGGGAGTCAAGACCATCGAGAAGCAGGCTCCATTCTCCCGCGACGACCGTCTCGGATGGCTCACCTTCTGCCCATCCAACCTCGGAACCACCGTCCGTGCCTCCGTTCACATCCGTCTTCCAAAGATCTCGGCCAAGCCAGACTTCAAGACCATCTGCGATGGACTCAAGCTCCAGATCCGTGGAATCCACGGAGAGCACTCCGAGTCTGAGGGAGGAGTCTACGACATCTCCAACAAGGCTCGTCTTGGACTCACCGAGTTCGAGGCCGTCAAGCAGATGTACGACGGAATCGCCCACCTCATCGCCCTCGAGAAGGCCGCTTAAACTGCTCGACCATCTCGTTCAACAACTTGCTGCTGGCTGCTACTATCCACAATCTTCTCTAATTTCATCTCATCTTGTAAACTTTAATGCTCTCCTTTCTTTTGTGTAAGAATACTACTTGGCTAGTGTGAAATTATGTATTTCGTTCACTCGAATACTTATTTTTCTGCTTCAATAAAGTAAAGTGCACCCGAATATCTTGGAAAAGAGTGGCACTTCGGAAGCATGGGTGGGGGCTCTCAGGGACCTGAACGACAAGATAATAGAGATGGAGTTCGAAGATTCCAGGGCACGCTTGGTTTCGCAATCTCTCTTTTCCTGTGAACCTTTGATCCTCTCCGCAATTTTGGGGCAAAGAGATAGCGGCAGCAGCGTGAAAAAGAGAAATGGCCAAAACGAACTGTCGTCCTTGGACTTGCGGGCGTAAACAACATGCATCTCTCGACAACGGCGAGGCGCGTTCAAAACGCAGAGAATGTTTATTACTGCCGCTGACATGAAAAATGTTGTGAAATTGGGGATTGTTAAGTGAGGGAAAAGAGGGGCTCTGTAAACAACCGGTTATAGATGGGAAGTAGTTGGATTTTTGTTGAACAGAATGTTACTTCAGCTTGGGATTGTCAGAGGACGGCACAAAATGAACAGATCTATTTTGAGATGTGAAAAGTTTCCAATTGTTTTCTGCACCCCTTTCTTAACTCCAAGGGCCCATTTTGCAGTCTCACTGTTGTATTGTGTCCTTTCCCTCTCACAATTTGTAAGCTTCCTACACCACACAAATCCGGAAAGATCACCCATGCATAGAAAACCAGAACGAACAACTCGGTGCCATGCAGCTATGATGGTGGTACAGCCCCCGGAGACTATGTAGAGCTCCCCTTCGGTTTCACAAATTTGACAGATGACGGACTATATGGCAAGAAGCGTACATTCTCATTTGAATTTTTATTACGCTGTCATCTTTCTTTCTTTTCAATGTCTAATTCACATTTTCTGTGGATCATTATGATGACCACCGGGAAAGGAAATGAGTGGAGAAAGAAAAGGAAGGACCATGACGAAATTGCTTGTTGTGGGTAGATACAAACAAATCTAAATGCTCAATTGAGACAGAGTTTTGAGCTTGGCCAACCCGGATGCGGAATTGGACCACACTACTTGTTTTCAATGCGTCTGTCTGCTGGCGGTTTCATAACCCATTTGAAGTACGACGAACATCTGAAAAATACAACGATATTGGAGTCCATGACCATGAAAAATGTGTTGTAAACATAAACGAGTCATATTTCCGGAACATCATTCAATTTTTAAAATGAGATACGATAATGTGATTCGAATTTCCGAGCGATTTTCGTCGTGGTTTTCTGTTTATAGTTTTCAGCCTTCAGTGCCAGTTTCCAGTTTCCAGTTCTGATGCAAACCTCTTATTCTCATTTCCTGTTGCCTCAATAGCAGTCTCCAGAACTGAAAACTAAGAACCAAGAACCGAGTACCGAGAACTAAAAACCAAACCACAACTCATTCAGTAACTTGATTTTCGGTTCCCAGTTTTCTTCAGAATGTCTTTTATCGTACTGCTAATTAGATATAGTTGGTAAAATAAAAGATATATCATCCTGAAATGCGTGCAAACCTTCAGCCTGTCTTTATTTTGTCACGCAACAGTCTTTGATATTCAAAATGAGAGAATTATTCATCAACGCCTACGTTATAACGTCAGTGTACTGAAATATGGACTTTGCTTGTATTGAATTGGTTAGTAAGCTAACTTTGACCTTTTCTGGTTGAGGATTATGACTGAAAATGAGTCTACAGCGTCATCCGAAAACGCAATCAGACTGACATTGTCGTTGAAAGCTAAATCGTTGATTGCTCGGTGGAAACACGACATCTGAAAACGTGGTCTGTCACTTTCTGATCTGAAACTTTCTGCTTAACAAAACCCTGACGTTTGATGAACAAAAGACCACAAAATTCGTTCAGGTACTGTAAATATTTGCAATCGCATCCATCAAAACCTTTGCCATTTTCATTGTGATTCCTACTGTTTACCAAACTTTTGGAACTGTTATAATTTGAAGATTAAAGCGCAAATCGTCATCAATCTACCCCGACTATGTTTGTTCATGTGTTCTCTACTCGCAACACTAATAATCCTTTGATCTGAACCGTTTTTGTAAAACTTTGGACACATCGATTCGAAAAAAAAAACTTTTTATTCCATACATACTTATTTTTGAGAACTTCTGTTTGGATGAAAAGAGAATTATGCAAGATGAACATACTGGTCATAAAGGTAAGTAGGAGATTCTCAAAAGGGAAGAAAATTTGGCAACACACAGACAGACAAAGTGGATAACAAGGAATCAGACATAGATAATGGATAAGGGTATTGGGACTTGTATCGGGAAAGGTTTTTGACAGACAGACATCAGAGCAAGGGACAAGAACATAAATCAGATTTAGAAGGGTGATGAGCAACAGAGCTCAGTTGGGCAATACCTGTAGTGAATTTTGAAAAGAACTAGAAGTTACTGGGATGACGGGTACATAAATTAAGGCGGGGTGCAAGTAAAACATCTATAAAAGGGGATTGTGAGATATAAGGATAACTGTGGAATAAGTGTCCAGCACCAACCACACCCTTAACGAAGAGAATGAGGTATACAATTCAAGAGGCAATCGGGTAGATACATCTGGATTAGAGCACACTTTTATCAGAGGTGACAAGACTAGAAAAAGGCTGAGGCATCGGGGGAAAGTGACTGAGATTGTGGATTGTGACAAGAGCGATTATCAGAGAAACCAGGACGGAACAAATGCAGGTTGACTTAGGAAATGTTGAGCAATGGAAGAGAGAATGTAGAAGTGATTGAAAAGAGGAAACAGTGGACAAAGAACAAGATTCAACGTCTAATCAACAACAGAGGGGTGAGAATTTTTTCCCTCAACTATTCACAGTGGAGAACGCGATCTTTCTCTGGAGCACGAGCCAACCGAGTTTGCTCTTCTGCGAGGAAATCTGCTGCTTCTGTATCTCTCCTGTGCCATTGAGACCTGTTCAATACGGAGCTTCAGTTCGGCGAAGTTTCTCTGGGAATCCTCTCGTAACCGGTTCACACTGCTTGTCATTCCTGTCTGGAGTTGAACCAAAGTGTAGATGGAGTTCAGAGCGGTCTCGAGGCTCTTCTCCAGTCTCCCGACTCTGTCGTCAATATACGTCAATGCCTGAAATGGAGAGCAAATTAGAAAAATAACACATTGAACAACACTCCAAATAAGGTATGGGGAAGGGAAGGCACACAGAATTGCAACAGCAGGTCATGGCATCATCGCATTTCCAGACTACGTCACTTAAGCACTTAAGCAGAAAACAAAAAAGCAACACGCAATTTCAATTAAGACCTACGTACCTGCTCAACTCTGGGGGTACTGATTTGTTGAGCTTTCAGTTCAGAAATCGCGTTAGCAATAGTACGTAACTCATGTTGGAGGTGTTCATCAGACGCCAATTCCTCACTTAGTTTTTCTACAGATACAGCTGCCGACGGTGGTGGATATCCATGGCTCAGTGTCATGTGGATCGGCAGATGAGAACCTGGAAAAAATGATATAGATTGTTGGAATTTGAATACAAATACAAAACATCAAATGTCCGTGGATCGTTAATTTCTCAATTTCCACTCTTCTCCCGTCATGCAACACCTGTCCTTGTCTCACAGTGAATCCAAACTATCATCCCCATCATCATCCGACCCAACCGTCTCCGTCAGCACGAAGTGAAACGGGCAAGCAGTAATGTGTTTTCACGAGCAACTGTCGGCACATTGGACAGATATCAACTGTCGCGCCCATCGCCGATCCACTATCTATTTACGTGCCATATGTTCGAGCCAGTCACCCACGGAGGGCCCATTCCATTCTGTGTATCTCGTACACTGTCATTGCTTCGTCCTGTCGGTCGGCTCGCTGAGAGAGCTCAGCTCTCCGGGGTGATTTAGCTTTGGATTGTAAAAGACGGAATGTGAGCCGAGAGTCGGTCCAAGCAGTTGCAGCGAGCAGTTCAGTTCCCACAGACAGATCAGCAATCACATGCTCATACACCTATATCGTAGTCGTCTCGATCCCCGGAAAACCCTGAGCACAGGAAACGTTTCTATGGCTTCTCCTCTCGGTAATAAATCCGTCAATTGCCCTCAACCAAACTCTCGAGAGCTCCAATCTTTTTGCCCACCACCCTGTAATCATATTGCTCGTGCATTTGAAACGAGTGTGTCGGTTCTCGGTTGTCGGTCGGTCCCTGACGGCTTCACCGCCTGAGCGCACTTGCCTATCGATCCTAGAAGAGAGCATGCAGGCAAGCAACCGCCGAGCTCTCCTATTACAAGATATGGTCTGTGTGGATTAAAACGGACAGACGTCGCTGCGCGGCCTGCCTGGTAATAGTACTCCCTGGGGGTATTTCAGAGAACATGCAATGTATGGAGAGGAAAGGAAACGGCTTCTGTGTATGTGTGTGTGCCCACATTCTGTGTTTGACTGGCAACCGACGGCCCAATATAGATGACATTGTAGATGAGTTTGCGCACGACGGCGCCTACCAGAAGCCCTCGCTTCTCTCTCGAATTGAAAACCGACCGACTTGCTGTATGTGTGTACACAGTGAGGGCCCCAATGGTTGTCTGGTCCTCTCATGTGTCAAATGGGAAATTGCAATTTTGAAACCAGCAGCACACCATGACCGACTCGGTTTCTCTCAGGAGAGTCAGTCCCCCGTCAGTAAACGACTCCGCTGGTGCTTTTCTCACAACAATACAAAAGCCAGTGTGGTGTGGAAGATGAAAGAAGCGGAAGAAGGAGAGACGGAAAACATGCGAGTGGGTTAGAAGAGACAGGACACTGAAGTGGACAGGGTACATAACAAGTAGAAGACGTCGAGAAGAGGCTCAAGCTTCGTGAGCTTAGCTTTCGGTTCAGAACTCACTTTTCCTAACGTGCTTTCCACACTCGGTGCACTGGGTCAAGTTGGGTGGCGACGGACTCAGTTCGTTGTCACTGACACCATTTGGGGAGAGCTCTCTTGGAGAACTATCTCCCATTTGGGTCTCGGTCGAGTCTGGAGTTCCATCACTCCGACGGCCGGAAGTAGCAGCAACGAGCATCGCGTGTAAAGTAGCCTCACCACCAACCTAGAGCAAATTTCAGAGTCAGAATGAGGGGAGGAGTTATGAAATAGTACCGTGCTGCTATTGTTATTGGTTTGCAATGGGGGACTGTCGGCCACATAGTCGGGATCACTATCGGAGAGGACTGGAAAAGTTTGTGTTAGAGTCTATATTTGGACTGGGATTTGAGTCATCGTCCAAGTTAGAAAAGATGATGGAAGTTGTGTTTCTGTCCGGTCCCTCGTTTCCCACCCACGCTCAAGACCTCCACTCTCCCGTTTGTCAGTCGCAGAAACGTCAGCTGCTTCTTCACTGTATTCTTCATTTCACAAGAGTGCGCGCGCCGTGTTCTCAATTTCTCGTCGACCAGATGCTCGAGATTACCCTTCCCCCGCATGCCATATATGCCATATATCAACAGCATCGGGTCGACACCCGTCTGTACTGTCTCTTTGTGTTCATGCGTTTTAATCCCCCGTGTCGAACCCCTTTTCTTGGTATTCTTGCCTTTTGGTTCACATGCGCGCACAAAATTGACCGAATAGCCATTATAGCCACCTGTCTGCCCGCAACCTAAATGACCTGCTGCCTTTCCGGGAAGGGGTACACAAGAGAGAAAGAGAGGTTTATGCTTCTTCGGTTTTGTGCCGGTTGAGTTGAGCGCGTGAGCCTTGTTTCTGTCGTTGTCGTCGTCAGAAAAGGCAATTTTGTGCAACAAAGGCAGGCTCCTCGACTGTTCTGTCCATCTATGGAGGGGGTGGAGGAGAAGCAACACACTTGGCTGGAGCTCTACATCATTCACTCACACAGAAGGCACAAGACACAGGAGACAGAAGAAAATGGCGTTGCTTGCGCGCGACGCGTACACACAATTCCATCGCTTCTTCCTTTCGTTTCCTTTCCCTTCATTTCCAATCTGGAGAATGGTGCGATGGAGGCCTTGTTGGTGCTTGAAAGCAACGACACACCCTCAACAACGACAGACCGGCGAATCGACAAACGAAGCGTTTTCTTGTGCTTGTGTGCCAGGAAGCGAGCTCGTGAGGACTCTTTTCCTAGTGAGCCCGGCGCCTATACGCAAACAGTAGTCGGGAGAGTGTGCCGCGGGGCCCACTGGTCCCTTCTTTCCAATGCGCTCACAATTTTGCTTGTGCTTCGTCAGTCGGCCGGTCGGACCTCTTGCTTTTCCCTTGCTTCGCCTAAGGGGACGGACGGACATTGAAAATCGATGCGAGCACGCATGAGCACACAGATGGAGTTGCACGATAGAAACGATGATGGCCCGACGGGACGATGTCGGTTCTGTGTTTTCGAACTGACTTCTTCCCGAATATATATGGACACGAGACACCGCCACACGCAGTTTTCTTGACGGGTTGCCTCGTCTGTCACGGCTCACTATCTATTCCGGTTGGTAAAGATTAAAAAGTTCGAGAGGAGCGAGAAATATGGAAAGAATTCGTGACTGACAGCTACAGCCAAACTTTTCACTGTGAAATGTTAGTTGATTTAGTAGGTGACCCGAAGAAAATCCCCCGTTGCCGCAGAATTCAAATCAGTCCGACTGGGTTAGTTGGGCAGTGTACAGTGACCATTTGTCACCGTATCGTATCGGCGGACCTATCCATTTGACCCCTGGAGATTCACATTACACCGTCACAGGTTTCGGTGTTCTTTCCGTTGGGGGCTCCGAACGAAGACCGAATACCACATGGCAGCTGACGCATATAAAAGTTTATGCGAAGGGTTACCCCGATATCGGATACAAAAAACAAGTATGTGTGCGCTCGCATTCTTTTGCATTCCTACAGTAATGTATTCGCAAACCAGATGGAGATGGACGATGAGAAATGGCAGGCTTTGACAGTGGGAGGAAATGCACAATGGGAGAATGGGAGAGATGGGAAACTGAGCGAGGATCCGGAGAGTTGTCGGGATCGGAGCGGACACTAACATAAACTAACTGAATGGGAAACTGACCTGTATCTGGCGATGCACTCATCTCGGCTTTCAGTTCACGAGCAGCTTGTTGGAGTTGAGCTCGGGTCAAACTCAGAGTGGATCCATAGTCGAAACCGAGGCTGATAAGCACTGATCTGTAAATGAAACTTTTGCATGATTTCCTCAATTTTGAGTTTGTCTACCTGTCAAGCTCAGTGGAGATGTCTCTTGGTAGAAATTCACCATCCTCGTAATCCTCATCTGGAGATGATGCAGCAGCAATAACGGTTGGCGTAACAGTCGTCACAAGCTCCTTTGGCATTGTCTTTGGTCGGCTCACTGGAGTGGAAGTGATCACCTTGGCGATGACTGGAGTTGGAGAAGTTTTCGTGGAGATGTAGTCCGGATCTTCAATCTCCATTTTGATGGTTCTGTGATTGTTGTTAGCCACATTGTTGCTGTTATTGTTGTTGCTCTGATTATTGGTAATGACAATTGCAGGAGTTGTAGCTGCAATAACTGCGGTAGCTGTGGCTGTGGTAGATGTTGTTGTACCATTTGTTGTTGCTGCAGTTCCATTTTCTTTAATCTGAAACGATATCAATAATTAATGTTTTCCTCCGCCGGAAGAAGTTGGTACTTACTGTTTTTGGGGCTTTTTTCACAATGATGTCATCTTTGCCGATTGCTTCATTTTGTTCTTTTTTATGATGTTTTAGTATATGTTTTGTTAAATTTCCTGAAAATATAAGGTTACGGTTTTGGCTTTTGAAATGAAATTGAACCTTTTAGTCTACTAGATTTGCCGCAAAATTTGCATACATAAGGTTTTAATGCTGTGTGTACTGAACGATGCTCTGCCAAATTGGAACGAAACCGAAATGCTTTGCCACATGTTTCACAGATGAATGCCTGCAAATTTGAAAAGATGGTTATTGAAGATTGTGGGTGTTTGTTCCTGCCTAGTCCCTACTGACCAGCTCCTGAGGCTTCCGGCTGACTATCATATCAAAGAAAACTGTAGTTCCTAATCCCTAATCCCCTTCAAATATCAAATACTTTCTCGAAAGATGTCATCATGCACGTCATGGCTTTATCTGTTCTGTTCTTTCTCAGTTCGCGCCTAGTCTATTGTTCAGATTGTTTTTGTTTCCTGTGTTTCTGTTTCTTTGGCCTTGGATCGGGTTTCGGATTTGGTGCTAAAATCAAATCAGACAAGGGTAAACCAAATGCGTACATGTACACACAGGGAATCGAAGAATCTGATTGAAAAATTTATTGCATCCACCAACCCGAAACCCGTTTTCTCTAGCAGTGGTGCTTCCAGAGCAGCGGAAGCCTGGGATAGGCAGCCATAAACAATCAACATTGCGCGGTTTTCATTACCGTCCATCAATGAAGGGCTCCTTGAAAACGAGAGCGGATGGTGGTGCGGAGCACGAAATGCAACACACGGATGATTAAATTTGCGTTGAATGGCGGTGTGTGGCTGGCGTACTCGCGCTTTTCCCCCTATTTGTGGATTCATCTCGTCTGTCATGACAGTCAGCAGCCCCTAGAAAGCAAACGAGCACGCCGACTTAATTGAACTCTTCTCTGAACCCTCTTAGCTGGTAATACTTACTCGATCCATTTCCACTTGTGCATCGGTTGTCTTCTACGTGAAGAGTACAGACACACAACGGAAAGCTGAAGTGTGTCAGTTTGGAAGCGGACCAGAAAAAGACGGAATATCTATGGAAGGGACGGAAAATGCGGTGCGCTGACAGAGCGACGTGCGTGGGGAACGAGTAGATGACGGAGGAGCGCGGCGAGGAGCCGGAGGAGGGGCTAGAGGAGAAGTTTCCGATGGCAAAATAGTACGCGGTGGCGGCGAGACGGACACGATGCGATTCTCCGAGCATCTGGCTCCCTATCTTTTGCTCACAAAATTGCCGCTCTGTGCCAGCTGTGAGAAAGTGCCGAAGAGTCGGTCGCCGCGCCCCACAGATTGTACACCGGATATCTGCGACAGCTACAGTTAGTCACTCGCGAGCCAACGTCTTTTTCGCGGCCAAGGAGAGAGTTAAGACCGCGGGTCAGGTGCCTTGCCGTGTCGTCTCATTCTCGAATGAGAGAAAACAGGCAAGGAAAAGGAGCACACCTCGTAAACAACTGGGTCCCGCCCGATTCTGGAAGCAGTTCAGTCGTGCACAGACCACTCTGTAATCGAATGCCGATAACATGGACACTGCTTGCGCGCGAAGCTTCTTCTTCTCTTCCCATTCTCAAGCGCGGTCTGTCCACCCGTCAATCCATTATCATCTGCTGCTGTTCACATCTTCTAATTATGGTATGTACACGACTACAAGCCGGTGCCGAGCTGTGGCAGGGTTTCGCGGAAAGTGCGCGCAAAGCAGCTGAATAGGATTAGCGAGTGGCTAAACGAGATCGAGCTTGTATAAAGGTGCGGTTTCCGTTATGATCTATCCGTTTCCCACAACGACGCGTTCTGTCAATCTCGACCGGGCAGCACAGAATAAGCTGATGTACTTGTCTCGCGTGAATCAGCAGCAGCAGAGGGAAATGGTGCATTGAAGCGTTTATCTGGTTGATCTTCCGAGGATTGAGTGCACAGAGAATGACACTTAGCATCTTCGGAAATGAACGACAAACGGAGAAGGGATAGATGGAAAGATAATTGGAGAAAGAAAAGGTTCCCTGGGAATTGAAACCAATCACTAGACAACAATAGGTGAAAGGACACCTGTATGAGTTTTTTGAATGGACAGTTTGTGCCAGGTGATGGAGTATAGAGGTAGACAGTAACAGACCAACTGGCGAGCAGCCCTCTCCTCCCACAGGTGACCCCCCAGGGCGATGAAAATGAAATACGGTACGCGTCTGGTCGCGCAACAGATCTGATGGGCTCATAAAGAGAGATATTACGCAAGAGAAATGGTATGGGAGAGGGAACACGACACTCAGAAAAACCCATTGGATAGTTATGAAAGTGATGCAAGAGACGCTCGACAGCCGTAGTATTGTACTTGGAAAAGTACATTAGTTGATCACTTCGACTCCATGATCTCATAGTGTACAGGTGAGATAGAGACAGAACGAAGATAGTCAGAGTGAGTAATGAGCACGAACTGAAATTGTGGGAAAGACTCTAGAACATGATGACTCAATCAGAAAACCGGATTAGGCAGGAATAGAAGTATTGCGTAGGAGCTCACCTTGTCTGTGTGAAACATCTGCTGGTGCTGCTGGAGTAATTTTGTCGAAGAAAATGATTTTGGACATTGTGGACATGTCAAACTGTCGTCGGTCATCAGATTTGTTACTTGTACTAGTGGTGATACACACACGGACATTCAAGAAACGAATCGACTCTCGCGGGTATTCAACGTCAGCTCTTTTTGAATCGGTGCCAACGTCGGTGTTTAGGATAGAACGGGTTGAGTAGTAGTATGGTTGGTAGAAGTGAAGGGACTTGGTCCGTGCTGAATAAAGCCAGGAAAGGTAAAAGAGGTCCTGGGAGGAGAGGGACGATGGAGAGGATGAAGAGTAGGAGGAGTGAGCCGGCCGATCGGATGAACAGGACAGGGCGCAAGGGGGTGGGGCGGTGGGCTAGTGGGTGGAGCTATACAACAACCGCGGAGCCAGTGAGCCCAACTCGTGGAGCGCAGGGGGGTCTACAGTGAATAGGAGGGTCCGTCTCGGGGCGCACCACGACGACGAGAACGATAGAAGACGCCACAGACAGGCAACACGGACCGACGTGCGTGGGGACTCCGCCCCCTCCGCATAACGTTCTAGCTTGCTGTGGGGCCTCTGCTCAGAAGCGCGCGTCTCCGAGTCCCTCTCTGATTCACTCGGTCACTCGTCGCTTGGCGGTCTGTCTACAGCCAGCTCGTTTCCTAGTCGGAATGGGAGTGTGGGGCTCGTCCGACGAGTGAATGTGCTGGTCGAAGAGAAGCAGAACCATAGCTCAAGCTTTTCCGCCAACATCCACACAGTGTGCCGGCCGGATACGGCACAAAACTATCATTATTTGAAATATATCCTATATGAGCTTGGATATAGGAAATTTCCTATCCTCAGGGTTATTTCCGCCGCGCTCTCAAATTGAGGTCTCTCAAGCTCATCGTGAAGTTTTTGAGAAAAAGAACTGGATAGGAACTTGAGAAAAGTGTAACTTGGTCGTGAAGTTTTGGGAAAACAGTGAGATAGAAGCATAGAAATTGGACAAGCGGCAGATCTGTCTCAATGAAGCAGAGATAACTGACATGACGGGAGGTTTGGTGCGGTAGATGCAGAAAACATGATGACAGTTGGCGAAAACAGGCGAGCCAAGAAAATTGTACACAGTTGACGCGAGCCGTAATCACCAAAAGAAATCAATGAGTGAAGTGTGACGAAACGAAGAGATGAAATGAAGCGGCGGGGAATTCAACGAAAACCGACACCGTATACTGAACAAAGTGGCAGATGATGACTCATTTTGGAAATGAAGAGCAAACAGTGTCACGGGCGGACTATCGTGACATCTGTTGCCTGTTGACCATATTTCGAGTCTCCAGTTTCTCATCATCTCTTGTACGAGCTGATCAGGTGCACTGAAGAGGGGCTGTTGCGAAGAGCAGCTGGAATTTCAAAATTTCTGTAGAACTTGTTTGAGTTGTCATGTTGATTCTGAATAACTGTGCTGAGAAAATGTCAAGGGGCTCAGTAGGTATTGGTTGCCATTTCTCAATATCCCGATCTAATTTCATAACCACGTGTTGTCGTTGGCTTCTCCCTGTAAGGCCGTGTTTCATTTGGTTTGCAACTCTTATTTTGTGTAGGCGGATCTGGTCGTGACAAATTGGTGCGACTAGTAGCTGGAAAAAACGCAGATAGTGTGCACAAGGGAGAGGCTCTCTGAAATACAGATAAACTATGTGTTTATGCTCTCTGCCTCTTTTCCACTCTTCTTCCTTCTCTCTCCCGACCGAGACCGCTGTCCGGCAAGTCCGCCGATAAACATGTTGTGATCTACCAGCTTCTTTGATGAATGCAAACGAACAATTCAAGAGCGGATATGGACGATGTCAGTCAGAAGGGATTTGTAAGAAACCACATGAGTGTTCTTGCCAATTGTTCCGGTCATTTTGTATTGTCCAAAGGCAGAAAACAGATGACGGACGTTTTCGATACTATTTCTTTTCAAAAATTCTGCAGATTTTCCCGCCGATGACGTGCCCCACTCTCCCTATATGCCTTTCTTGCGACTGACACCGCCTGCCTTCTCCATTCTTCACAGAAAAACCGATGCGGCCGTAATCTTCCAGAGTACTTGTCGGAAAGTAAAGCTTCGATGCGAAGGGACCGGGTAGAGAGGGACGAGGTGCCCTGCTTACACCCACGAAACGACTCTAATGGCCGGTCCGTGGAAAAGAGTTCTCTTCGATGTGGGTGAGGGCCTCCGGGCAGGCAGGCAATTGTCGACAGGCACAGACGATTGGAGTGAGTGCCAGGAGAAGCACTGACAGACCCGAGAGTTCCAAACTGCCAGCCACAACAACATCGTCACAAAAACGTTCTCGGCCGTCGTTTTCTGTCCAAACCCTCGCCGTCAATCCTTCACTCATTGTAGAGTGTGTGCTGGTAAGAAGGGAAAGTGCGCGAAAAGAGTGAAAAGGAAAAGCTTGTCTTGCTCTCCGGACGTCAGAGTCCCTAGGCCGTGCTGTGCACAAAAGGAAAGTTATTTGGCACTGCTGCCTACTGCGCATGAGTGCTGCCGGTAGTCGTACTCGGTTGTCAACCTTTCCTTTTTACTTGCCTAGCCAAGAAAAACGCGGCTAGGAGAGGAAAAAGGTCCTCGTTGCGCAACGGACTCTACTTTTCCATTTTCTGTCGACCGCCCGTCGGTCGTTTCTCACCGAAGAGAACCAGCGGACCCGGTGCGGTGCTTCGATGCATGCACGCTCAAGTGCTGTCTTCCCATTTCAACGACGGCTTCTTCTTCTTCTTCTTCATGCTCTCCTGCTGTGTCTACCAAATGGTCGGGAGCTCTTTCACCATGCGTGGTGGGCTTCTGTCCGTCGTCTTCTGTTCAATGCGGCAACATCGACAGCTCTCTCCCGATTTGCACAAGAAGAGGAGAGGGAAAAGCTCTCGCCAATTAAGAATATATTCTTGTGCCGAGCGAATGAATGGTTCGGCGCTTCGTCGAAACTCGTCACTTGCACACACACACTCTCACGCTGACGCGAGCCGTGTTATTACAGTGTGTGGCAATGAAGGGCTGAGGGGGAAGATGAGGAGGAAAAGCCAAGAGACAGGGACGCGCGGAAATAAGATGGATACTGGACCAACACAAATTTATGGGGGATGGATACGGCATCGTTTCTTCGTTCGTTCCGATAAAGAAATGGCTACGGGGGTTTTGATTCATAACAGGAAGTCTAAAAGAAATCTGCAAATCTTCTACAAAGCTCATACAAAAGTACAAAGTTCATTTCAGTCATTTATTTCATTCAATTCATACAGATCTAGATAAAAATGAAAAGTTTGGAATAAGATCTATTTGTCATCACTGTAAATCCGTCTTGTCTTCGATTCTGTTCTTTGACTCATTATCCCCATTGTCCTCGTCGGCGGCACAGACTCTGAGAAGCACGCACACATGCCGAGAATCCAATATCTTTTCCACCTGCAAACCAAATACTGTGCTTCTGGTTCTGGGGTCTGGCACCGCGCTCGTGATCAATTTATTCTGTTTACGGTACGTAATTGCCAAGGTGGTAAGCATTTAGTGACCATGAGGCCAGGAAGAAAAGTGCCAGCTGCTCTAAGAAGGAGATGTTGGTGGTGTTGTGCGCGACCGTCACGCAACCGAAGATGGTAATTAGAACCGAAAGGGGACGGGGTGCGAAAGATGATGGAAAGTGTGCTCGCGGTCTGCTTACGGAAGAGGATTCATCAAAGCTCTCGAGAGCCAAAAGAGCCAAATCAAGGGGTTGGTACTGCTCGGGCAAAGGATGTGCACAAGAGGAAGCTCTTTAAATGACAGGTTACATCCTCACTGCCCTCATTCGAACGGCACGATTAATGCAGAGCTATAGAAGATTTGCAGGAAGACGCGATTTATAAGAAAGGACAGATCCCGACTTCTTTTCTTCTCACGAAACCAACAGAATCGTAAACAAATCTTGTGGCTGTGATGTGGTGTGAACCCGTCACAGTGAGGGACTGACTTTCCGGAAGTGCTGTGCCTTGCAAAACAAATGCAACTCTTCGCAACTACTGTTCTCCCTCTGGGACAGGACATGCGAGGACTGGGGGTAGAAGAACCACTTTTTTGCATTGCAAATGAAGCTGAAAAATTCATGCACAAAAATGTATATCTTTCCCGTCTCTTCGCCAACTTCATTCCTGTAATATCTCTCGATGCTCTGGTATGCAATGTGTGCGTTGCCTTCGTGAAACGGGTCGCTTTGGGGCGCCAAATGTTTATAAGGGACTTTCGATCATCAGATTTCACCGTTGATTGTTTACGGTCTGCTGATACTAGAGGACCGTTTGGCATACAGAAGAGCACCAGCATGTGCCTCGCGCACTTCTGTCATAAACAATTGTCTCGTTTCCCGTTTCCGAAGGACCAGCTGGCACCCATATACAGTAGTGAGGGGCTTCGTCCTAATGACCATCTAGTTATTGTATGTCTGCCTTCATGCCCAAAAGGAAGGGGACTGGAGGCGAGGGGGGAAACAAGCCAGACACGAATAAATCACTTGCTAATGAACTTTGCCTGTGAGTGATCTCATGCTGGATTATTCATTCGCTTTGCACTATGTGTTCTAAGCTCTGTAGGTGTGTATGTGAGCTGACAGATGGTTACCGGGGCAACTCTGTGAATGAATGTTAATTCTGTGCTGTGCTGTGCAACAAAACTGATATATGTGATATATCACGTTAATCATGTGGTTTCATTCTGTACTGACAAGCTTAGCGACGCGCATGTTGGCTTCTGCCCCCGTCCACCAGCGCTACGATTAAACGTTTCACATATCATTCTCAAGCCTGTCGTGACGACGAAAGAGGGACCGAGAGAAGGAAGCGCGGCGGAAAGTGGAGGTTGACTGCATGAGCAGGCATGCAAGAAAGCCATTTCAAAACGGATAGGGCTCTCTTCGACAGGTGGCAGGGACCAGCACACTCACCTTGCCTGAGTACTTTTCCACTTTGGTAGTCAGGAAACGAATGCAGTCGGAGATATCCTCAGCGCGATCGTGGAACAGGGCTTCACAGTCAAGGCGGATCATCTCAATGACGTCTTTCTGGAAAAGTAGTGGTCAGAACTAATTTCAACAAATTTCTTTCTTTTTCGATCCAATTTATGCTAATGCTTCTTTTTCTGGCTGTCTCATGGCTGTGCTGTCGGTCGGTCAGTCAACCACAACCGAAAACAAAAGCTATCCCCTTTCCTTCCTTTCCACATATATTATCCCGTATTCAGTGAGCTGTGGGCGCTGCCTGTCATAGTCTTCAGTCTTCTCATAGTCTTCCTCCGTCGACAGAAACAAAAAAGAGGAAGTGGACAGGGAAAAGAGAAAGTGTGGTCGTATAGAAGAGAGTCTCCGTGACATTGTCATAGTTCTTCTATCGCTTCAATGATTTCGGTTTGGTCGCATCACAATAGAAGATACAAGACATCCAGCCATAGCCCAAGAGCCCAAATACTCAATCAAAAGGGCTTACCTTCAGCTGTATGAAATCATAATTCACACCATAAACCGCGCGCATACACAAGTCACAGCTAATGCCGGCCATTTGATTCACCTGACAGAGCAAAAGGGATTTTGTGACGGGGGAAATGTGGGGGATTTGTTGTACCAAACCTTTTCCACGTAGTACTCGTTTGTTGTCAGCATCTGTTGCTTTTCCAGACTCTTTGTGATATTTTTGTAGGGATGTGCACTGACTGAATAGACAAGTGAGATCAGGACACCGGCAATTGAATACAGCTTCATACTAAAACAAAGCACTGTTAGAGAAGGGGGAATCAGAAAATGAGAAGAAGAAGAATGGTATAAAATGAACGGACTGAGAAAGAAGAAAGGGCGTGCTTGCCATCAACGGACACTTCACGAGTGCACAATAGACCCTCGATAAATAAGAAACTTTTGTTGGCCACACACCGATCGTCTTACCAATAGGCATATCGTGAGCGAACGGTTAGTGTAGAATTTGCATATGACATGTGTATCTTGGTCTTTGCACCTAGAAAGTGTCATGTTTGGATAGCACAGTTCAAAATACATTCGGCAACATGTTGCTCGTTGTCCAAGATCCAAGTGACCTGACCTGCCCAACGTCACAATCATTCCTGTCGGATCACACCACCTCAAGTCATCTGAAGAGTCCTCCCCGTTGCAATGTAATAAACTGACATAAAAACGCCGGGGCCGGTTGAACACGTGGTTGTCTGTAACACGTTATTTCCCCATTTTCCGGCGCCCATCCATCGGTCCGCTTCGTCATACACCCCGAATTACACCACATGTCTGTCCCACATTTTGATCTTTTTGTGTTCGGACTCGAAGAAACGAAAGCAGAGTGGGAACTGATTGGTTTATTAGTTTTGCGGAAAAAACCAACTTCTGAGAAGAGATATTTCAAATCAAAAATTAACAGAGTACGATCGAGAAGAACGAAAATGACGCAGAAAGTGAAACAATATTTCTAGGCAAAAGACGAATAGACACGTTGATGAGGAGAGGATGAAACTGCGAAACAGTTGCCACAGATGATTGTTGATTGATAATGACGACCGCGGATTGGTGGTTCGGATCTAAAATGTCAAATCTATATAGTTCCAGGACGTTTCATTCACTTCAAAGGGCACTTTTCTTGTATTGTACCCATGGCCAGTGGTAATTGTCGAAACTGCAGGGAGGACTTCTATGAGGGCATTGTTGAACTTCCGCAGCAGCTTTTTCTTCTTCTTCGAGAAAGTGAAAGCAACATAGTACGACGGGGCATCTTCATCTCTGACTATCAGAAAGTGTTGGTCAGTGTTCAACCATGATAGTTGTCCCGGTAGAAGTGCGCTGTCCACAGTTGACTGGTAGATACCACCTTTTCTAAAAATGTCTTTTGCATGAATGTCATTCTCATTTGACATTAATGTATTTTCAATTCATTTCATTTCATTTTCTAAGCAGGTGAAAGTCACCTGTTCAACCTATTCAATTCTAAGCACCGAACAATCTCATACAATTCAAACAAGAGCAGACGGCGTCTCGAGACATGTTCGGTTCTGATCGGTTTTGAGCGGGTCTCAACCATAATTAGGTTTCGCGCCGCCGTTCTCTTATTCTGAATGGATCACCAGACATGTACGGTATTTCGGAGTAGACCGTCTGTCGTCCGTCTGGTACAGTGTTTACGAAGCGTGGCTTCCGTGGCTGGCTGGCACAGGCACCAACTGACAGATGTAGGGCCCAGCTGTGCGCCCAAATTCGGTCTTGCTTGTAGTGGCCAGGCCGGTCGGTTAGTCTCGGGACCAACGGAAACACGTATATAATTTATATGCAAACAGCACACCACTTCGGCTCGCGCACGCAGACAGCCTCCCTCGCCTTACATGGTCGTTTCCTCTTCCTCAACACCCTGTTTGCTACCATGCTCTAGATTGTATGCAAATTATCGAGTTTGACGTAGATAAATACATGGTCGACCGCTTCGGGGAGCAAGCAGAGCACTTACTGAATTAAATTTTGAACGTCCCGCTCTGTGAACGCCCTTCGCACTGGGTTCTTCTTGATGACTTGCTCAAAACGGTTACATGTTATAGGAGTGCAGAGAAGGGTTTGTGTTCCGAAGGCCGCAAAGTACATCTTGTTTTGCTCAACAAGATCTGAAAGATTATAGTGATACCATTGGAGCAGAAAACAGAGGGAAGGGAAGTGATAAGTTGAACAACCAGGATCTCAATAACACAAAACCGACAGATAAACAATTGGGGCTTTGTGTTTGCACAAAAAACGGATTAGTGGCTGGCTACTGGCTTACCTAACGCCTGTTTGATTGACCGGAATGGAATGTCATAAGTTAGTGGGACCGACAAAAAGGCGTACATATCTGTTTGATAAAGTTGTGATAAGATAAACGTTGCAAACAAGACCACCAATAGCAGAACTCTGGAGCTTACTGAGAAAGAGCTCAGGCTAGTCTGAAAAAAACTGTTCTCTGTTTTAGCTAGCAAGCACAAAACAACATACCGAGAACAGTTCTATGAACCAGCGAGAAATCGGTTTGTCCTGGTGGAAATCTTTGATTTTGACAAAGTTGATTAGCAGCGTCGTCGAATACAATAACAAGACGGAGAGCACGATAAACAGCCAGACAGTTCTTGAGAACGCGTTGAAAATGAACTGGCGAGTGCAGGTAAAAGACGGTGGTGCAATAACAAAAACACTCTGAAATATGAGACTGATTTACAGGTAAAGGAGAGAAGGGACTTCCTACTTCGAAAACTCTTGTTGGGTAAGAGAAAAGTACGGCTTCCTCTCGTTCGGAAGACATCCGCATAGACAAACCAATCATATCCAGTTTTCCTACAAGCAGTTACAGTTTACAGAAAGCGGTCAATGTTTTATGTTTTACCTTCCTGTATCAAACCTATCATTCCCGACCAACTACCATTCGGTTGTTTCGCTCCGAAGTCATATTGCTCACCAAATTCTTTCCAAACATCAATCTGCAGCCTGCTTTTGCAGCAAACTGTTTCAAGGAACTCGCTTACCACTGTATAGTTGACACCAATCAGTCGGAAAACCATCTTGAGAATCTCTACTTCTGCTCCAGGATGTTTACAACTTGGACGTTCAAAACAAGTTTGTGCATCCTTCTCCAGAGGGAAAACACCGATTCGAATGTTTTCACCACTGGTCATTGCAGAGTTACGAACAAGAACAAAAAGGTTCGGTTTTGAAGAGCAAAAGAATGTGACGATTGTGAAATTGGATAGCGTCTGAGATGGACTTTGGCTTGACCACATACCCTTTTTTGGTTTGACATGTTGAGAGCCAACACTGCCAGGTACAGAGCACTCGAATTCTGCTTCAAAATTTGAGAGTGTGTGGGTTTGAAACATACTTGTTTCGTAACCTAAGAATCCACCCATCCAAAAGTGGAAAAACTTGGAATATGGAATACCTTGAACTCTAGCCGTCCAAGGGTTTGGAACCGAGTGGAAGATGACATGTGGATAGCGAAAGAAGCAACGAGGAGGACTTTTGGAGGTCTTGCATTAATTCCGGAATGTCTTGGAGAAGTATTCAAGATGTCTGAACATTCAGAAGATGTTTTCGGACAGTTTGGATAGATCGGCTGCCTTTTCAAACTTGCTATTTCCCATAGCAGTGTTGGCTGAAAGTCGTTAGGAACAGCTTTTTTTCACGTTCTCAAAAGCGGATCGGATGTCTACTAAACACTAATCAGGGTGTCAGTAATCCAAAACAGTGGTCAGACTTGGACGAAGCTTTCGATACAACTTGAAACAAGAAAAGGAAAAAAGGTTTGAGACAACCAGACGCCTCAGTGGAGTTCCTATAGCAAGACAGGAGCCTCCGGGTG
>LR538232.1:539300-572141 GCA_900883565.2 Caenorhabditis panamensis
GAGTCCCTATAGCAAGACAGGGGCCTCGGGTGAGTCCCTATAGCAAGACAGGGGCCTCGCGCGAGGAAATATAACGACTCGGTTATATAGGCCCTCCCTCCCTAGCAACCGACACCTCGCGGGTTCCGACACTTCTCCCCTCTCTACGTTACAAGAGGCGGAGACGGGCGGCACCCACCTGACACGCGAAGTGGCAAACACATTGCAAATCGCTTGGACAACAAAAGTTCGTTTTAGCCTAACGAATGACTCAAAATAAAAGTCCACTCTTCCACAAACATGTATGGTTTGAAACAAAACTGACCACTTGGTTTTTTGACCGGAAGGTTTTGGACAGGCTACGAAGAAGGGTAAGGGTAAAAATAAGTCTTCATTTCATGAATAAAACTCTGGGAGCAAAGAAAAAGAGTATGAATATTGGACAATAAAGAAAAAATGGAAAAGATAAAACGGGTTATTCAAAAGATATGACAATTCAGAAAGAAGGCTTACAGGGCAAATATATCGGATAGATACAGATATGATGGCAGCTTGACGTGAACATAAACCGAAATATCATAGACTATGGGACCAGCCCAATTATTAGAGTATTACTCGTAGAATCCAAGGCAGCGGCTGATTGCCTTATTCCAGGTCTCAAAACTTTTCAGCAAAGTGATTCTGGTCTTCTCGTTTGGTGTGAAGACATGACTGACAGTGACAAGTTGCTTCAACTGCTGCTTATTCCATAATCCTTGCGAGTATCCGGCGAGCAAAGCGACTCCGCGCGCGGCAACATGATCCGAGTTGGTCATCCGTTCTACTTTCCGTCCGAGAAGGTCAGATATGCATTGGCAGATAAAGTCGTTGTTAGAGACACCGCCACAGATTCTGAAACAAAACATGTATGACCGATGTTGAAGGAGTAGTAAATTGGTACCTGACAGGAGAGTTCTTGTTGATGTAAACCTCGGAGTCAGCTGCTTTGTAGATCTGATACACTCGGAAGGCGATGGACTCCAGGATTGCTCTCACCCTGAAGAAACCATTGAAATATGATATCCAGCAGGTAACTTACATATGTGCTTTTGTGGTATCTGGTCGGAGAGCCAAGAATCCCGAGCACGCAGTTTCATCGTTAATCGGCGTCTGAATCCCGCAGAACGCTGGTATGAACACTGTTCCGTTTGTAGTTTTGACCGATTTGGCGATATCGGAAGTGTGCGTGACATCATCAAAAAGCCCGATAGACTGTGCCCAATGCAGGATGACCGCCGTGTCATGCGCGTTTCCTTCGGCGATGAAATCAGTCTCTCCGTTGATCCGCCAACCGACCAATGGGTATAGCCCTGAAACGAGAGATTGTATAAAGTTCAGTGTCAGTGTCAACGTGAAGAATTTCACATAAATCACAGATAAGGCCCACACGTAGAGACACACCAAAACAGTGTGTGATAACATCTGCGACACCCAGCCCTGACACGAGAGATAGATAGAGAGTCGCAAAAGATCAGCAACAGTTCAGAAAGATCGAAGAGGGTGGGTGCGCACTCACCAGACATTGACGCATAAGGTACTTTGCCCGTATGGACGTTGACAAAGGTTCCAGTTCCCAACGTGATTTTCACGTCTCCTCGCTCCCACATTCCACATCCAAACATGGCGGCCTGCTGATCGGCGATCTGGAAGATATAGATTGGAAGATAGATTGATGATCAAGATCCATAATCAAGAAGAAAGTCCAGGAATTCAGGAAAAGGAGACACTCACAATTGAAGAGATCACTAGTTCACTTCCAATGTGCTTTTTGTCGATGACTGGAAGCTTTGGCATGTCACTGAGGTTGGAGTCAACGATTGGGGAGAGCATGTCCGTTGGGAATCCAATGATTTTCATGACCAGCAGGTTGTAGGCGTTCTGGAATGATGAATATTCAGCTTACTGTTTCAAATTTGGGAATTTACGTACAATCCACGGATCAAACATTCCAGATGGAGAGATGTTGGAGGCCTCGTGGCACAACATATTACTCTTGGAAGATCGCATCAGAAGCCACGTCTCCAGACATCCGAAGCAGAGATCTCCATCGGATTTCATTCGTTTCAACTTCTCAGATCTGCTGATAGTGACGATCAATCGGTGTGAAACCATGGCTCCAAGGAACTTCAGTCGCTCGGCAGCCAGAAACCTGTTCTTCCTCGTTACAAAGTGCAAGAATCCGCCGGCGATATTCAAGGCCTGAAACCAAACGTTTACGCCTACAAACTACAGAGATGTAATCGTTTGTGTGTTCATTGATTCTGATTCTCCGATTTGATAAATCAACTTCAATTATCATCAAAACCACGCATACCTTTAAGATGAGTGAGTTGTTCAGTTGATGGCATGTTTTGTTGGCTCTCTTGTCGTTCCAGCAGATGATTCGTGTTTCTTCTTTTTGTGTTTTTCTGAAATTCAATTGTAATTCTAATTCGATTGTTGTCATTCGATTCTCACTTGTTCCAAAGTACAATTGAATTTCGTTGAGTACAAAGGCCAATGTTGACATGCGCATTCGGAGGAACTGTTTTATCTGAAAAGGGCAATCAGAAGTTTAGAGAATCACACCACTTGTTTGTTATCATTTCAATGAGAAGACTAGACACTAGTATCAGTAACAACACTGGTTTCTCTGCGTCGGGATAAGGGTTCTACTTCTGAACGATACCGTTCTGCGAGGAATGCGTTGTCCCAAGTAGAACGCGACGATGTGTGTTATCATGTTCGGATGGTGAAGAGGATCAGAAAGTCAAAGGCACAGCACCATTCACGTTTTCACTGATCTAAGATCTTGTCGACACACTGGGCACACCTATTCTTCTGATTTATCATCAAAATTTAGGACGGGTTGATCTTTTGGTGAAGTTGAGAGAAACCGGTCGTTGTTTGATTCGGATCAAATTGTTGCACAGTTGTTCTATGGGTCACAGATGTGATCCGTATCATCTTTTAGGGTCTGGTGACTAACAACAGCAAATTAAGAGGAGTGTTTATGTTTTCTATCCTCTGTTTTTCTGTGATCTGTTCCGTGCTGTTCCTTCGCAAACAAACGTATGGTCGGGAAATCAAAATCAAAGTGACACAGAGACTAGACTCAGTGGACTCTCAACTTTTCACTTTCCACGTGTCACGTCATACTACTCGATCATTTGATTAACGCTACGAAAAAAGAAGAATCGGAAGAGTACAACTCACAAACTTTATCGATAACGCGCAGAAACTGGTGGAAGAGTTGCTCTGGCTCGATTTCCACAAGAACTTCGTCATCATTTCCCGTCGAATAGATAGTGTTGACCTGGAAAAGGAGAAAAGTAGGGGTTCGGTCAGGTAATGCTGTAGAGTACCTTTTCTTGATAACTGCCTCGTTCTTCGCATTTTGAGTCGTAGAGCACGGAACGGATTGTCGTTGTGCCGATATCCACTGTCAGGACGTAATTGTCCGTCTCCATTTTTGATGTGCTGCTCTGGAATGCAAAATGTTAGTTCAAAAAGATCATAGAGTATCCGCAGATACAAGAAATCAAAGAGATAACAAGCGAGACAACGGAATCAGTCAAAAAAATGCTGGCGGGGAGAAACGCGACACGCCGAAAACAAGCGAGCGGGGCAGGGCGGCGACGGGAAGGGCAGTGGCGGAAAGGGAATGAATGATCAACACCGCCAGGGCCCGATCTTTAAATATCCAAGAGAAGGCGTTGATACAGTCTAGTTTCGGAGAGGTGACAGCAGCCAAGAAAGGGAAGGCGGAGGGAAGGAAGGGGTGCAACCGAAAAGAGCGCCTTTTGTTGTGTGACTCGTCCGTGTCGTCTTGCAAAAGGGACGGAGGGTGATGGAGAGAGAGTAAGAGACGCAGAGGGCGCGAAAATCAGTTGATGAGTCTAAGACAGTGTGCATGCCCCTTGCCCTCCCCCTCCACTCACACTCGCATATCGTTTCGTCTCGCATATCGTTTTTCCGCTCCACAATCGGAAATGGAGAGGAGGAATGGGGTAACAGTCGCGTAACTATGGTACTTGCTCATGAATAGTTTATTATTAATCATATTACATTCAGTTAAAGCAGAATTCTTGATTTTTTCTTCCAGATGTTGAGGAAAAGAGGAAAGAATGAATGAATGAAATTCAGTTTCAACAAGTATCCGTAAAAGACCACTAACGAAGAGGGTCCGAAATGCACAAACAAGGAATGGGTGCCAGATGCTCGGATCCGATCTGGACGGGACCAAGTGCGTTCGAAAGAGCATCAAAAACTAAGATTTATCCCAAAATACTAGTTCTGTGAAACACTTTTGACTCGAGTTATGGAGGAAAGTGTGAAATTTTGAAAAAAATGTGATTTTCAACTTCAAAAAATCGTATTTCTGTTGAATTATTGAAATTTTCAGTGTGTTTGCAGTCAAATTGTAGATAATTTGTTCCTCTACAAAAATAAAATAACTTCATCTGATGTAAACGTGACCCATGTTTTTTATGAGAAGTTTAGTGAATGTAGTCAAAACCAAAAAAGTTGTTTCTCAAAAACTGACCGTTAGCTTTTCTTGAAATTAGTTTTAAAAAATGCAAGACACATTTTTAAGCATATTTGCCAAAGCAATACCCTCTGGGAAATCAATATAAACCCCTCAAAAAAATCACTTTTTCTTTCAGAAATCTTACTTTTTTTCACAGTTTTGTTGTAGAATTGCTAATTCTTTTTGTCATTTGTTCAAATTGCTTATGCAATTTGTTGAACTTGTTATTGATTAGTTTTTGGCAAAATCGGGCTAGTCCCAATACAAAATTTTTCAGCTATGAGTCACCAAAAGTGGAAGACATTCTAAGCCTATTTTGGCTATGTTTCCGGGTAGTAATCGAAAAGTGATCAACTACATTGTTGTAGACCTAGAAATGGTCTATATATTAACATTTTAGTTTGTGACTTTAGCTCAAACATTTCTTGAGAAACTTGCATTTTGCCAATTTTCCCTATTCTAGCATCTGACCTAGATTTTTCACGTACCCCTATACGTTCGAAAAAAGTTGAAAATCGAAAAGTTCTGAAAACTACAGATATTCCATTTTTACTCATTTTGTGCATGAAAACAACAAAAAAACATGATTTGGAAGTTTTTGAAACTTTTCAATTTTCGACTTTTTTTGAGCGTACCCCTATACGTGAAAAATCTAGGTCAGATGCTAGAATAGGGAAAATTGGCAAAATGCAAGTTTCTCAAGAAATGTTTGAGCTAAAGTCACAAACTAAAATGTTAATATATAGACCATTTCTAGGTCTACAACAATGTAGTTGATCACTTTTCGATTACTACCCGGAAACATAGCCAAAATAGGCTTAGAATGTCTTCCACTTTTGGTGACTCATAGCTGAAAAATTTTGTATTGGGACTAGCCCGATTTTGCCAAAAACTAATCAATAACAAGTTCAACAAATTGCATAAGCAATTTGAACAAATGACAAAAAGAATTAGCAATTCTACAACAAAACTGTGAAAAAAAGTAAGATTTCTGAAAGAAAAAGTGATTTTTTTGAGGGGTTTATATTGATTTCCCAGAGGGTATTGCTTTGGCAAATATGCTTAAAAATGTGTCTTGCATTTTTTAAAACTAATTTCAAGAAAAGCTAACGGTCAGTTTTTGAGAAACAACTTTTTTGGTTTTGACTACATTCACTAAACTTCTCATAAAAAACATGGGTCACGTTTACATCAGATGAAGTTATTTTATTTTTGTAGAGGAACAAATTATCTACAATTTGACTGCAAACACACTGAAAATTTCAATAATTCAACAGAAATACGATTTTTTGAAGTTGAAAATCACATTTTTTTCAAAATTTCACACTTTCCTCCATAACTCGAGTCAAAAGTGTTTCACAGAACTAGTATTTTGGGATAAATCTTAGTTTTTGATGCTCTTTCAAACGCACTTGGTCCCGTCCAGATCGGATCCGAGCATCTGGCACCCATTCCTTGAAAGAGCATAAGGCCGCGGGAGAGAGAAAAGTGAGAGGAGAAAACGGTACAGAAATGGATGCCCACAGTGTTAGGTGAGAAAGTGAGGCATTCACCACAAAACCTGCTTAGTCGAGAGAAGACCCAAATTTGAAAGTTATTTGTAAATTATAGAAGAACAAGTGAAAACAAATGAATAACCGACTAGTTGGGAGGGTACTAGTCCCCAATAGATGACATGGGATGTAGGAAGATACTGATTATCCCCAGTTGAACTTGAAGGAATGTTCGCCGCCGCCGCCGCCTCCAAAGTGATGGAATCCGTGTGGGAATCCGTGACCGAATCTGAAATATGTGACATCATTTTTCACTCTTCTTTTTCGATGACCCATTGCGTCCTAGCTACAAGAAAGGCTAGAAGCAGTTTGATTCCCTGATCTTTCTTCTAATTTGATCAGTTTCGTGTTGTATCATGTTTTGTGCGTAACAAATCACAGTAAGCGGCATTCCGTGACTTCCCAGATCCAACTTACCCTCCGTGATGTCCTCCGCCTTGTCGCTGTGCCTCGGGGTCCAAGGGGTCGATTCCTTGGTCGAATTGTCGTCGTTTTTCTGAAAAAAAAAACAATACACTCTATCCACGTTATGATTCGATACGGTTTTGCTTTTGTTGGACCCCAATCTCAATGCGTCATTTTTAAACATGGCAAGTGCAGCCCTGCCCTGTTAATCTGATATCACCCTTCCCCACCATGCTAGACAGTCTTGCTTGTCCTGTCTTCATGATCACAGAACGGTTTCACTTTGTGGAATTCTTACCTTCGTCGGAGAGGACTTCTTTTGCAGCGGCGATGTCGATGAACTTCTTCTCGGCTTTCTTCTTCTCATCCTCGTCCGAGTAGTTATCCGGATGCCACTTCTGTGCGAGCTTCCTGTACGCCTTTGTGATCTCTCGCTTGTTGGCGTTCCTCTTGACTCCGAGGATCTTGTAGTAATCTCTCTTTCCAGCTTGAGTCTTCATTCTCTTGGCATGTTCGAGACCTTCCTTGGCTTCTCGGTGTTCTGGATTCACTTCAGTGGCTTTCTGGTAGTCCTCGATTGCTGCATCGTAGTCTTCCTCCAAGATGTAAGCCTCCGCTCTTTCACAAAGAATGTCGGCGTCGGATGGATCGTCGTTGAGAATTTCGTTACACTCGGCAATGGCTTCAGCGACGTGTCCAGCTTCTCTTTGACATCTGTTGGTGATTCTGAACACGTTCAGCTGGACGGACGGCGTCGGGTCGAACTTCATGGTCTTCTGTCCTTCCTCAAGGCAAGCCATCCAGTCACTGTTCGCGACCTTTTTCTTCATTGTCTCTGGAAAAGAGAAATACGTTTACAGTTTGATGCGGAACTTGATACCGAGTGATTTCACGACTTTCCTCAGCTTCTTGTAGAATGGATAGCAGCTCTTGTGATCTGGGTTCAGCTTCAAGCACTCACGAATGACACTGAAAGTTGAAATCAACGTAAGCTTTTCTTTTGAGTTTATCTCACTTCAAAGATTCCTCCAAATCTCCGACGTTGTAGAGCAGCTTCGAGGTCTCGAACATGTTGTCTGTGCTGTCTGTGCTGAGCTTCGTGACAATTCTCATGTCGTGAATGGCCTTTTTGAGCTCTCCTCGCTCTTCCAAGCATTTGGCACGCATTCTGTACAACGAGGCATCCCAAACTTGAACCTCGATAATGTGGTTGATGTATTCTTCCGCCGTCGAGCAGTCTCCACTAGCAAACGACGACTGGATTTGGTGGCGGAATTGGCGATGCTGCTCAATCAGTGCAGTTTTCTCCTGAACCTCGACGTTTCCAGAGTCGTGGTTGAGCTGAAAGACAAATTAGTGGTTATGCTTACGAGAATCAATTACCACAACGTTGTAGTCATTCTCTGCCGCTTCCAGTTCTCCTTGTTTTAGCAGAATGTTGGCTCGTTGAAGTCTGGCCTGAAATAACGTTCCAATGATTTGATTCTCAAAGAACATTCGCTCACTCCTTGGAAATCTGGTTTCAACTCCAAGACACGCTCGAGATCTGCGATAGCTGCTTTTCCTCGTCCCATCGCCAAATATGTGGTGGCACGTCGGTAAATGGCTTGGTAACTTTTGGGGTCGAGCTCGATAGCTGCATGGTATTGTGTTAGAGCATCAGCAAACTGTGCCTGGAAAGTTTGAACATTTCTTGATGAGCAATAGAAGAATTTGCTGTTGTACCCTGGCAAGATATTGGCTTCCCATCTCCAGATGTCTCGCCACTTCTTCAGCGGTTCCCGCAAATGCCGTAGCTATAAACACTGATTTTCTAAATCAAGATGAGGACCAACAACTCACCAAACAAACTGGACCATAGGACAAACACGTGTTGATAGAGAGTCATTGTTTCTGGTTAATTATCTGCAAGAAAACAAGAGTTGTATCGGATGGCAAGTAAAGTTCATGGTGAAAGCGAGACGAGACACGAAACAAATGTTAGAAGCGACAAATTGCTTCCAAATTGGGTCAAGTGAACTAGTTTCATGTTTCAATGCTAAACTACTTTCCCTGACACATTGCTTGCTTTGACGAACAGCTCTGGTTTGTTTTTTGAAAATGTATTGTTGTGAGAATAAGAAATCAAGGCAAAATGAGTGAAAAAGTTGGGAATAAAGTTGAAAAGAGTGGTAAACGAGCGAGAATAGCGGACGGCGGTCGAATGTCTGTTTGTGCTGGCCGGAGTCTCTGCGTCTCTCCCGACCCGGTATCTCTGTTTCGCTAACACACGTCAGCATAAGAGACCTTGCAGTTTTGATACGTGGCATGCTAGTAAATCGATGAGAAAGTATGGAATGAGTGGATCTGGGTAAAAAAAATTCAGAAAAATTCCAGTGTGGTTTCGAATTCTAAAAGGTAACTGTAGAGTCACCAAACCGCAAAGTAAGTAGAACACTGTGTCCGTGAATTGACGTGATGGTGTACATTCGACCGACCGCAGACCTTGGAGAGGGACCCGACGCAAGATTGATGTGGACAGAACGATTTGCGGTGTTTAGAGTACGAACACACTTGGTTATCGAAGGATGTTAGTCATCAGGAGGGGGAGAAACTGATTCTTGGAGGCTGATACTGGTACTCGTAAAACAAATAATTCCTCGGATGATCATGACTGTTGATAGTGTCGAAAAGTGTCAACACCGCCTAATGGATCGCAGTATAAAATGATAAGAAATGTTGAGTTATAACGGCAGTAAAGCCTTAGTTACTTCGGTTGGCCGACGTTTTGCATTGGTGCATTTGTATACTCTTTTCATAGAATTGTGAGGCCCATAATCAACATAGGGTCAACGGGACTCTCTGAAATATAACGATTTTCCCCACGTTCCCTCTATTCTCAGTTTGAGAAAAATTCTTGCTGTCATTTTATTGATTCTAAAATGAGATGAACAGATTCAAGAGAATCATCAGTCACAAAATTTTCTCATTGTAAAAAATCCAAGAGAAAGGCTGTGCTCACAACACAGTATGAGTTGGATGCGTGCCTAGTGGTCGTAACGGTGGATTTTTCACTGATAGTGTTCTTTATTACCGAGGGCATGGCACTACCATGATGATGGAAATGCGAATTGCCTGCACCGGTGATGTCTACTCAGACAAGACTATCTCCGGTACTCAGATAAGGTGCCTGTATAAAAGATGATCAGGTGTAAGAAAATGACAACAGTCACTCTTGAGTTCTTCTCCTCTTTTGTATCTTCGCTCGAGATGACAGAAATTCTCAACTTCTTGGTAAGCAGGCTGCTATTTGATTGAAAAGTGTTCAAATTTCCACTCTTTGCGGAATTGGTGCATATACTTTTCTCATAGAATGGTATGGACTATGAAAAATAGGATCAACGGAATTCTTTGAAGTTTAACGGTATTTCTCATAAATTCTCTTTATTCAGGAAAACTCTTGCTGTCATGTAACTGACGATGAAGTGGACGAACTCAGGAAAAAGATAACACGTCATTCAAGTTTGCTTCAAATAGGGTTATCAATTGGTGTCTATTTGCGGTATAAAATATGAGCAAATGTTAAAAAATGGCAACAGTTGAAACTCAAGTTTTTTGGTATTTTTGCCCAATATGACAGAATTTCACAGCTTCTCGGCAAGAAGACAATTATTTGACAGACAAATGATTCTGAAATTCTCCGATGTTCAGCATTGGTGCATCTATATACTCTTCTCATATAAAGGTGAATACCACAAGTAAGGTTAGCTTTTTGGACTATCTGAAGTATTACTGTTTTCATCACAATCCCTCTTTTTTCAATTCGAGCAAAATTCTTGCTGTCACTTTACTGATAGTGGAATAAAATGAACTAATGTATGGAAGAAGGTGATAACACGTCAAATGAAAACTCTTCCTCTTGCTGTACAGCTCGTTTCCATTTTCCCTGCGCCGTAAAAAAAAAGACAGAATGAGTAGACGAGAACCAGTAAGTGAACTAGCTTTTTTGACACAAAGTTTTTCTATGCTTCACCCACCCTACCTTCTGTTTGTAAGAACCAAATTCAGGTTCAATCAGTCGACAATCTGGATGTGCTTCTCCGAAGAACCTTGTTTATGTCTATTTCGGACGTCATTGATGCCGAAGCTGTTCTTGCGAAAGAAGAAAAAGCACAGAAAATCAAAAACCGAATGAGTGATCAAATCGAACAAACAGTGTGGGACACTCGGTTGAAAACTCAAATTGACCGTGGGATGACTTTTGTGATCATTTTGAGAAAAATTTTCATAATTATGGAAACGCTCATCAACGTAATAAATTTCAGGTGGTTATATTTTATGATTTTGTTTCAGAAAAAGCTCTTGAACTTTTCATGCACTGAAGACTTGAAGACCCTAACCAAGACTGTCCAATGTGATTTTCACAATCAAAAACTGTCGGCGGTGGAGAAACTTGCGGAGGAGCTGCATCAGTGCTCTCAAAAACTGTCAGATGTGACAGTTACTTACAACACTGCTATACATTCGAAAGTATATTCACATTTGGTTACTGAACGGTTTCATCTGCTTTCAGACTTCTCCCGACCAATTCTTCATTTCATTTCTAAACATGCATGCACAAGTCTCCGAGTTCTACGTGCTGTTTCAAAAATTGATGGTAGAAAGATTGCTGACTCGTGTGCATTCCAACGCGTTATGTTCTTTTCAGAACTGTTTACAATCATCAAAATCATCCTCTAAAACCCATGAACCTATTATTCAAGAGCAATACTTGCTAGCTGATCCTAAAAAGTTTGTCCCTGTGTTCCGTAAGTTGAACTTCTGCTTATTTTTTACAGTGTGTACTTTGATTTTCAAAATCAGCTGACATTTATTCAATCTGCTTCAAAGAAGTGTTCCGATTATGTGCAACAGCTATGTGAAACAGAATATGAAAGAACCATACAAGTTGGGAACAATGGGAACAATGAGTTACAACCTGATTATTTGTGTTTATCAAGACTCTACATTAGTGATCATTTCATGGAAGTGGAATCTGAAGTTCAGCAGTTTTGCAAAAACGTCACACTTTTCCGAGTCAAGGAATTGGAGAAATTTCCAAGATTTCGAAAACTGAGCAGTGTTACTGCTCGGAGTTTACAAGTTTACGGAGATTCTTTTTTCGAATTTCATAAAAACAATATGAAAGAAGCAGTGAACAGGATTATCACGCAACTCGAAAATCTATCTCAATCTGAAATAACAAACAACACACTGTCATCCGTGAGTTTGCGACAGTAAAATTCACATCAATACTAATCACTAGTCTTTATCGTGCGAAAATTGATAATCAGTATTTGAAAAATTTTTCAGAACCTTATTTCCTGCTTGATCGAAGTCCTTTTTTTATTGTTTTCATTTCGAAACAGTTTTCTGGAAATGCAAAGTAATCACTCAAAGTGCCGTTTTACTCAAAACGATCTGATTAACATAGAAAACGTGTTTGGTATTGTCAATTGGGTCGTATTCATCTTCTTCTGCATTGAGGTTTGCGTTGCTCATTGTTAATGTAGTATCTCATTTTGTTCAGGAACTAAACACGTCATCATTGTCATCTCTCTCTGTTACCTTATCAGAAATTCTCCACCGCGGGATTGCGGTTTACTTGAGTCAGTTCGTTCTGCTCTCTCAGATTGAATGCATTACACCAATTTGATGGTTCACAACATATAATCAAGCTTCTTTTACGGAAACCTCCACGATGTAGTCAAGTTCAAACAAGCGGCGGTAAACTTTTAACTCACTGTTTTATTTTGATTATTCCACACCCTTTTTCAATTTTCTGAGTCAATAGAAGAACGGGAGGGGACATTATCAGCAAAAAAGTCAAGCCTCTTCCTTCAATTATCATTTTCATTATCAGTTATCAATGAGGTTGAGGTTGTGATCTCGAGGTTGACGTTGTTATCATCTATTTCCCGTGTCTCCCATGCCACCCCGTAAATTCCCTTTATAAATATTTTTTTCCATGCCTCATTTCATTCTCTTTCACACTGTGCTCGAAACACTGCTCAATTATCTTTTCATTTTCTCTACTAACATCGTTTTTGTTTTGTACTCACTTTGTTCAGACTGAAACTACTCTTCCCACAAAATGGAACAACTTTCTTCTTCAAGAAATCCGGATTTCAAACTGATTGTAAGATAGGCGAATCACATCCACTCTAAAACAATTTTCAGCATAATTCCATCCGCCAACTTGATCAACTAGTCATGGAAATTACTGATGTGTCTGTGAAGTTTTCTGGAACAAAAGTTATTCTGCGGTTCCCTAAAAAAGAGAACGGTAGGAATGAAGATGTGAGTTTCTCATTCTTGCTGGTTGCAAGAGTAAAACTATACTGTTTCAGGGTCCAATTTTGATGGAAAACGCTGATCAAGTAGACGAGTTTATCTCTGCTCAAATCAAAACAAGTCAGAACATTGTGAACGTTTTCAAAAAGTCTTGGCTGGAAGCTCTTGAAGAACTGCGGTTCAACCAGAAAACTTTCTTGAATGACTTAGAAAATACGAAACAACAGATGTAAGCCACACTTCAAACATTTATTCAGAGAAACTGATAGTTTCTCAGCACCCAAAAGAAATCTGAGGTGTTACTACGCATCCAGCAATTTGATAACCAGCGCAACGCAGTGCTTGACAGTGAGAAACGTGCGGTGTTCTTTGAGCTCAACCGGAAATTTCGCAATGGCATATACATGTCCATGTCGGTCGCCAACTCTGCAATTGAAAATTTCCTGGAGTTGGTAAGTAATTTGTCAATTAATGCAAACTGGATTCACAGTTTTCAGATAGAAAATCAAAACAACTCTGCCCCTGAAAAAATGAGAGTACGTTTTAATTGACGTGGTTGGGGTGAATTATTTATGTATGTATGTGAACTATGCTGGTTAACAATTATGTGGCAAAATTTGAAATGGTTGATCATTCCAGTAATGCAGTTTTTCCAGGTCTACATCAAAAACTGGTCCCAAAGCTCTTCGGATCTTTTCACCGAACTAACAGAGTTCACGTTTTACGTCCACAGTGTCGAGATTGATGAACCGACTGCACATAAACTCAAAGTGGGTGTTAACTGATTTGCTGATAACACTTTTTTGTTTAGGAACTCCTTGCACGTGCCGATAACGTCAAAACTGTGCACTGGTTCCATGATTTGGAAGTAGCAGCCGCCGTGAGTTCAAGCTTTGTTTCAGATTACAGACTGATATTTCAGGAAGGAATATTTGCAAACATTGAAAAGTTCCGAACAATGGTCAAAGAGCATCAGACACACCTCAACGAAGTGATGAAAGACTTCTACAATTTCCTGGCTTCAAAGACGCGTTACTCATAGGGCAAACAAAATTCCACTGCACCACTCCATTCCTGCCAACATACGTGTCTACTACGATACTCAATACAGGAACAGTACAAAACGCATTCTCTGCCAAAAACTGTACTTTGTTCAATGTATTTTCTTTGACCTGTGTTACTGATGCTAGTAATTTTGACGATCTTTTTATGTTCACCCTTCAACTCTGCAAGCACAATTATCTGATGTTCTCTGATTTATTACTTAATCTATTGCCTTTATACCGATAAAAAGGATCATGGTCTAGATTTGGCGTTTGAAGAAGTGTGCGCGCTGAATCATGACATCACTCAATCATAATAGGGCCAATGACATTTACCGTGGTCCTTGCGTTTTATTTATATGATTAGAGAGAGGATAATCAGATGAAGATCAGGTCAAGTATGGGATTAACCATTTCTCATTAGTTACTGTCTACTTGCAACTAGTTACCTAAAGGTTTGGACCAACACAAAATGCGGACTGTTATTTTTATCTTGCTCCATTTTTTCGTCTGTTTGATATCAGGTTTGCTTTTTTTTACAGATAGTCACGAATTCTTGCTTCATTTCAGCTGATAGCAAGCATTTTGTTAGTACCTCAAAACTTGACAACATCTCTGTCACCCGAAACAAAACTGTGTTATCATCGTGCAACAAAGAACGTTGGTTGAGAAAACTGTCGAAAAGTTGCCTGAGCCGGAGAGATTTTGAACTGCTCGCAGGTGGCATCTTTAAATACAGAACAGCACAATATGTTGGTCGTGTTCTGGCCTATGAAAGCATCGCCAACATAGGATTGAGAGAACTGCGTGCAACACTCAAGTTTTCACCACTTCGCCCATGGAAATACTATAATTATACTAAGCCAAGTAAAGATGAATTGGCTGCCGCTCCAACAATTGAAGATTATTACAATTTGAAGGAACCTCAAACTATTAACAGCAATCTGAACACCACTTTCATCTATGAGGAGAACCTTTATGTTGCTATGAGATTCATGGACATGCGTTTCCCGTTTATTCGGGACCTCTATCGGTGCAGATTTGAAGAGCTACTCGGATCAGATTCAGGGAGAACTGACCGAGATAAAATTAATAATCTGATCGAAGAAAGGAGAGTTTTGTTTCTAGACTTATATGAAGAAACTCACGGAGGTTTTATGGATAACAAAGAAAGATGCGAAGATTTGCCTAGTCCGGTTGAGAATTTGATTCAAAAAACGTGTCTAAAATGTTGCTAGATTGATCTACTCTGTTCCTTCCTTCTCTTCATGATATGTTCATATTCGAAAATAAACTTGTTTTTGTATTGAAAACAGAGTTGTCGAAAATGCAACATACATTAAAAACAAATGAAGTAGTGAAAGGGCATTGATTTGTGGGTTTCCGAGATTTCAGAAAAACACATTCCGAGCACGCCCTAACTCCTTTTCTCTCCGCTCGCTCAAAACTCTGAACGAATACATAAATCTTCTGTAAACAAAACTTGTCATTCACATACATACTTCTAGCGTCTGATTTCTCTGCGTTGCCTGGAAATCTCAGGTGAGTTCACTTGCGGCGTTCTCCTAATCATTTTGCTCGTTTCAAATAGTAATATCTCTCCTCCATGCCATTCAGCATTATGAGTATTATCACTCGGATTATCAAAAGTCTACCATGCCTCCAAAAGCTGGTACTCCGCTTGTTCGGAGGTGAAGGCGTTCGTGACGGATCGCTTCCTCGTTGGAACTCGGAAGAAGACTTAGACCAACCGAACTCAATCGGAATGGCATAATTTGAAATAAAGTAAGTAAGAAAGCGTTGAACTCAAAATAAAAAACCAATTTTTAGAGCGTTACCCAAACTTTCAACAAGTTCCGAATTATCTTGCAATCGACCTAACGCTACTCTTTCAATTGCTCTCTTCTCAAATGTGTTCTCAAGTTTCTCAACATTAACCAATCACTTTGTTTTTTCTCTTCGCTTTTAAAAATAAATAAATGAAGTTCACTCACCGAATAAACTGTTTCTTTTTTATCACTGAGAGAACACCGTCCTCATTCAATTAGAAGGACACTACTGATACCATTTCATTGAAAGGGCGGTACCGTTTATTTCGCATCGGTCAGCTGGTGCGACATGTCTTTTCTTTGATACTTGCACCTTGTGAACGGCAGAAAGAAGAGAAGAAAGAGACAAAAAAATGAGAGCATACGTAGTGATGAACTTGCGGATTGACCTTGCCATAGGTTCCTTGCAGGTACGGAGCGCGGTACACATATCATTTCGCTTGCTTTTTTGTGAGTGGGAATTGTGCAAAGAAGCGCACCCTGAATTCACCCTGAACTCATCCAATTATCCAATATTCTTTTTTGTATCCCTTTCCCGATACTCATAATCAACTTCCTAATGTGGTGACACAATGCACGCTTCCGTATGACGCACAACGCAGGCGCGAGCTATGCGCCGCCCACCTTGCTCACGAGAGATATTCCCTGTAGAATAATGCCGCGCAGTGCCTAATCAGTCTCATTCCGAATGTGCGGCTCTTCGTTTTTTCGTTTCCTCTTCCAAAGAGCTAGAGCCCCAGTGAACCCAGAAAATTCCGTCATTCCGGAACGAAATTCCCCCGACCCCATTGTTCCTGTTCCCCAAGTTGCTCACGGAGAAGTTGCACCGGCGGGGGCTCCAGAACATGTGGCCCCAGAGCCAGTTCACGCTCCCGCAGTGCAGGCGCCCGGTTCCCCGGCGCGAGTGGATACACCTCCTGTAGTTCCTCAACCTGCGGTTCCACAACAAGTGGCTCCACCACTGAGACCAAGAAGAATTGCCTGGGCCACTCCACCACAAACACCACCACCGCCACCTCAACAACCTGCACCGCTCGACTTTATGGACCACTATATTGAGCACTTATCCAGGATGGGAATGTGAAAAAGTAGTTCATTGCCTTAACATTTCAAAAACTAACTTCCCTTTTCCAGATTGCTGTCAGCAAACCTTCATCGCGTCATTCTCCACTCTACAACTCGAACTTCTACATCTCCTCTTCTACTATCTCAACCTTCGCTCTTCGTGCATCTACATCTAAAGTTAAATTCAAACACTCTTCTTAACTGTGCTGCGAAGTTCCAAATAAAGACCATTTCCACAATAACTCCAAGTTTCGTGTTGATAAAGATACCCTTTACTCTAAACCGTTGGGTCTTCAGCTTCTGCATCTTTTCCAGATTTTTGGCAACCCGTTCACCCTCCCCGCCTCGCGAGAGCTGACTCCCCGTTGGCGGCAGAGCGGCTTACCATGGCAACGACGGTGCTCGCTCCACCCACAACTTCTACTCGCATGACAGTGGAAGAAACGTCCCGTCTACTCTCCATCACTCATCGCGATGTGCAATCTATTCTCTATTATCGCCAACATCTTTTCCCGATTTTTCACCCGCACTCCACGCTGGTCTGCCGATCAGCTCGAAGCTCGACGAGCATGGATCATGCAACTGCACGGGCTTCGTGATGCTGATGGCTGGATCCGGATTCTCAGACATCCAGTTAATCAAGTTTAATTATTCATTATCGATTGTTATTCAAATGTAATCTCCTCGAACAATATTGATTCAATAAAGAATTCATGCGAAAAATCAAGTCTTTTGTTTTTTTCCCGGCAATAACAGTCCAGCCACTTCCTTGTTCAGAACATGGAACTCGTCGTTTTCAGAAAACAACAATCAGAGAACAATCAGCCTACACACTCACTGGTTCAGAAAACGATTCCTCAACCCGCCCTTTTCAAAGTCTACTCGAGTCTTCTCACACATCAACTATATGCTGATGATCTCTGGCTGTGGCATATTGAGTGAATCAGTGTGTCCTTTCAGAAATGCACTTTTATGAGGAGCTGCTGGATGTACTCGAGGCGTAAACACGAAACTGATTCTAATTGACATTTCGATTCGTGGTTCGTACTGCAAAACAACAATGACGCTCTGGTTTGTAGAAATGGAAATCGTTCCCGGGTTGAAACTAGATAAAGATACAGGAACAAGAAAGGAAGTATCTAGGATTTTAGGACCCGTACACGAAACGTCATCTAAACTGCAATCAGGCCCCTACTCCAATTGGACTTTGGACAATTGATAATGAGCACCTTGCACTATATAGTGTGACTAAGCTTGTCCTTTTGGCAGAGGTACAGTTGAATCTGATAGATGCACTTTTAGCATTATCTCGAAACCGGTGCTGATCAGTGGTTTGGCATGTGCGGTTCATTAGAGCTGGTAGTACAAAAAGTCCAGACAGTGGTGTGATAACCGAAGTTTTCTGTACCAGTCTCATGTTTGGTCCTATGATCTCCTACTGCTCTCCCTGCCATAGTCTCTTCCTGATAAACACCTAAAAAAGCTGAGTTCCGCGTAACTACTGTCTAGCGGACATAACCGATTGCGAAAACAAGTACCGGCGCATTCTAGTCATCTGCGCGGCTGACGAACAATTCCCCGACGGGCACCTGTGGGATCTGTCAGGTGCGGTGTCTATTTTAAACCAGAAATGGTGCTGATCTCAGAGAGTGAAACCATAGGGAGAACGCGGTGTCCATGTTGACATAGCTAAAACACTCTTTATCAGCCAGTTATTCCGACAGTTGCGGTAATGGTCCGTTGTAAAATAGTACCAATGGCAAACTCAAAAAGTTGCTTACTCCGGCGTTTTCTCTAACTCTTCCTCAAAATCCCAGTCCCACCTCAGATCCATCCAGCCAAACACTAGCAGTCCATCACACAAGTTCCACAGTCTACGGTCCCATACTTTTTCCCGATCAGTTCTAAGAACTGTTCCAAATTGAGTTCCGGGTCCGCGCACTCTTCTCTCACTACACTATCGCAAGAGATCTCACAAAAAACAAGTCCCGCCCACTCAACCAACTAGATGACTTCCAATTCCCCTTTGGGGATGAGTGAGATGGATAAGGTGAAGAGGTTGACTCACTCTAGCGAAGACTGCTCCAATGCCCGTGCGCTTGTAACGTGCCGTGTTGATCTTTCAACGAGCCACAGGTGAAAAGTTTTATCTGAAATTTTTTAGATACTTTTACCGTTCCGCTAACCAGTCATTTTGCTTCCGAAACATTCTTACCTCGCCTTCTCAGAGTATTCCAGAAATGATTTGTCTCGCTGTGTTATTGGTGACACTGCGTATTCTCACTGGGTCCTTCGTGGCGCCGATTTCACCATCCTACTCTCTCAATGAGGTCATTACAGCTATGTCGGGCATTGTAAGTGTCGCATAAAATCCAAACTACTTTTTTGTTTTGTAGATGGCTGGATGGTTCGATATTCTAATCGTTTACTATAACTGGAGCCGTATCACCCGCTTCAAGAACTTCATCAAAAAGTGGAGAGGTCGATCTGTAGAGCCATCTAGTCCAATTCTGGTGGTTCTCCCTACTCTTCCAGCGAGCAACACGGGATCGCTTCCTGTTTAGCTCGGCTTTCTTTGAGGTTAGTGAAATTGAAAAAAATCCAAGTGTACAGTATATGTTTGCAGAAATTCGTCAATCGGAACTCATCTCCAGCGCTCTCCTCTGATCTCGTCTCATCTACCAATCCTGAAACTCATCCATTTTATAATCATTTGATTATTCATTCTATCTCTGTCAGTTTTTCTGTTCAAATATCCAAATAAAGTTTCATACATGAATGTTAACTGTTATCATGGAAACGCAGAGAAAAAAGCAGTGAGCTGAAAGGGCTGCACGCCACGCCCACATGAGGCGGTGTTCCAGCGGCGTCGCGTAGATTGGTAGTCGCGCAAGAATATTACTCTTTGACAAGGATTGCTCTTGTTTTTTTTAAACTACCCCCTTTACCTCTCTCAAAATCAATTTTCAGAGATGTTGACGTTAGCAGTCTTGACTACCATGTTTTTGCTGAATGGAGGTTTCAATCTCAACGGCATTGTTCCGGATGAGATAGAAATCTTTATCAGAGTCGTAGTTTTCATCGTAAGTTGTGTGCCTTTCTGAAAAAAAACAAATTGAAATTTTTGAAGTGTTCTTTTGCTGGGGATGTCTTCCTCTACCTCATCCTCACCAACTGTTTCTCCCATGTGCGGAGAGCAATCCTCAAACGGAACACTGGAGTTGTAACTCCAGCAACAGTTCCAAAGCCGCCGAAGGCCCCGAAGGTTCGAGTTACACCTCCTTCTCTGTCTGAAGGATCGCCAAAACAGTCAAACGCAACCCCGGAAGCTTCGCCCGATCATCTGTCGGTTTGAGCTGCTTCAAAATTGGTAAACGGGATAGCTGAAGCAAGAATACAGTATTTCTTGCAGAACTTCCTGTGGCTGTCACTTGGAAACGTCTTGGTTGGTCTGAAATTTTAAACTGTCTTTCGCTTTCCCTTGAAATTTTGCTAGTGAATAGTCTTGTTAAATAAAAAATCATCATAAAAATCTTGAAAAACCATCTTATCATACTGAGCAGATTGAGATCAGTACTAGATGCAGGTAAAATGAAATGAATTCAACTAACCCTCTTGTTGCACTGAGCACAAAATCATATATTTGAGATGATGAGTGAAAACTCCTTCGATCTGTCTTTCTTCCTTCTCATGAAAGAGGTCTCTACAGTTGGCGTAGATGTAGTTGTCGCCTATCGCCGGGTTTCATTATTCAAACCAATGTCACAATGCTCTACCGTTCGCGACTTCTTGTCTTCCTCTTCCCGACAATTCCTGAAAACAGTGTTTTATCAACTTTGCACTTCATTTCATCGAAACAATTCTGAGCGACGCCGACATTTTTTTCAGTAGTAAACAAGTTTGACCTTTTCGTTCCATTTTTAGACGTCCACATCGCAACAGGGAATGTGAGCGGTTCATGAAGTGAGGGTTTTGTGCAGTGCTGATAAATCGAACGGAGGAACACCTGAAAATATTCGATTTTTGTCACAAATTTTTGTTTCCCGCTTATTTTTCTAACTTTTTTCACTCGGTTATCTCTCTACTTTTTCTTGTTTGGCACTCTATCATTATGGCACCTCCAGCTGAAAAGTTGGGCTGCAAGCTCCGTCACTTGGCGCGGTTCTCGGCGAAGCGTGCATCGGTTATCGCGCACTATTTCACTACTTTTTTGTAAGCTTTTTTTGAATTTTTTTGTTTTTATTGTAATAATCAGCTATTTTCAGGCCAGTCATGATAACTGCTCTTCTCTTTCTTGTAGCTTGTAAACTCCAGACAGGAGTGTTCCTGCATGAGGCGAAATCGCTCAATGATTATCAAGCCTTTTGTTCCTACTTAGCCATCGCCGTAAGTACATAACTTGTTTTCTGTTAGCTTTTGTTCATAGGCTCTGCTCTTCATTGACTATCACATTTGGCGCAAGTGGTCGGTGATCAAAAATGTGGCCACCGTCGCCTGTAGAAGCGTGAACAAGTGGACCAATTGGACCGTGACTCCAGCGGCAAAAGCCAACACTCCCATGGAACGCCCAGCATCTTCAAATCCGGTTGATCTTCCAGTTTATTTGAAGGTCAGTAAATTTGGATGAGGAAGAGAACATAATCATTTTTCTTACAGAATCTTGTCTCTTGGTGTTCGTCCAATATTTATATCAAAGGTTGAACAAAAATAGCTTACATTCTTTTTATTTCATCTATCAACAAAACTATCATTTGTTTAATAAAGTCTGTGCTGATGATTTACACATTCAAAAGTCAGAACAATACCATTCCATTTACTTGAAAGCTGAAGTCACTCCTTTTTATCTCAAGTATACTTCCTCTTTCCCTGATCTTGGCGAACCTGCTCAAATTCGCTATTTGTGTCGTCTTCCCTGACGTTTCAGCAATGCCCTAACAAACGAGTAGAGTCCGACAAAACAAGTTCCACCTATGCCCAACTCTAAAAGGCATGCCGCTTTGCGAGGCAGCCGCGACGCGTGCTTCGGCTTGATCGAAAGAGCAGGCTCATAGTAATTATAGTGACAAAATCGATCATGCCTCTGCTAGGAGCTCGTGTTTTCACAGGAACACCGCACACTCTTCTCTCAAGCTAGTTTCCCTTTTTGCCCTGAACAAGACTATCTCCCCCCCCTTGCTCATTTTTCGAAGTTTCTTCTTTCAAAGTTCCTGATAGTTTATTTCATTTTCATAAAAAGATGGCATTATGTTTTTTCAGATGCTCTATCTCTTATGGACAATTTTTGTCCCAATGATAATGGGACAGAACTTTTGCGACGTTCGCGACGTTTGCGACGCTTGCAAAGATCCCCATGAAACACAGAAGTGTGACCTGTTCACCGCAGTCGGACTTGTAGGTGCCCATTCAAAAAACTGAATATCAATCAGTTTTCAGCTGCTTCTCCCACTTGACGGCATAATTCTTCTGAAACTCGCCATGTTCTCCGAACAGAGACGCCGTCAAATGAACGATTGATTGCCGCCCGCGCCTTTTAAATCTGTTCCCCCCTGTTGATAAAAAATTGAATTCATATTGAATAACATCGTAATAAATATGAATTCAAAAACATTTTCTCATGGTTACAAGTGAACGCTCATGATTAACAACATCAACTTTAGCACTTGGTTATTCCCGTATCATTAGGATTTGACTACCCAGATAGAAATTTAAAGTTATATATTTCTTGCGTCAGTTCGCTCAAGTTCTATCACCACAGGTCCTAACTCCATACTAGTCATGCGGATCCTTGTTGTGCCCGGATCTCCCACTAATTACTACTTAGGAGGACCAGCCCTCCGCACCTCTCTTCCCCTCCCATACGGCCCGCTATCCCCTGTCCACCACCAGCTTACTTTCAAAATGAGCATTTTCTCCAATATTTCGGCTCTACTAGCTTCCATATCTTTTTGGAAAAAGAAGACAAAGAAGAACAGGAAGACAATTGTGGTAAATCTTCTGGAGTGTGAGGTAGTGCCGGTGGACCCAACCGAGTACTGCATTCAGACCCCGCCAAAAGTTGTGGTAGCAAAAGGAATGAGGAATCCTCCAAGTCTTCCGAGAGTTTGTGGTTGATGAGAAGGTCAGTTTGTTGTTTTTTTTGGAAAGTGAGTCATGCGATTATCTAGGTTCTACGTGTCCGGTTCTTCAGCTATCTTCTCCCATCATGCTTTTATCAATCCGAACTAATCAAACCACAAGTGAAATATCTATGAACTGTCAATCTGAAACAAAAACTCCTAAATCCTTCTATCACTTTCCATTTCCAATAAACTTTTCCAAACAGTCTGTTGCTCCTAATCTCCAAACCTTTCCGGTTTTCTCAAACGCCCAGTCATTCAGTAGTTAGTGCATTTCGAGTGGTTCAGTTACTCTGACACTGAGATAATAAGCGCTTCGACAAGAAGAACATTCCAATATGCACCCCTGAAGTTGTTTTCCCCGATTCCACTTTTCGAACGTTATCTTTTTCCCTATTCATTAACACTGTCTCTCTACTCCATTCACTCGCGGCTCCCGCGCATACTTCTCTGCCCCGCTATCACTCCCCGCCTACTCCCTTCATTCTCCTCGTTGCTACGCGTCAACGCTGCCGTTCCTGAGAATGGTAAGAATTTTCAAAGCCAAATATTGACTGACAACAAAACTTTAGAACGATTGGATTCCTTGGGCTCTCGTCCTGATGCTCGTGGTCATCTTCTGCATCTTCTTCCCTCTCCTCAACGGAATCACCATCGTCCAATGCACAAAACGGTGAGTTGAACACGAAAGGAGATAGTTAGGGGGGGGGGGATGGAAAGTTCAAAGACTTTGATCTTAACTGGCAAAAAACTATGACTTTCTTGTTTCAGCCTGGCTCACTGGGAGCGGGTGAACAAGATCACGGACAAGTCTCTCGAGGAGCACGGAAAGAAGCGCAGCATTGTCTCGATGGCTACCTCCACCCAGACAATGTCGAAGTTCAAGATCTCAGTGCTCCCGGCGGATGAAACCAGCTTCTCGAGCACCGAATCAGATGAGATCGTCGGAATCTATGTGTGATTTACGGACCTGTCTGATTCTTACTTATGTTAATAAAAAACCCCATTAACCCGGAGATCAGTGTTTCTGTTTGGATAATTGTCATGGTGATACCGCATTGCTATCATGTCGCGTACACTCTTTTCTTTTCTTCGCTAGTATCTTTTCCTGACACAACAGGTCTCGCCGGCGAGTCCCACATTTCTAGCTAGCAGTGTCTCAAAGTGGACGAGCTCTTCTGTGCGCACTCTCACTAGTTGCCCGCCGCGTCTTGCCTCACTCACCTCTTTTCATCGTCCACACACACACACGTCCGACAGGCGCCCGAGAAGCGGTCGAGAAGCTGGCTCAACTGAAAATGGTTAACTTTCACTAGAGGGAGGGTTTGATTAGATGATTTTACAGGTATTGTGGTTGCCAATGGCAATTGCAGCAGTTTTTGTCGTGATGATCGTAGCAATAATTGTGACATTCAATTGCCGGGACTTTTGCAGAGCAGCAAGGTTAGTGAGGGCAATGCATGATGCATGTTGGCATATGAATCTGGAAATTTTAGTTTGCTAGTAGCGTTAAATGAAAAACGCGTTGAATGGAACTAGTATAGTGCTCCCTTTCTGATTCCAGAACAGATACTGTTGAGGAACAGGGTATTGAACTCCAGAGCATCGTGGAAAATCATGTCTCAACAATAAGCTACCAGAGCACCACTACGTCAACACGTTCCAGTTCCACAAACAACCAAGTATGCTGTTTATCGGTTGATCAGACAACTATTTTTAAATTTCAGATCAACGACGCAACTGAAAACAGTCGATTCCCAAATCTACCAGTGTTCCGTTCCTCTTTTGGACTTCGCTGATCTACCGCTGATCTACTAAAAAGCCTCTCTCTTCATCATCACAAACTCATCCTTGCTTTTTTGTTCTGTTTTCGAACTCCCAGTGTAAATTTGTGAATGAATGTATTTTCGATTCCATGTTCATCGATTTCCTAGGTACCTCTGATCAAAAAATGGAACAATCCCCGTCTCATCTCTAAGCACATCAGAAACAGGCTAGGCCCACGTTTCCTTATCTCCTCCCACCTGCTAACTGTCGTCGTCTCGTAAGCTCGCGTACACTAGCTTCACACAGCCCGCCTGCCTGCTGCACCTTATCGAGCCATTCGCACTAGTTGTCAAGCCTGCGGAGAAGCCGTCAGAGAGATAATGGTAAGAGTTAGACGCAGATTTTCTCGCGAACGCTACCGTAACTTTTTCAGTACGAGGCACTCGCCTTACTGTTCGCTGGAGCTCCGTTCCTCATAATTATTTGTTGCGTTGTCTGGGCCATGGTGGCCTTGCATAATGGAAGGTGAGTAAGTAAAATAGATTCGGGTATCATTTGACTGTGCTATCCTAACCTGTAGTTTTGAAGCTGGCACCTACATGTTTTTTTGAAGCTGGCACCTACATGTTTTCTGTACTTCTAAGAACTCCTCTTTCAGACAAACTCGTCTGTTCTCCAACAGTGCCCGCAACGCTTCGGAGATGCCCGAGTCGATTGAACTCTCGGTTATGTCGACCGGAGGAAACCTATATCCCACCACCGGCCGTGCCTCCCCGACTCCAAGTGATCGCTCAGTGGCATCTACCCATACGACCACGACTCTAGTTAAATTCTAAACATGACTCTACTGTGCTTCAATGTTAATCTAACTTATATATCAATCAATAAACTCATAATACCCACAAGCCATGAGCATCTATCCCTTGCACACAAAACCCTGTCCTCGATAGCTCCTTCTCAAAGTTTTCCTCCCTATGTACTACCTAATTAACATCGCCTATTGAGCGTTGGCATGGTTTCCGACTACTCGCTGCATGCGTACGGCGCCACGCTGAAACTGAACCGCCTCTTCCCCTCCAGCAGACCCCTCTTACACTCACACAATCACTTCGTTTCGTGTCGTCGTTGGCTCCAATACGCAGCAGTCAACGCTTCACCATGAAAGTTGTGGACATCTTCTTCAATCAAAACGTCTCGCAATGGGCGTCGAACATCTCATTCTTCCTTGTCGTTGCGGCGTTTCTCGGTTGGATCGTCGTCGTCGTTGACAAAAAGAAGAGAAGAGAGAGGTAAGATGTAAAAATTGCGGTTGGGTATCTGGTAAACAAGGGAACAAATTAGAAAATCTTTACGGGGCAAATACTGGGAAGGAGATGATGATGAGGAGAAAGGGGATGGTGTAGATAATCGAACAGGGTTAATAAAACCGAGCATTATTAAAAAAAATCAAAACCATGTGGGTTTGGAAATGTCCCTCCTTCTGAGTGTTTCCCAATTCATCTAGAACTACAGTAGTCAATTTCCTACAAAACTTGGCCCCTGGGCCCAGTGACTCAAACTGGTCTTGTTCTATGGCGCTTCCACCTTTCTCCTAAAATAAACGCTGCTCATATCACTGTTTACGCTTAGCCTCGCTCATGCTAGTCAGCATGACCATACCCAAGGGGTTCTACCGATAATGTGAGAGTCACAAAGAATGGGGATAATATCCTGACTCCACTCTACTTTTTTTAAAGATTCACATCAGATGGGGACCTAGAAGAAGGGATCATCGAAAGCCACCAGGGATCAGTGGACTGCTGCACCGAAACTCGACGCAGAATCATCGCTGCTATCAAGAAAGACACTATGGTTCAGTACAAACCGGGGAACTCCATCGAAGTGACGCTGGCTGAACGGATCAGCTCTCGTTACGAGAATCAGAGCAAAGTGGAGGTATCTTGTGAAGCAACCTTCAATGTTCCAAAAACATTTTCAGCAGCGTACTCGTCTCATCTACGGAGCGACCATCATCATCTTTTGGGCGTGTATTTACGCTCTCTTCAACGGAATTCATATGCTCTCTCATAAACTGAACTGTTAACCCTCGTACGCTAACCTCAATAAATATCCTAATTGTTTTTATCATCTGGTTTTAAATTCAAAACCATGAAAGTGATATCTCTGCCTTGGGCGGGATTCGCGGTCTCCAATGAGACGTATTCGCGGAGTGCACTATTGGCTCCTTTTCCGCTCTAATCAGAACCTAAGCTTGTTTCCCCGGAGCGCATTCACATCTTGCCTCCAGCAATACCGTAGGCTGAAGAGGCGAAGGATTTTGGTGAGAAACGGGCACCTGTAATTATCAGCTTTGGCACTCGGCTCACATTCTCCATACGCGCACGCGGGCTCGGTCATCTACCTTTCTCGACTTAGCTTACACATTGTCCTCCTACATACGCAGTGACAGGAGAGATTGATCCGCAATTATCTTATTAGGTGTCCATTTCTCGAAGGACTGGATTTAAGACTCACCAATGCTCTGCTTCTAATAACCCGTACCATAAACGCTATTCATATTTTCTGACGCACGTGTAGCATTGAATTTGGAATAGCTATACGCTTCAGAAAACGAAAAAATTTTGTGCGACTTGAGCCTTATTCTTCTTTTTACTTTTAGTAAACCATGAGTTTCCAAATGAACGAGTGTTTTGCAGGATGAAAGGCTACGAAAAAGAAGATCTGGTCAGGATCCTCATGGACACAAGTGGCCACAGTCTTCACAACCGAGACAAGCACACCGCCATCGAAATCGAGACCGAAATCAATGACAGCACCGAACTTTTGCCCAAGTCTCACCTCTACGGCATCGGACTGCCCCGTGGAAAGGTGAATTGCAGATACTTATTAATGAAACCAAACTATGTTCAGAAGAGGAAGTACCTTTGCATCTTCACGGTCCTCCTAATTGTCTGCTTCTTGGTGATGGTGTTCCAGTATTCTATTCTTCAAGATGTCGCCTGATTCGGCTGCCGAGAGAGTTCGTTCTTCTTGACGTATCCGTACATCATAATCTCAGTTTACTCTCCGTACCTATAATTATGAAGTTTATATCTCGAAGAATAAACAATGTTAACACAATACCAGGAAGTGAGCAGTTTGAATGTTGTCATGAAAGATTGCGTAGCAGTAACCAGGAAGAAGAAGAAGAAATGGACTAGTTGAGTAGAGGCCCTCTTATCGCAGTCCAATCTGAGTAGGCGGGGCTCGGAGGTTTCTATAAGTGAGGGTTACTGGCCGAAAGGACCAACCGGGATACGTACGTCTTGCTTAGTTCACTAACAAGCACTTTGAACAGAGAGCTTGTAGGTTAAATGCTGCATTTAGGGCGACTATCTCCTCCCCTTTGGCATTACATTCAAAGGCGGAAACTTGACGGATCTAATGATCTCCCAAACGTTGAAATGCATGTATCGGTGTTCTTCACTCTCGTAATGTACATCTACCTAAAAATTCAATCATATTTTTCCATCGGCTCGGTATCAATTCTCTGGACTGAAATAAACCGCACGTCATGAGTTCCTCGTTCTCAAAAGAGGCGGAGCAACGTTCTCTCACTGGTTGCTGTGCACGTCTCTATGTCGACGCTAGGTTACCTCCGCGGTAAACAAGTCAAGTCGTCTCTGTTTCCATGAAGGCAACTGACAATTAGGCGACGTGTAGCTGGGTTCGGAGCTGCTATCATATGTATTCTTCTTTCTAGTTTGTCGACATACAAAGCTAGCTCTCAGAAGATGATACGTGCTCGTGAAATCAATCCCAAAAATGTAGCCAACTGGCAATCTGACTCGGAATCAGATACTGACACTGAGGATCCGCTCCCAAACTTGGCTGCCGCCCATTCCTACGCTTCTCTTCACTCCACCTCTTCTAGTTTCTATTCTGATGATGGACCCATTTGGGAAGACGCTCCAGGTCCAGCGATGGAAATGTTCCCGAACGTTGTTGGTGAGTGGTATACTATTTGCATCATCTCCAATATTGAGAAAAATTTAGATCCCTCCCGCCCAATCGGGAAGATAGACCTCAGCCGCTATCAGAACATCGCAAAGCTGTATGGACGACCGGGTATGGCATCGGATCAGAAGGAAAAGACGGTGAAGATGAAGGAGGAACAAAACACAACGGTGGCAAGACAGGAAGCACCCGCAAAGAAACTTGATGATGGGAATCTGGCTACCAGCACTCGCTCTTCTGCTGGTCCAAAACGGGGAGCCGAGTGGCCAAAAAGACTTGGGGAAGTAAGTGAACAAAGCGAATAACTATCGCAAAGCCTTCTTTTGCAGAGGATTTTCTCAACAACTGCTTGCGTCCTCTACTCAACGAAACCCATATGACTCAAAGACATGAACAATATCCCCCTACCTCTTCTAAGTTTACAGTTTAGAATCCTCTATCTCTTGCCTCTCTTATTAACCAGTGATACTCTTTTGTGTTGCAATGATTCATTCGAATGTAAGTTACAGAATAAAAAATAAAGGAAACACCGATAAACAATTGTTGCAGTAATGTTTTGCGTGGATTTTGTCCAGACATTTTTGGTTTGGTCTCAGCAGGGCAACATTCAGATGTTAGTGAACAGAACAACAATCACACTTGCGAGAATGACGGAGAGGGGAAGAAAGGTAAAGATGATGTTCCGTCCCGAAGACCGTCTTGCGTTCCATCATAGTGGGTGGAGCGTACCATACAGACCAATCCCATTGCGCGTCCAACTGCATCTGCATGGGCGACCCCGAACACATTTTCTTCATGTTTCCCCTACCTCCCTTTTTCTCAGGAGGCCTTCTGATGATAGGCGGAGCAGTTTCTGTATCTTCTGATTGGCTAGCTTTTCAATCTGCGCTTCAGAATAACACGGCGTATATTCTCTTTTTTGTGTTGCTGCGTCTCTTCTAAACCTGATAAGACGTCGTGTAGATATCAAAACTCCACAGCCGTAACTCAAAAAGATGAAGGGATTTCCGTCCAATCAGGAGAAGCTTTTACTGTTATCCTAACAGATCTTTTAGAACGTGAACTGAACTCTTGGCACTTGCACTTTTACTTGGGCACTAATGAGTCAGACACCGTTTTATTATCATCAAATCTGTTCGGCATGAGTGGTCAACAAAAATTCTGAATCGCGAGCTGAGCGTGACGAATCCTCTGGGAGATGGTTGGCCTGAGCAACCGGATTTTGTCACATTTTTGTTCGGATTCTTGTCAAAACAACTTTTTTATTTCTAATTTTGCATGATCGGCAATCACTTCCGGGTTTGTTCCGAACAAGATGAGGGGTGCATTGAGATGAGCAAATCTGTAGATGAAGGAACTTCAGGAAAAGTCCCTAGGGCATCAGATAGGAGATTTACTGTGGTGCTGAATTACAATACCGAGCTTTCCATCTTTTTGGCTTCGTTTGAGCGTCATTGATATCGATTCGATAGTTTTTCTCATCACAGATATCTCTGCTCTTCTCCCATCAACCGTTTTCAAAGTTCCTCACACTTTCTCTTTGAATGAACAGGCTTCTGCACTTTTATCTCGTTTTATCTTCTCTTCTCTTGTCCTTACTCATATCCCATCGTTAGTGACATCAATTGCACTGGTTTTTGGTTCCGCCCACACCTGCCCACCGCGTACGACAAAACCGCCTCAATCGACTTCTAGCTCATCAAGCACCACTTTCCCATACATGCGCCTTCCCAGCCTCTCACTACTCCTTTTTTACACTCGATCCTCATCTTATTGTCATTATCCACGTCCTTCCCTGTATTCCTTTGAAATTGGCTTTCCTTGTTCTCATTTTGCTAACACGGAACTCTGCTCTCCAACGGTCATACCTCCCGTTCCATTTATTGCCTAGAAAACAGCACAATGTTGCGTGACCTACTCACAGGGTTCATGCAACTGATATCTAGGTTTTGAATTGGAATTCGTCATTTTTCTAGCTTTCTTGGAGCAGTTAGGTTCTTTCTTATCTTGCATGTTGCTACAAATGATCTTGCGTACTCTTGTATCCCTCTCGTTTGCTCTCAGACTAGGCGCTGAGCACTGCTAACCTCTTCTGAGGGAAGCGCCAGTACATTGAACTGTTCTCCTAGTTTCTAAACAAAACATCAATTGTCAGATGCAAACACTGGAAGAAGTTCCTAATCATCCAAACGCTGTTCCAGTCCCGAAAACCAAGACTTGGGCTCAAATCATAGGTGAGTGAAATTTTAATATTTCAAGCTCACATAATTTTAGAAATCGAGAAGCAGAACCGGGCGAAATGCAGCGACGTTTGCGAGGCGCACTTCTCAGTGAATGGTGTCAGAATGATTAGAATGATCTACACACCGCTTCCGGGTCAGCCACCCATCGCAAGCACTGTACGTCCGGTCTCGAACCCAGGTAAACAACGCAATCAATTTTCTTATTTTTATCAGACGACGTCTAGTTTTTCCCAGTTCATTGATTTTTGTTATTCCAGGCCCAGATGTCGTCGTAGAGGAGCTCTGCAATCCTATCGGTTTCTCGAACCGAGTCACTCCGCCCATCGTTCAACAACCACAGGTGACTGTTGTCCAACTCGAGGAACGAAGAAACGAGAGCGAGGAGGAGAAGTCCTGGTGCCAAAGACTCTGGGTAAGTATCTCGGAAATAACTTGCAACACTGTCTTTCACGTTTCAGCAGTGGATGTGTGTGTCGTTGAGAAACCTTCGCAACCATTGATCGACATCTACTCCTCATGCTGATGCAACACAACCTGTCAACCTTCCTCCAGTTCATCATTGATCCCTGTTTCAAACCAAGCGACTGGCTTGCTTCCGCACCTCTTTTCATTCTCCTCAATTCAAAGCACCAGTGATAATAAATGTCATATTACGTTAAATGTGGTTTAGGAACTCTGGTAGTTCGCTGACACGCAACCTTGTGTAAAACTCGGTTTTTTAGGTCCGTAGTCACCAAACAGCTGATTCGGTTCTCCAAAACGCTCTTCAGCCACTATCTTTTGATGGACAAAGTTTTGAAAAAGGGATTGTCATAAACATCCGGCGAGACGAGACCCTTAGAATAATGATAGTCCATATCTCGGAAAGTCTGGTCCCGAAAGGTTTGGAATGTTTTGATGTGGTTCTCCTTTCGTGATAATTACATCCAAGGCGCGACAAAAAAAGCTACCATCCAACAGGAACCCCGTACTTGTCTTCTTCTCGCATGTCTCTTACCTTTCGCGTGTTACTACTGGAAACCTCGTACTCTCGCCTCCCTTCCAGCTTCGCGTCTCCACTTTTCTCACAACTTCTAGTGCAGGGCGAGTTGGCGCTGCCGAGCCACTGCCGTAGAACCCCGGCGCCGCCTCTTTGCGTAGTTGTCAGTTTTCCCTAACTTTTTGTGAATTTCCTGTTAATGAGTTCATTTACTTTGTAGATAGAATCATGATGAGTCAACGGCCGGAAGACATTCCTCTGCCTAATAGGGTTTACGATACTCATGTACAACCGAGTTTCTTCGACATGGTTGGTGAGTGAAATTTCAAATTCTACAAAAATTTACAAAATTTTTTCAAGCATTTCGAACCATTATAACAACCAGGCATGCGTTTTTCAACGGGCCGGCCCGGGCCGGCCCGGGCTGGCCCGGGCTTGGGCCGGCCCTGGGCCTCAACGGAAGTGTTCACTGCGGGCCGGCCCGGGCCGGCCCGCTTGACTGAAAGCCCGGGCCTGGCCCGGGCCGGCCCGGGCTTTTGGGAAAATAACCCAGCTTTGTCAGTACTAGTCAGAGGCACTTGAAATTTTGGATTCCCTTTTGTTTTTGGACGCAGATTCTGAATTTTCTAACAAAAAAAAGTTTTTAGTTGAGAAATTTTTCGAGTGGTCAAAAAAACAAATTCGCCAGTACAAAAATATAATTTTTCGTTTTTCGAAAGAGTTTTCAACTAAAAGTTGGATAAATGTTATATATTCGAATAGATATTTCTAAGTTCTGTCAGAAAATGTCCTTATACACCTGAATCAGCCAAAGATAAGGCTGTCAGGATCCGAAAACATGAATGCTGGCTACATAAACCGGCCGGTTTTGTCCAAAGATGTGAGCAACTTTTGTCGTTTTCCACTTTTTTGTCAAAATTTTCAGTTTGATTGAAAAAGAAACTCTATTTCAATCTAATTGAAACCAACATATTTCAGGTTTAGCTTAAATTAAAAATCAGTAAA
>LR538232.1:572193-667494 GCA_900883565.2 Caenorhabditis panamensis
CCCGGGCCTTCCTTTGAGCAAGCCCAAAAAGCCCGGGCCGGCCCGGGCCGGCCCAAAACGCATCCCTGATAACAACACGTTGCAATTTCAGCTGGATTGAATGCGAAGAAAGATCTTACCACAGACTCAAAAACCACGTCGTCCGAAGAGGCCCGTAAAATTTTGGAATCGCTGCATGTGCCACAAGACAACAAAAACAAACGGAATAGAAATATCACTCCTGTTTTGGAGACACCCACGTCGAGAGCTTCCGCTCGCCAAGGTGATTCTCGAGGTTCTGTTTCTCGAGGTCCAGAAGTCGTCATAAACACAGAAGAACTCGAAGACGTTGCTGTCGTCGCCGTAGTGGTTGCTCCCATAGTCCAGCAACCACAACAAATGCCAACTCCTCAATTGGGAAACGAGGAGAACGGCGAGGAGAGGACCTTCGGTCACACCATTTCGGTGAGGATTCCAGTATTACGTTATTGCAAATACAAGCTCTCTTTTCAGCTAATGATTTCAAGCCTCTTCAAATGCTTCCGCAACTAATAGCAGTCCTTCGGGAATGCTGACCAACTCATTGTGAATTCTGTCTCTAACTACAACCATCTCTGCACCAATTATCTGTTTTCCCCGCAAATTATCTCCAATCTCATTCATTTTTTTAACGTAGAAGTTATCATGAACGTTGTATTTGTCAGAAGACAGCTTTTCGAAGTTCAGACATGCGTCGATGGTGTGTTGCCAAACACCTTCTTCCAAAACCTGGTTCTTATTCCGGTCTCAGCCACCAAACAACATAGAAAGACAGGGTCCTCTCAACAGACAACATTTTCCGGACTGGGTAATTTAAAAGAGAGTTTATCACAAACATCATGGCTAGACACTTGAAATTTCTAAGTGCATGTCTTGATGGTAGGTCTGACAAGAGTCTATTCACGAGACTGTGCGACTTGAATGTGCGAGTTAGCTGGAAACTGACAGAGTCATCATTTTGGATAACATCAGGCGATTAGAAAAAATGAGTCGTTCTCATAAGGTGTCGTACCAGGTGACGGGTGTCAAGATTTGTCAAGATTGTTCCATCTATTCCCGGGTTTCCACGTCACTCAGTTGCTAGGTGGATTAGACTTGCCATCTTTCGACACGGGTCCTCCTGCCATACGGGAAGACGAATGGACCGTGCACTCAGGGGTCTGCACTTTTAGAAGGACTTGGAATGTTTTGATGCATTCCTGACAAACAAACTTGTTGACGATGTAAGAACATGATCGCAACATTTGAACAGGAAGTGGGAGCAATCTGGTTTCTTGGTTTCTAGTTCAGGAAATCAAACAAAGACGGAACGTTTGTCATGGTTTGGGATTGCGTAATTGTCAACTATCAAGATGGGCTGGAATAACTCGACTCGAATTTGGGTTTGAGAAATATTTTCTGCCAGAAAATTGCTTTTATTCAGAGAGCACGCTTATTAAGAACGTGGTGCGCTGCGTTTATCGTTCATTCAAATCTGACAACCGTATCGTAGCATCGTAGCGAACAGATGCTCTCACTGTTACTCGCTCATGTCCGCAAAGAAACCGTCTCTCTAATTAGCTCGGTTACGGTACCTGTGGAGCAGATGACACGGATACTAATCTCTCCGCTGTCCATCTCGGCATGTATTGCAATATCTTGATGGCCGTTTTGAACATGAAAGACTCCGCTAGCTGGGTTACGGTAGAAGAAATTAGCAGATTAGTCACGTGGCGGATGTCTTTAGCGTTTGTGACCCAATTTGAATGGTAATTGATGATGATGGTGATGTGTTCGAGTGCAATGTGTAAGACAATAGGAAGGGAAACAGAGTGAACATGCTGAACAAGTTCAGTGAACATTTACAATAACATGCAGTCCCTAAGTCTAGCAGAGATAGCTCTGCGTTTTATTGATAAATAAAAGAAATAAAACGAATGATATGAAGCAGGGAAAAATGGAAATGCTGATAAGTCTAAGGTGCTGTTGCTGGGGGCAAACATTCTAAATCTTAACGAGAAAAATGTAATCAACTAAGCATGTGAGGTAGTGGGTGTCATTAGAAAATTAAAGAAAAACTTAACAATGACTACTCGAGCAGTCTCAAAGTAACGTGGGTCTGTTGGAAAAAGATTGGAATGATTGGATCCATTGGTCCTGGGTTCACAAAACGCTTCGGGATTCCAGGGGAGATTTTTTCAAATCCAATCGGTAGTGGTGGAATTGGGAATCCGAGTGGTGGAGGGACACCCACATCTACATAGAAGTACGGGTCAGTTGCGAAGGCAACCATGGCTCTTGTGAAATCAGATGGATACCAGTTTGCATGACTATGTGACACCGTAATATCAACATTTGCATTGAAGTATGCGTCCGCGTTTGGTGGATCAATGATTCTCGCTGGTTGCCCTGAAACAAACATTTTGCTTACCGGAAACACCGGTTTAGAATCACCTTGAGCAATAAGATATTCCTCACGCAGGAACTTGGAGTAATCCAACTTGATCATTGGAGGAACTGAACCAATCCAAAGGGCGAATGTAGGGAAGTTGCTGTCGAAACGGAACACTTCTTTGAATCTGGGTGGAAGAGACACTTCAACAGTATCGTTGCCATGTTCTCGAACTCTTTGCGCAGCCCAACGTTCTTGAAGTTGCTCTACAACTGCAAGAACTTCCTCATCCGGCTCTCCATCTGAAAAGATACCATTTTCATTGTTTTTAATGAATTCAATTGCACAATTCTTCATATTTTCTAGATTTTCGTAACGTCATTGATGAACGCTTTCTAGTCTGGTACATCAATTCCAATCACACATCACCCTAGCCAATTAGTGTCAACCACGCATTGACGCACGAGGCAGGCCGTACTTGAATAATAAACTTTAGGAACCCTCAATTTCAATAATCAGAGCTTATGCTGCCAAGAGCAGCTCTAGGGAAAAGTGACATACATGTTGAAATCTCGGAATTTCGGTTGAAGGGGAACAACACTCGATAGGTCAATAAATTTTAGCGAGTTTTGTTCTGGATGAAGAGTTTTGCGGCTGAGCAAGTGAGTGAGAATGGAAGACAAGCTCCAAAACAGAAACTGTGTTTCAAAGGCACCATCCTGGATCTTCTAGCAATCATGGCACCGTCCAGAAAAATTTCTCTAGCAACAGAAAAGGTTTCTGTGAGACAATTTTATGTTAGCAGTGAAATGCGCCTGCTCGTGGTTCATACAAAGCAAGAACTCTAAGTGCATGCTCCTCAGTTTCTCAGACTAATTTTAAGGTATTGCTGCAAAATTTGAATAGGCCAGCCGAACAGCTGGGGCCACTCAAACCGGGGAGAAAATAATTGGGAGTTTGATGAGGGAGTGCATGAAACCTTTTCATTAGAGTTTTGGTGTGTGGTTTGTTTTGGTGGTACTACTTATGTTGTTTGAAACTGAGAGATATTAAGAATGAACCAGTTAAGAACAAATACAATGAAAGTAGAGCAAAACCCAATAGAGAAGCTCAGAGATATGATATTCTGCAAAACTGGTTTGAGAACCACTATGTGTTGCAAAATTTCAAGCGATAAAGTGAATGAATTATCCAGAACAATACGGCATCGTTCACATTCTAACTCTATTAGAACCCATTCATCCTCTCTTTCTAATGGTTCAGTAATCTTGGTCCGCACTAAAGCACAAAACAGAATGTTCGCGTACCACTGTCAAACTCTTCCTCCGACGATGAAACTTCCGCTGCGGATTCCGACGAGTCTCCTCCAACATCCATGTCCTGCTTTTCCTCTCCACTCGACTCACTATCAGAATCAGACTTGTCTTCTTCTTCACTCCCTTCCTCCTCAGCCTCGTTAACTTGCTCTCTTCTGTTCTCCACGGGAATCAGTCGCTGCGGAGTTGATAAACGTGGCTGGTTGATTAGAACAAGAGGTGGCAGATTGATAACCCTTGCGCTATCACGACGGGCGTTCTGGAATTGATAATTGATAGTGAAGAAGAGAAGGGAGTACTGACCTCGGCGTTATCAGCAATTTCTACCTCCATCTTCACACTTGTTCAGTTTGATCTACCCTGAAATAAACAGGTTTGATAAAGCGCCGGAAGAAAATCAGCATATTTATCAGAAAAAGGAACGCAGCAAAAAGCTTCTGCCAGAAAGACATCAACCACTATCAGCTATGAACAGGATTGAGAACACCTAGTATCATCGGAAACGAATGATAGCCATTGCTAGACCGACTGGACAACCCTGCAGAGAACCGTCAAGATTTGGAGGGCAGATGTACGCAGAGGGTCTTCTATGGAGAGTGGGGCACGCAATCCTCTCCAAGACAATTCATGTCATTGGGAGAACCCATTAAGAAGAGCGAGTGGTGCATAATGAGGACAACCCCGAAAAGGCATTTAGGCGGGTGGCAGGGTACAGTCGACAGACATTGCGCTTAGTTATATAAAGAACGGTTTCTCGAAAAAATCGATAAAGTGGGCGGGGCTAAGAATTTTTTCTTGACGATATAAACTTTTCGAACGAGTAACTTTTTAGAATTGCGCTTACGGGAATTCATTTTTCACGAAATTTATGACATTTTTCTAGAAGAAGGATTCAAAGGAAAAAACTCAAAACAGAGTTTTTTTTCCTTTTTTCCCGACACGAAACGGAGCATTTTCACGTTTCTTGCGCTTAAAAATTTGGCGAACGTCCAAGAAATTGAATTTTTCACAAGTAGAGTTGATCATTTCAAAATGTTCTCTAGATTTGTGAAAAAAACCGGAAGCTGTTCAATTTCGTTGTAACAAACGTAAACCATAGAAGGCTATCTCAAAATTGAAGATAGTTCGGGTTCCGCCAAAGAAAAACTTCAGTTTTGTTGCAATTTTTCTAATGAAGATATTCTAGCAAAAAATGTTTCTTTTAAATGTTGGTTCTCTGTTCAGGGTTTACTAAACGTTTTGAGAAGTCCTGTGTTCCGGGTCAGGTTTTTATAAGAGCTCAATATAGATAAATGGAGGGAGAAATTGGTTGTTTGATATCCGACTGAACGGGGCGGAGAGCTTTGCGGTCTTGGAGATGGGACCTCTCATTAGGTTATTTACCAAAACCTCTCATCGACATCCAACGGTAAAGGTTTCTTTAATAGGACTACAGAGCAATGTAGTCCGACGATATAGTTTAGCCAAGACTGAGGAGTATCGGGAAGAAACAATCTTTCAATGTTTAGAAGTTTTTTTTTGTGAATGACAACTTGGCAAACACCTACTGAAACTCATAAACAATGACTTTGTTTATAAACACTAGAAACCCAAACTGACCTGGATATTTCAAACTCGGTTCCTGCAGAGAACGGGTGTCAACTTGCTTCTGATCACTGCAGACTGGTAAATGTAGACGGTTTGAAGTGATGGTGTGATTGAAAACTGTGAAATAAACAACTGAGATGTTGCATTCCTTATCATTTGCTTGCACAGCAGTCGAGAATTTACGCAGTTTTACGCTAGATGATAATCGGATTGTTCTTGTAACTGTTTATCAGCACATTCTTTATCAGCAGTTTCAATGTCTGCTTGTCAACACTTTCAAACCAGGAACCCGCATCAAAACCAACAAAAACGTAGCGTTATATGGGGGTTGACTGCAGTCTCGCATCGGTCTCAATCCCCATTTCTCGTAACAGCAGTAGACAGAAACCGCTCGCGCGAGTGGCCTCGCACAAACCACCCTCTAGTATACTTCTTCACTGCGCTAACCCCTGCCAGTGACATGCGCCTCATTGGCTCAGTGGCAGAGCGTCTGTCTAGTAAACAGAAGGTCGCTGGTTCGATTCCAGCATGAGGCACCGAATATTTTTCCCGTTTTCGGGCCGTTAGGAAAATATATAACTGGCCGAGTGTAGTGCAAACCCGCGTGCCTCATTGGCTTAGTGGCAGAGCGTCTGTCTTGTAAACAGAAGGTCGCTGGTTCGATTCCGGCATGGGGCATTTCTTTTTGTGGTTCGCGCGGGTAGAAGTTATGACATGTTTGTGGCAACACTACACATCGAACACAGTTTTGTTGCTTTTTCTTATCAACCTATTTGGTAGAATTCAAATTCAGCACAATTGAAGTTTGATAAGCAGAAGCCCCTCTGTCAGCAGAAAGACGCTCCAAACGTCGAACTCTATCTACAATTCAGACAACAAACTTGAACCTGAAACTCTAGACACTGTTTTTTTTATTGTTTGTGTCAATAATCAAAAAGCGACATTTTACTGAACTTCGAAAGAAAAACCTGATGATTGTTTATTCGTAGTAAAGAGAACTAGAAAAATTCACAAAATCTCATCCAAACCCTTTTTATCTGAATGAGCCATCAGACAAAAACCGGAAACTAAAATTGCAAGAATGCGTGGCAAAGCCGCCAATGACCAAAGTGTTATGACATCTCAGTCATACAGCTCATTCAATCACATGGATGTCATATGAGTATCCAAAAACCCAAAAGAATAAAAAAACAGGAAGAAAATATGTTATGGTATGCAATTCATGGCCCAATTGAGAGGAGTAACTGTCATGTGCATCGTGTAAATGCCCAACTCCGACATTTCGACCAGGTAGCCGTGAACTTTGGAGTAATAGCCGTGCGCGACGATTCCTGAAAATAATGACACGTTAGGGAACATTCACGAAGAGGAAAACGTACCATGAACACCTCGAAGTGCTCTTGTGTACCCTCCGAGATCTTTACCAGGTCCTAATTTTGGATCTCTCGGCCTCAGTTTCCAAAATACTCTTGTCAAAGTATCTCCGTCTAGCCACGGAACCGATTCTTCAAGATATGTTGTTCCCGTATTCAGATATCTGATACTCGGTGCATCGTACACAGTAGCAATCTGAAATGTGTTGTCCTTAAGTTTGTTTTTAATATCAATACCTCAATTGGAATTTTTTCGACCGGCGGATGCCTGACTGAATCTTTATAGTGGTAGAAGAAAACGCACTGCTTTGCTTTCTTGAATAGATTCTTTCGAACCTCGCAGTAAGGATTCGTCTGAACGAATCCGAAGTCTTTTGTCATCTGAAACTTTACTAGTTTGAATGTCACACCATAAAGGTCACTCACGTAGTCTGCCATCTCAAAGAAATAATCCAACTGGTGCATCATGTCACCCGACTCTTCTGGAACATCGTATCGCGCATTGATGCCAGATTTCATCAGCCAACCAGCTTGCTAAAACAAAGAGTAAAGAACGCAAAAGGTATACTGTTTACTCACATTCTTCTCAGCGCAGAAAACCGACATGGTTGAGCATTCTGGGGTTCTGGCTCGTGCCATGAGCCATTCTACCAGAAGATCGATGATTTTTCCACTCCCAAGGCCTATTTTGAGATCTGGTTGGAGTAATGCGGGGACGATGCGATCGAGAACCTGTGAATATTTAGTCTGCTTAACGTTTTTTATCATAGAGATGTTTTTTCCTTTTATTTTTCATATTTTCAGCCTCTATTTGACGAAATGATTGCAAACGTTTTTTTCAGCAGAAACTAAGCAGAAAAACCATTAAAATTTATTGTAAGGTTTCTTGAGATGCCCAGTCACACTTTGGCGCTATAATTGTGGGTGTAAAGTAACGACACCTGGTATCTGACCGAGCCAGCTGTCAATGAAAGTGCTCAGGGAGCAGGACCTTTATACTAATTTCCACCAAAACCTAGTAGTTTTCATAGTTGTTTTTTAGCTAACCCCATGTCACGTTCTTCTATTGTAATTTCATTTACTATCTGTCAATGTAGGTGAAACCACTTACGTCACAATATGATTCGACGGAGGTTTTGTGATGTTGCAGTTTCTCCATTGTAAACTACTGCTTACCCAAGACCTGAAATACTGCCATTATGGAAGAAAAATCCAGAAAACGGCGGAAGCAAAACGTCAAATCTCAATCAAAATGAGGCTAGAAATGTGAAACAAAGCGGAAATTGAAAGTGCCACAAAATTTTTTTCGATGAAATACACCCGAAATTGGAAAAGGCTCAAGCTCAGAATTCAATAAAGCAAAGATCTTTATTTCCTGCTTACGTTTCAGTTTAGAAACGGAAATTTGTGGGAGAGGGAAGAGACGCAGAGGGAGAGAGGGCTGCGGTCATGTTCGCGAAAGGGTCGGGACGGCCTGGCCGAGAAAACGACGGAAGGCCGGTTGCAAGAAGACATTTGGCCGAGGGGACTATGTGTGCAGAGGGTTATGGACTGCTGCTTAGCATATCGACAATTGAAAGACATCTTTACCAAAAAAAAAATGATGATTGCATTTTATAGGGGAGGTAGGGAGAGGTAAACTAGCAAAACTAACGGAACTGATAACGAAAAAATGGGAAATTGTCAGAGAATTTCATTCATTCAACGATCATAAATGGGGAAAAAGAAAATGAAAAAAAGAGAAATGATTTATCGGCTTTGTAAAGTGAAGAGAGCGAAGGGAACAGAGTGAAAAACGAATTGTAACAAAAAACAAGAGAACAGTGTGAGGCCGGGTGCTGGGCTCCGCGTCACTACTAATAGTCAAATTCTGTTTTCTTTTCCTTACCTCAAAATCTCAGCGCTGATAATACTACGAATTCCCATTCTGATATTAGCGAAAAATGATGTTTTCATGACACTGAAAACTCTAAAAACTCAATCTGTACCCGATTCCCCGGAGAACATGTGGAAGCCGCTGGTTGTCTGATAACAGTTTATGTTTGCTTTGTAGCGACTTGGAGGCGACAACGTAACTCGGCGCTTTCTTAGAAAACTCGTGACGCCTCTGACGTTGGAAACCAACGAAAATTCCTAGATTTTCCAACAGATTGAAGTTTATTGTGTGAAAAAATGCATTCAAGAATGTTTCAGAACATTGAATATTTTGAATCAGACAAAATCAACATAATTCAGAGGTAGAATAACAAAAATAGCAAGCGAAAAACAAAACAGAACAAGGAAACCCACGAAAAGATAGTAATAACGCGATTCAATCAGAACCAGGTGGAAACGGTGCACGTGTTTTAACGTCAAGATCATATGCTTGAGTGCCCATAATTTTTCGGTTAAGAAGGTGGGGGAAAAGAGGTAAAAACAATATTAGAGTAGAATGACTCGAAAACGATACGGGAAGAGAAGGGGGTAGATTGCAGGAAGGGACAGAAACATAAAAGGTGATGGGGTACAAAATGGGAAAATGGAAATGAAATGTGTGGTTATTGAAAAGAGCTGGCTATCGACTACGAGTCCTGAATTTGTACTACGAATATTGGATAATAGGCAGGCTGACGGGAAAGGGCGGATAAACTGAACAATTCGAAAAGATTAAAAATGTCAAGGGATTAGTCTGATTGAATAGGATAGAAATGAAGAAACAAAAGGAGGAGGTTTTGGGATTGGAGTATGAGGCACAGATGAAAATTCCACTTGAGTGTGGTATGAGGTGTTGCGACTGGAGACTCGGTGGCTTCGCTGGAATGTAGAGACAAAGTGTGTGAATCAGCGCTTTATAACAACTAACCTTTTATCATTTAGCGGATGTTCCTGTATCTGAGCAGGAAGTCCGGCACTTCGGAGTGGGAGTCTTCCATCATCTTTATAATACTCGGCGCCATATCCGCATCTTTCTCAAGGTATGAGTCGAATAGGAAGTATACTTCCTTGCCTTGGTTTGCGTTCTTGACACGTGTTTGGAGGTTGCGGAAACCCCCAACTTCCTTAGCTGGCAGGTCATAGAAAACTAGACGCGCGACGTCTGCGAATAGTTTATTTTTCATGGTTCCGCTCGTTGTGATCAGAATGCTGGGGCATCGCTCCGTGACAACGGCCCAGTTGATCCCGGCCCTCCGGTTTCTGGAAAACAGATAGTTTATGCAAATAAAGAAAGAGCAAATCGTAACTAACTTGGCGATATGATCAACAGCGGTGGGGTACTTGTTTCTGTAGATGAATTTGAAATGCGCGGCCATTTTATTTTCATTCACCACAACAATCGTTTGGATAGGCTGTCCACGTTCTAAAAATGAGTTTTGATTTGGATTATTGCCGAATTCAAACGTCACATCCACCTTCTACATAATGCCGATTTATAGAATAAAACCAACTCACTATGTGTCTGAGACAAGATATCTCCTAGCGCCAGGTTTTTCTGAACGATTCCTTTGGTTTCGCGAGCAAAAAACGTATCCACGATGTACGGATAACTCGCAAGAGTCACTCCGTCGGCAAGACAGTAAACCATTATCTGAGTTGTTCGTTAGCAGAAACTCTGTAAACCAGGGAAATAGTTCTTGGAAGGAGGAGTATTTGGCGGAACAAAAAAAAAGCAATGGTGATATGTAAGTGAGAAGAAGAGAGCGGACTAGTAAGCGAGCCAGGTCATATGAGTAAGTGTGAGACTGTCGGAGTGACAGAAAACATTGCATAACAGCAAGAGGAGCAGACGGACGTTAGGGGTAATTGAAAGGGCTGTTCAGTTTTTGTAGAGGTCATTGATATCATGTTACAGGATGTTTCGGCTGCAAGCGAAAGACTTGAATTGCCATGAGAGAGGCGGAGCAGACTGTGTACCATCTGTCGTTTAATAAACAGTTGCTTACAATGAATCCTGTGCATGATCTGTTTCTAAAACTTCATTGCGAATGGGCAGCTGTTGTTCAGAAATCCTCTTTCTACTACTTTATTCGCTTTGATAATAACTGAACACAAGAGGAATTGAAGAGATAAAAATGAGAATCACAATTCAAAAATAAGTAGAAAAATGGAAAAGAAAAGAAAAATGCGATGATTTGAGGTTGCAAAGGGCGTCGGGTAATGCATACACTGCTGCCCTCGTGTTTCTGTTTCCGTCATCTGCTAAAAGAAAAGTTTGGAAACGAGTATCAAAACAAAAAACACTTACCGAATTCTTTGTTTCATTGTACTATCATCCAAGCAAACTTGGGACCTCTGAGTTGATGGATCTGAGAAACTCCACTAGCTCCCCAGCAAAACCAATGTTTCCCGGGTTTCCCGGAGGATGAAAAAGGATTGCTTCACCTTTTACTTCACGACTACAACGACCTATTTGATGGAGGATTTCTTGAATGCCACCGGTTTGATAGTTTGGTATATCAAAGATCACGACTCTCTCAAGTCCCTCGATCGGGACTCCCCGAGATGAAATATTGGTGGATATGAGCAACCGGAAAACATCATTCTCGAAATCTGTCATTATCTTGTCACGGACTAATTGGGAACGTTCTCTGAAATCCAGTTATAAGAAAATTGGAGAACCTTCTAGCTCAAAACAAACTTATTGATGAAACCAATTTTAAAAATCTTATTGTATGACAATACCATTCTTTGAAAATCTGCTTCACTGTTGACAAAAACAAGGGTTTTCTTGAAAGGCTCCCTTCCTAAAATCCCTAGTCACCTATAACTTCTTTGTCACCAATCTCACCTGGAGGCAACATAATTTTGTGCAGCTTCCGAAATTTATCTGATTTTGTGACTTCCACTACTTTGACAGGCACTTTCATATATTCGTTTCTGCCATTAGTAATACGAGAGAACGTTGGCTGATTTGAATATTTGGTGAACCATTCAATAATTGAATCCCATTCTATGTCGAAAGTCGCGGAGGAGAATATCCTTTGCCCGTAAATCATTCGACAAGAAATTCCGTGAATCAAGCTCCTCATGTTAAGGTCGGCTAAGGAGAGCAAGTGGTCTGCCTCATCAAAAACGATTGTTTTGGTTAGTACTAGAGTAACATGACCAAGTTGAAGGAAATGGTGCAGTCTTTCTGGTGTCGCCACGACAATATCACACCCTGACCGCAATTCCTTTATAGATACGTTTTCGTCGTGTTGTTCGTAGGTTAAACGAACAATGACATCAGTTCCTACGGTCATTTTATGAAGAAAATCGTAGACTTGTCTTGCGGTTTCTGTCGTTGGTAGGATAACAAGGACCGTGGGCGATTTGTAAGCGTATGAAGCTTCTCTTCCGGATGCAGGGCACTTCAGGACAGTCTCAATTGCTGGGACTCCGTAGGCAAGTGTTTTACCGCTTGCTTTACCCGTCGTGGCAACGACATTACCGCCTTGCGTAATCTCTTTGATGATTTTTACCTGATGGGACCTCGGTCGAAAGTAAGCGAAGTGTCTTAGATTTCTGATGACTTCGCGGTTAATGCCAAGACTCTCCCAGCTGCCCGGGTCTTCAAACTTGATGAAAAACATTGTTGCAATATCCAAAGCTATAAGTTCAATGAATGACACTTGAATGAAAAAAGAAAGTAGAAGAAAAAGGTAAAGGAGTGCCGGGAATAAACTCGCATGTTAACAAACTGAGTTGTAAGCTTGTTTGTGATTCATAATTCACTTTATCAACAAAACAGGAAAAAGGGAATTGGGGGATAAGCAAAGTTCAAGGAGAAAACATTGGTTTATGTGCTTACAAGATGGAAAGAATGAGATTTATCTTGTAGGAGTGTTGACAAAACCAAGAATCTTGAAACTACTACTTTCAGAGTGTTGCCGTGGATACAAATAGACGCGAAATTCTGAGTACGGAGGACTCTGTGGGATTATGTCTTTGGTGTTGCTGCGGTTAGAAGAAGAAGGTGGCATGTGAGCTCGTGCCGAGAAAAGGTTGAAGTGGTGAAAAGGGGCGGGAATCTGATGATAAGGTTGGATAGAAGGTGAAACATATCAAATTGGATCGAGGGAGAGTAAGTCTAGTTCAGATACAATTGCGGGAAATGAAGGCGCACTTGTGAGGATTGGAGAACTCTTGTACTTCTCCAGAAATGGTGGCACCGTGATATTCTCTTCTTCCAGGAGACCAACAAACTGCGGTGCCGATGCTCTGTCATGCCTACTGTCTTCATCATACAAAACGATTGCTTTGGTGTTTGGACCACAACGTCCCATCCGATGAAACATGACCTCCATACCATTGGACTGGTAATCTGGCAAACCAAAGCAGATCATCTGCTCCAAGTCCATTATCATAGGCCCTCTGGAGAATATGTCAGTTGCAATGAGAAGTTTGTGTTCTCCTTTGTTGAATAACTTGATGATTTTCTCTTGTTGAGCTGGGAAGACATTTCTGTAATCACTGACATTTCAACTAGCAATTAGAGACTGAAAACTCACTCGTGCAGCACCAACATGTTCGTATGACGCATGAAAGTAGAGCAGATTTCTAGGCATACGGGTTTGTTAGCGAAGACGACTGTCTTCTTCAACTGGTTATTATCTGAAAAACAATATACTTCAAATACTCTACAGATCGTGTTGTTGCTTACCGTTCTTGCGATGAATGAGTTCGTTGAGCAACATGTATCTATCCAACCTCTTCGTAGTCTCAATAACAGTGAAGTAGTTGTTTGGGTTGAACTTTCTCTCCAGTGTTACTTGAGCGATTCCTCCACGCTGCAAATGTCTCCCAGTCAGATGATCGATGCTCCGATTGTATTCGTTATTGAAAGTAACCGCCGTGAAAATCCGCTTGCATTGGAATTGTTCCGGCGTTAATCGGTTAGCGAGAGCATAATGCAACATCTTGCCTTTCTGAACATTGGCACAGAAGATATCTGCTTCGTCGAAGACAAGCATTTTCATCACATGGAAGGAGAGATAGTTGTATAGGTCAAACAGTCTTTCTGGGGTAATGATAAGGATATGGCATCCTTCTTGGATTTGCTGTAGAGAATCTTTGGAAGGTATCTTGTCATGAGCTTGACGAATGTAAACACGCCTGCCCTTCGCGAGCTCCATGAAGATTTCAAAGACTTGAATGAGAAGTTCAGTAGAAGGAACGATGACAATTACCAGTGGTGCAGCTCGAGAAGATGATTCCTCAAGCGTTATAGAAGTGGCTTTCAAAACTGCATTCACAGCGGGAATCGCGTAGCCCAGTGTCTTTCCAATGTACAATGGGAGAACGGTGAGAAGGTTCCAGTTGAACTCGGTCTGCTCGATGATAGCCTTCAGGATCGGCGAAGGGGCTTTGTATCCCATTCTGCGTAGGTTGTCTATGAGGTCGATGCTCAGATTCAAGCCTTCCCACAACGGGAAAGACACATATTCAATGCGACGAGAAGGCAGTGAATTTGTGAAACGGGTGGTCGATGAAGTTTTCGATGGAATCGGCAGAGAGTTTGTGGACAGATCTTTTGAGGCTTTTGCTTTCTCTTGTTCACTTTCTCGGTTCACTTTGAGAATATTGTCTATCATTCTCTCATGCTTACTCCAATCAACCGCAGCTCTGAGCTCTCCTAGAGCTTCTTCATGCCGAGATCGTCCCAAGGACATGCTGCGTAAAGAATAACATTTTTAAAACGGGAGGGAGCATGATTTGAAATAGATAAGCACGGATAAGAAAAGATAAGAAACGCGAAACACGCAAACAGAATGAGAGCAAAGTGAAAAACAATATGGAAAGCATGCACTTTGGATTTGTAGCTAGTGATTATAACTTCTTCGTGTTCCTTCCCTTCGTTAACGTGGGACAGAGAGCTCGTGATTATACAACTTTCGAAGCAAGGAACTTAGTGTGGAGCAGAATGTATGACGTGAAAGAAAATGTCTCCTGATGCTGGGAAGTTTTGGAGAAAAAAGATGACGTATTACTGACAGAAACTAGGTATGGATAGACTCAGCAGCATGACTGACTGGTTTGAAGGAATAAGATTGGAATCGAAACACATAAAAATGAAAAAGATTTATGAACAAAGTAACAGAGAGAGCCGCCATACTTGTGGACTTCAAATTTCTCGTATATCTAGTGAACCCCAAAGCAAGTATCAACTCTCAACACCTCCGCGTTGCACTTGAAATATATAATTAGTGACGCTCCGCCCCTTCGTTAGTAAGTTGACACTATAGACAGAATATCTTGACTATGAAACCTTCGAAGCTAGAAATCGAGAGCGTGTGACACATGAAAAGCGGTTCCTGGTGCTATGGAATCTCGAAAACAGAAGCTAAGCGAAAAAATTGAGGTGGACTGACAGAAAAAGGACAAATGAAAACTTCTCCGCAAAACTGGTCAGGTGAAAGGGCATGAGGAATGGATGAATTAATCAGAAATCAGAACAGACTGGAGTTTGAAATATTGACAACATGAATCTTTTCAACTATGTTTGATCACAGAGAAAACTCGGGATAAGTAGAAAAAGAAATGTAAGTTGCTTCTTGTGAGCCAGAAGCTAAAGCGCTTTGCGCTATCAATCCGCACAAAAAAGAAAATGAATGAGAGTGTGAGAGCTCGGGAGTAAGACTGATGGGTTGCCCTAGCAACTTCTCGTTGTTCCCCCTAATTAACGGCTCTTTCTGTTCATATCAGGATTGTTTTGGACTTGAGGGAGGAAGGGAGAGGAAGGAACTATGTGATATGCTACACAAAACGAATGCGGGTTGGAAGGAAACAGTAAACATAAGATAAATCGCACATATCAAACATAAATCGCCATAATGATCATTTTGCTTTGAAGCTCAATTTCTCATTTTCTGTAAGATCGCCGAGTCTTCTCAACCACTGGTTCCAGAAGCGAGCAGTTGCTGCCGCAGTACAAGTTGTGGCTGAGCACACCTGAAACACACTTATCTCTAAAAGACACAAATTTTCTACTGAAACTAACACGGAATAGTATTCAGATCCTGCTGGATTGCCCTCCAATCGTGAATCGTCTTTGCTCTCTCTGCAATTGCGTCAATCGGCTCCGGTGCCCACTCGGCGTAGTATCGGTCGGGAGAAGCGTCAAAGTTTCTACGCAAAGCCGTCATTCCTCCCATTTTCGCAGACCACGACTTATAGAATGCACGTCCGTCAACAGTGTTTGCAATTTCCATTGGGATTCCTCGAACGGTTTTTGTCACCGCGTGATCTCCATTGACGACGAATTGCACACTTCTTGCTTTCTTTGCCATTACCCAACTGTACTTGCATATTGGGTCCGTTCGAATAAAGATCTGATAGTTCGGCTTACTAGTCTGAACCAAATACATTCATTATGGGGTAGCGGTGTTCTATTCTTACACACCTTTGACATGTTGATAATGTGATTTGCTGTCTCGACGTAAAAGTCCACCATTGGCACTTCATTCTCATCGGCACTGCAAAACGCTGGGATTCCTAATGAAACCAATTCTAATCTTGTCTGAACGAGAAGGTGACATAAAATGAGAGTACTGGGTAGTTTCTCACGTCGGATTTTGTGCAGTGAACCTGGATTCGTTTACTTTTGACTTCCGATGCTCGCGATTTGAGTTCCTCGACAATTTTGTCAATGATTGGGCCAGATCCAATGCCGATAGAGGCATCTTCCACAAGAAACGTTTTCATTACTATCTCGCAAATCTAAAATATCAGCACTTTGTATCTCGGTGTTGCGTAACTCATGTACCTTGTCAGTTTTCTCCGGCGTTATCATTGAAATAGACATCACTGTGGTTTTGATGGTTTCACCTGAAATAAAATCAATAAAATAAAAGTTCGAAGGAAAAACCAGACGAAACAAGCAACAGAGCTAAAATGTCGGAGAAATTTGGTTGGGGAAAGGAGTACGCGGGAAACAGAATGTATCGCATGGGAAAATGCAAAAAAAGCAAAGGCAGGTCAGTCAAACTCTGTGAAAGAATTCGTAATCGTTTAGAAGCTTAATTCATGAAGTGCAGGCGCCATGAAGGTGTCACCATGCTCGACTACTCCATAACAACCTTTCGCCACTTGAAATGATGTGTACACTGTCCTTTTTGTTGTTTTCCGTGTAGGGAAAGGCTGAGAAACGTTCAATCTTATGCGACACATGGAATCGGAGTGAATAAGAATGCAAATCAATGGGAGGAATCGAGAAAAGCGAATTGGAAATATGGCGAGGTGTTTGTTTCGACAGATTTCATGGCGGCTTTTACGACCAAAAAAGAATATGTGTCTTTGTGTTTGTTACGGAGGGAATTTATAAAACAGTTTCTCGTGTTCGGTGAGAATGAAGAAGGCTGATAAAAATGACCACCGCGGCAGAAAAATGTAAAAAATTGAAGTTCGAATCATTCAGCCAACACCCGAAAAAGAGAAACAATACTCCAGTGTGTGGGAGGAATTCTGGGAAATGGAGAAAAAGGTATGGGAACTCTCATCAATATCAAACAAATCACGGGAAAGAAACAGATTTTGTTCGAATTTTGCCGGGAATCTGCATTTTCTTCCTTTATAGTAATAACTGGCAAAAGCTGTTGTGAATTCTCTGCCTGTGCATTCGGACTTTTAGCTAAAAACGATTGGCAGCGAGAATAGACCATATTCCGAGATCTCATAACAAATTTTGGATACCTGAAACTTTCTGCTAATTTTTTTCATTTGCCTTTTTTAATCAGCTCGATCAACTATACGATTCCCTCTCGTTTGCCCTATTTCATTCAAACGAAACTGACTCTTTTCGACAACACATGTTGCAAATCTGGCGGAAAAAAAGTGCATAAGTCCTATTTATCAAGCACTTTATCCCTCATCGCTCAGTGTTCAGCCTTGGGTCGGGTTCTTGATGACAGCTGGAAGTGTGCACGCCGTCTGCCCGATGAATGCCGCAAAAGGACGTCTCCTCGTTGTGACCGGCCGCCCTCTCGATGATCCCATCCGTTTACCGTATTCATCATTCTTCTACTTGACAGCTCGGCACGTCAACCATATTCACACCCCTCTTTTCTTTTCCGCCGGCTGTCGCCTTCTCGTCGGTCTTCAGCTGCTTTTTGTGAGCGCCTCCTTCGAATTGAAACACTCACCGCACACTCCTTGGGGGCCCGTCTCGTCCTCTCATCTCCTTCATTCCACCTATTTCCAATCCGTTTTTCTTCTCGATTCTAATCGTTCAGCACATTAGCGCCACCTGTACATTCCTCGCGCATTACTAATAAAATCCCAACTGGCCCCATCTTCCTCATTTTTCTCTTCTTTCGTCCCATCATAAAACCATCCGAGAAACGGAGAGGAGGAGCTCGTGGGGTTCCTGCTGGCCAGCTTGAAGGGGGAAAGAGACGTCCATTGTTGTCTCCCTCTTCCGCACCTCGAGGGGCACATCCATCTTGAAAAAGATCTGTTGAGTTGAGCCAATCCTTCTTCATTCGGACGGCCTACAGATACTGCCCCATATTTTACTTTGGGCACCCCAAAAACGACCAAGACCATTTATCAATTGTGGCTTGGTAGCCTCTGCCACCAATACTCCCGTTGGGGATTATTTCAAGAGGGGAGGGGGAGCCCGTGGAGGGGATGGTGCATGTACACCCTTTCTTTCCAACAAAGCCAGCTTCCACCACATTCCTTCCTTTTGCTTCTTGTTCCAAAAACTCTTCCTCTTTTCGGCTGGCTTGCTTATTGAGAGTCCTGTTTTTCCTCCTGGTTCTTATTACTGTTTAGGTTTTTTGTCAAATCAAATTGACCTTTTGAACTCGTTGATTCCCTTAAACTAGTTTCCCGACCAAGTGACCCGATCAAAAGAAACGCATCCTCCCTATCATCTCTTCCTCCTCCCCCATATATTTTTGATAACAACTGCTGCTACGTGGCTTGTAAGCTTGGCAGAAGACAAATTTTGTGTCACAAGTGTCGTTTTGGTGATGCGATAAATCAGAGCCGTAGTCAATCTCTCGAACCTCTCTGTTCCTCGATTCGATCTTTTTCTTCTCCTCCTCCTCTGATTTTCTGTGTGATTTGATTCGACTTTGCAACTGATCGCTGGGACACGAGAAGAGGAGGAAGAATTGTAACAGAAACATAAACACTCCCGCCGGTTTATAGCGTCGATTGATGATTAAGGGTTCGCCTTTCTCACCGATGAAACGCTCGTCTTCATCTTCTTCCACTTATCTCTCGTTCCGGGCCTGTGTGTAAAATATATGTGGCAATTCGGATTGCTCAATAAAACTGGTGGATTTTGGAGCCCACTGACCTTTGCACAAACGACTTTACATTCGAGGGCTTTAGGCCCGACATTAGAACTCACACATTCTTCTCACTGATCCATCTTATTTCTTTTTCGTTTTCGTTTTCATAGGTTTCCAGTACTAGAAATTCATATCAAATTGTGACTAGCACCTAGGAAAAACAGTTGTTCCCTCCACTCGCTCCCAAACCCAAGTCTCCAAACGACCTTATCAATCTCACCCTAACATTTAGCGTCGACAGTCGGTCGCTTGCCTGAACGAAACGAAAATTGCGCTAAAAATTGTGTCTCCCCCCTATTTTCCTCCTCCATCCAAATGAGGTGTCAATGTCGAAGAATGTACTGGCCGAGAAACAGAATAATGGATAATTTTTCATGTTGTCCTCGTGCCCTGCTGAGGGACAAGGGGAGCGGCGGCCGCTGACTGATTCCTATCGTACTCTTCTTCCAAAATGAGGTTCCTTGAAGAAGATCTTCATGTTGTTTTGTTTTTTCCATTAAGTTTTTATTGGTAGATTTTAGTTTAGTTTAATGCGCGGAAAATGAGAAAATGCGCACCAAAAATTTACGACAAACGTGAGAAGAGAGACTGTGAGAGGTTCATGAAACAATTCTTCATTTTTATCTTCATCGCTCTCTTTTCTCATCTCATTTCATCTTTCTGCAAAAAGTGAAAAATAGAAAAAAAAAACAAAAAAAGCAATTGTTCGCATCCATCCTGTTCGTTAGTTTTTTGTCTTTCTCTCTATCTATCATAACAATCTAACAATCTGGTCACATGAACCGAAGTCGATAACGATTTGCAAGTTCTGCCCAATTCTCACACCTTCGTTTCCAAAAAAGTCGAACGTCGCGTCGTGTCGATCAAATTTCTCTCTAATTCCATTCGATTCCGTCCCAAGACCCAAGATCGCACAATTTGCCATTATCAGTGTTAAAACTCGCTTTTCTCTCTTTTCCTTTACCTCTTACCACCTTATCACCGGTTTCAAATTCTCTCCCGCTCCAGTGTTGGTCAGCGAGAGGGGACGGCTGATGTTGCGAAGAAGTAAAAAACGCGTGCAATGAGATTGATTTACAATTTCGGGTCTTCGAGCCGGGAGGTTGTAAAGAGTGATGATCTAGTGTGCCTTGGAGCAATGAGTGATCGTTTTCGAAACGCGTTTGAGAGCGTCTCGACCAGGGCAGCGTGTACTTACTCTAAGCTGCAGAAGACACAATTGTTTTCAAGCAAAACAAATATACTTTGACTCTAATTTCAACTTTGAAACTGCCTAAGATTGGGAAAGTTTGTATGATGTCAGTTCCAATTGCTCAGCAGGGGAGGAGAAGTTGTTATCAGTGGCTGAAGCGAACCGATGCACGCACAGCAGCACCTGCAACACTTTTCTTAAACAAACTATGCAAGTTTATTACCCCACGTAGTAGTGAATAGTGAATTTGGTGTCTTTTGTTGCTAAAGGCCACTTCCAACTAGAACAAGAAAAAATATAAGAAATCTAGGTCAACAGCTTAGGAGAAGCTGATGGGAGAAACCGACAAAACCGACAAAACCAACATAATAAATAACCATAATTATGATGATTATGCTATGCTTCTCTTCCATTTTCCATCTCTTTCCAAAGTTTCCTGAATCTTCTTATATCAATAATATATCAATCAACAATAATGAACCATCATCTATCCAGTGTTTTCTTTAGGAAACGCATCCTTATCAACTTTGTTTCTGCCTCTCATTCATTCCCTACCCGCTTATTCATTTCAACCCACTGATGACAGTGCCTCCACTCTCTCCCCCTAATATAGATATCATTATTATTGAAACATACCCATTTTTATTAGCCGTTTTCACACCTTTCGCTGCTCTCTTCACTCACTGATAGCAAGTGCAGTGTTAGGGAGGAATGAATGGTAGGGGGACACTGGGTCTGTCCAGAGCCCGACGTGCGGTACATTGTTGCTTTTCCATTCATTACACATTTCTCAGACTCTCTATTTCACCGCCCATCACCACACTCTTTTGTGCCCCCGGCGAAGAGATTTGTAATGTTTGAAAACATTTCGTTCATCTTTTTTTCTATTGTGCTCCGTCACTACACCCCACGCGAACATTTTTGATAACAATTGAAGACCTTTTCTTCGGTGTATTTGCCATTCTTCGTAGTTTTTTGTGAAGGCTCTAAACAGTTTTTTGTTCAGCTTAACATAGTGCATTTCAGAAAACTGGGATGGACCTGGATCCGAACCTAGTAATCCACCATGACGATACGAACTTGTCAGATTTGTCCTCCCATATGTGAGTATTTTTTCTGTTCACTTTCAAAGTTATTCATGTGTTTTAGGGAGCATGACACAAGCTTCTCCGACCTGCACATCGACGGGACCACCTCAACCGGTCACCATAAAGTCGACATGTGGGGGAATCACAACTTTGACAGCGGTTTTCAAACCATGAATCACAGCGAGGTAACAACATTCGGGGGTGTTAAGGGATAGGGATAAGAGATTAATGTGTTTCAATTTCCAGGCTCCATCTATTATTTCTTCGTTGCATCCGTCTTCGCATCTTTCCGCAGTTTCCTCCATGGCCGACTATGAGCCGATCCCCAATCTAACGGATCACGTGAGATTGAACGGAGAGAGAATCTAGAACGTATGAATGGTTTCAGCAAAAACAAAAGTTCGAGGGGATCACACAAAGTCCAGTTGATGGCCAGTACAACACAGTCAGAGCGATTCCAGAATTGACGAATCTTATGAAGGACCAGGATAATGAAGTAGTGCATAAGGCGGTTATTCTGATGCAAAACATTGCAAAAATGGAATGTGACCCGATGCGGCGGCAAAGTGAGGCACGTATAGTTGACCCTCGTGTCATCTTTACATTGAGAGATCTCTTGAGAGATAAAGTGGACCATCCGGTAAATCTCCGCTCTCAAAACTTACCTCATTCTCATTACCGAAACTCAGAACATCATTCGTATCACCTTGGGAACACTTTTCAACATTTGCAACCGTCAAGAAGGCATCGATCTCGTCACCCGGTCGATCAATATGCAGCCCGATATCATTCCATATCTTATCAGTCATATTGGGTGAGAAACAGAGAAATGATGGGGCGGAAAATGAAATAATCGGAGAAGGGAATGATTAGGGGAAACGGAAGAAAAAAAAAGGAGATGATGATGTTTTTTGTTACAGTACCTATCCAGTCTCCATCTACAAATACGCGATACTGACGATGCATTCGATTCTTTCGGACAAACAGCGCGGCGGACAAAGTGTGGCCCTCGCGCGCCAAGCCGATGCGATTACGGTTCGGAGATATAAAAGATGGGCAAAAAACATTAAGAGAACATTACAGCATGTGACACCTTGGTTAGAGACGGAGAAGTCCGAGAAGCTGCTGCCAGTTATTGTCGATTTGATCAGAATACTTTGTGAAAAGAACAATGACCAGAAAATGACTTTTCTAAGACTCGGAGGGCCACAAAAATTGCTCCTGATTCTTCAACATAGAGTTTATGAGAACTTGTTGTGGAGAAGCACTCAACTTCTGAAAACGTTCTCTAACTTTGTTAGTTCGGTCGGAAAACAAATGTAGTATACTTTCATTTCAGGACGCGCCAAACTTAGTTGGTTGTGGTGGACGGCAAATTCTATCGAGATGGTTGGCCCATGACAGTCCTCGCCTAGTCCTTGCAACTCTTGAAACATTGCGGAATATCAGTGATGTCCCGAGCAAGATGAGAGAGGACTTGTTGTTGAAGTCTCTGATGAATTTGGTTAACTCGAGGAACCCTACAATTCGGTTGTATGCTGCTCAGATTCTTTCTAACCTTGTGGCAAACAATAGACACAACAAGGTATGCACTTCTGAAGCGCGTTCAGTGAAAACATCCACTTTTAGGAGTATCTCTGCACAAATAATGCTGTGGCACATCTCATTCGCGCGTTGACAATTGCTACGCAACATATGCAAGGATTGAGCAGCAAAGAAGCACAGCAAATGGAGGACTACATGGTAACACTCTCCCTCTATTACTGAAGTTTGTGATATCAATTTCAGGAAAGCATAATCTGTACTCTCCGTCATCTTTGTGTTGGTCATCCACTTTGTGACAAAGTGCAAGCTGTGGTATTCCGAGATCCATCTCTATTCCTGGATAAATTATTGTCTATGCGACCGGTTTTGCTGAAACACACTATGAGCGTGAGTAGCAGCACAGCAAAAGTGAAAAAACAGATTTTATTCAGCTTCTTCTAAAAGTGGTTACTCAAAACACCCTCCTCCATCATTTCCGGACTTGTAGAATAGGAGATAGAGGCTTCGTTGAGCAGATTATCCATATTCTTCGAGTAGCTTGCAACCAAATGAACTTGCAAGATGCTATTGAAGGAGTCCGTGTGAAGGATTTGGTCCATCTTTGTGTACAGTTATTGAGGTGTATTACAAGAGATCAAGACATTCTCAACGAGGTAGAGAACTACAATTTACGGCATCACAAAGTTTATTTTAGGTTGTGTTCTTCCTCCAAACCCCGGAAAACACTCAAATGGGAAATGGTCACACTCTTCCAATTTTTGTTCTACAAAAAGCTAACGTTGAAGAGAACACCAAAGCGTCTGCTATGGCCCTTGTTTATAATTTGATGCATCATGAACAGGTAACAACTCAACATGCAAATTGATTTTGAACTGGTAATTTAGATGGCAACTGTCTTGGAGCGCGACGAAATTCTTGTTGAAATGCTTCAAAGCCTCCAGATACAATCCCAAACTCATCCGGATCTTGGTTAGTAACAAAATGAGAACTTTCATTAAGTAAGGCCTGTTTTTCAGCAAGTTTGGCCAACAATATTCTCAAATTGATGATTGAGAAGCGTGAACGTAACCGAAATTTCGCAAGATACAATGAGGTGAGTGAAATGAGTCCTCAGAAAGTTCAATGATGTTTTCAGAACCGATTCGGGCCTTTTGGACCCAATATGGTTGATCCAAAGAGTGAAACATTATCAGCAACAACAACAACATCTTACGAAGGTGCAGGAGAGCAGTGGTCGGTTCCAATGGCTGATGAAAGCATGAATGATTCATACTGTAATAGTAGCGGGCGCGATTCTTCGAGTAAGCCTCAAATTGAGCAACATATTGACTTCAATCTGTATTTTCTAGAGCCGTACAATTCCCCGACAACGTATCATTCTCCTCCCATGTACCCGGAATACTGCAACTCAACTCCATCCGATGGATACTTTGACCACCACCAACCCTCAACTTCTTATCTCCCTCGACCCACTCCACCACACTATAACAGCTACGACAATAGTCCCCCTGTATACAACGAATTGCCTCCACACCCAGGGCCCAGTCATCCTTTGGAACACTACCCACCTAGAAACCCTCATCCGAGGTTCTGACAGTCACTTTTTCACGCTTTCCCTCATAATATGTTATGTGGAAGTTTCGGAACATTCCTTTGAAATTGAGATTCTAATGTTTGTAGTACGGGTAACTAATTGGAATGCAAAATATGATGAGATAATGTAAAGTAAGATATGGAATTTGAATAAATTATTTGGTCTTCAAAAAGCAAAAAGGGAACAGTAGTCGAGCTTCTTTTATTTCAAAACATAGAACAAACATGAAACGGAAATGTACAAGTTGAGGATGAAGAGAAAAGGTTAGGCCATTTGGTTCATTTCGTAATAGATACCCTTCAAGTTCATAAGTGACTCATGATCACCTTCTTCAGCGATTTCTCCATGCACAATTACATAGATACGGTCGACGTTTCGGATGGTGGAGAGGCGATGGGCAACTGCAATTTGGAATTGGAATAGCTCAAAGTAGTAGATAACATACTTTGAATGCATGTACATTTCGTTTTCTTGGTTTGTTTGACCCTTTCGAATGCACTCTGCACCTCGCGTTCACTAGCACTATCCAGTGCGGAGGTGGCTTCATCGAGTAGGAGAACAGTTGGCTTTCTAATTACCGCTCTGGCGATTGCAATGCGTTGTTTCTGACCTCCGGAAAGTTGAGCACCGAACTCTCCTACTTCTGTGTCGTACCCCTGTGGCAAACTAGTGATGAAGTTGTGGATATCTGCTATCTTTGCCGCTTCAATTACTTTATCAATCGTAGCTTCACTTTCCATCATTCCAAATGCGATGTTTTCCTGAACAATTCAAAGTAAACCCACCCCTCTAATGGTATCCTGTACCTTGATAGTGAATGAGAACAGATCCGGTTCTTGTCCAACCGTCACAATACATCTTCTCAAATAGGCTGGGTTTATGCACTTGATATTGTACTTATCGATGCAAACAATTCCATCAGTTGCATTGTACATTCTTTGGAACAACCCAATGATGGAAGATTTACCGGAACCGGAAGGTCCTACAAGGGCGATAGACTCCCCGCCGCAAACTTTCAGATTCAGTTTTGTCAAAACAGGAACAATTGGTCTTGTTGGATATCTGAATGACACATTCTGCAAGCAGAGGTTTCCTTCTAGTTTCTGAAAACGTTAGATTTTGTAACGACTGCTATTACTTTGCTCACTGGTCTCAATCCTTCCTCTGATAAGTTGTCCATGTCAACTGGTGGCTCTCTGATAACTCTCATGACATTCTCAGCAGCAATTTGTGCTTTGGTAAAATCACTGACAGATGCAATGAGTTGGGAGAAGAAGTTTGCTCCGAATTGGGTGAGGAGAACAACTCTGAAGAAACTTGATTGATCTAATCACCTTCTATTAGTGCACCTCATGTAATCAAAAACACTAATCTCGTTAGCCAACATCATAACCTTTCCGAAATACAAAGTTATGGCAATGAGAATGTAGGTAAACGAATACTGACATGCGAACACAAACGCAGAAATCAAAGACTGTTTCTGCATGCATCTGAAAGTATGGAATTTTGGAATTTGGAATCGGGTGCTTATCACAACCAAAAGTCAATTCGAACTTCAAAACAACTCACTGAGAAACTGGTTTCAGGGCGTCACAAAATACATTGTAAAAATGGGACTGTAGGTTGTACGCTTTGATAGTACTCATGTTCGAGAGAACGACCGTCGCTAGATTGGCTGCTTTTTTCTCTTCTTCTACCATTTGACGTTGCCTGAAATGGAAATTTAATGGCAAAATGTTGAAAAACTAGCAAACCTTTTAGTTCCTTCTCTGATTTGTAAAACTCGAATTATAAAATATGCTGGGAATTGGAAGGAACACAGGAGGGCCATTTTCCAGTTGATGAAAAGTGCGGCAACGATGGAAAACACTGTAACTACGCTTTATAGATGGAAAAAGCAACTCATTTTTACCAGAGCACACAAAACCAGGAATCAGCATGTCAAGTTTCTGTTCCATGATCTCATTCAAGGTCGAGGACTCATTGATAACTTTGTGTACTAGCCTTCCAGGACTGTTCCTTTCTTCATCGAAATACGCAGCTCCATGTCGCAGTAACTAAAAAACTACTTTTTTTCAGAATGGTTTGTTTTCACTCACTTTTCTGAACATTTCGTTTCTCATGAACATACAGAAGCCATGTCCATAGAGTGCAATGAATAGACGCTGAAAACGAAGATTCTAATTGTAAAACACGATAGGTTACGTACTCCAAGGGCTTCAAAAATGGTCTTCACAATAATCAGAGCAGTGTAGATAGCAGCGACAATGAAAATTTGAAGCGCACGTTCCTCATCCGGTGCTATGGAAATCTCTAGTACAGAAGCCACTTGGAAACAAATCAAAAGATAGAAAACGGCTCGCACAATTGTTGTCGGAATGGCACCCGCCAACAGTGGTAGACCAGTTCGGTAGGAATAGATCAAGTCTTTGAGGACAGTGAAGTTGGTCTCTTTTCCAGGGAGGTCCTAAATGTGAAAACGTGATTTTACTCTCCACAATAAATTATGTTTCCTACGTCATCATCCATGCTCTCTCCATGTTTCACATCCATACTGTGAACTCTCGAGTACTTGTAATCCAACCTCTCGGACTTCTTCTTACTCATTACCGGTAACTTCAACTTCTCCTTCTCCATACTATTCACCGAATACGATTTTCCCAATTTCTTGTTCCCACCCAACGAACTACGAGCCCATGCTCTCCTCTGCTGGTCGGGGTCCTAAATTTTGCGCGTTTATGAGATGGGGCCGATAGTTTGATTTACAACTTGCCAGTTTTGGTGGAGGACTAAAGGACATCTGTTGCTGGAGGGATGGCGGTTTTGCCTGCAGATGTTGGTGTTGCTGGCTCAGTTGGTCGAGACGCTGGTCATTGTACATCTGTCGAAGAGAGATTGATGCGCGGGAAATGAGATGAGAAAGGAAGGGCAAACAGTAAATGGCAAGTAAAATAACAGGGAAGGGGAAACAGAACAAACCTTATGGAAAATTCCATTGGTATCCGCGAGAAGCTCATCTGGTGGACCTTCCTCTACAATTTTACCCTCATGAAGAACAATAATCCGGTCAGAATTTTTTATCGTTGAGAGACGATGAGCAATAGTAATCGTGGTGAGACCTTCGGAAGCCAAATCAATGGCGGCGTTCACTTCCTCCTCGTGAATATTATCCAATGCAGATGTAGCTTCATCGAAGATAAGTACGATTGGTTTACGAATAACAGCTCTCGCAATTGCTACTCTTTGTTTCTGTCCACCAGATAACTGGTGCCCTCTTTCTCCGACACGAGTTCTCATTCCGTCTGGTAAACTGTTGATGAACTTCCACGCTCCTACTTTCCGGGCAGCGTCGTTGATTTCTTGCTGAACTTTTTCTGGTGCAAAACATATCTAATAAAACGTTACCTGTGTAGCATCGAGTCTTCCATATCTGATATTGTCACTGATTGTCCCGTCAAAGAGTACTGGCTCTTGACTGACAAGTGAGCATTGTCCACGGAGATCATCTGGAGACATCATTTTGATATTCTCGCCATCCAAAAGGATCTAAACTCAAGAAACCATTGCGTCAGAAACTCTGTGAAAACTCACAGCGCCCTTGGTTGGGTCATAAAATCTCAACAACAAGGCAGTGAGGGTACTTTTTCCACTACCACTGCTACCCACAATAGCGATTTTTTCTCCAGCTTCTACAGAGAATGATAACCCTCTGAGAACCTCTGTTTCTTTTCTGCTTGGGTAAGAGAAATGGATATCTCTAAAGTGTAGTGCTCCTTTCCCCATGAACTTCATACTCTGCCTTCTGTACTTGCATCGTGTCACCGGAACATAATCCACATTATTGTCAATTGAACCAAGTTCCACTTCAATTTTTGGTTGCTCATCTGAAACAATTTGTTTCCTCTAATTTCAAACACGTGTTAGTCCCTACTCAAAACTTCGCAGATTTCCTTTGCATTGTCTTTTGCTCTATTTGCTCCGTTGATATGAAAACCAATGGAGATTGACGTAACACACATGTAGAGCATGTTGATGGCGAGCTGAATGATAAGATATGGACGTGACCCTAAAGACCGTTGTATGGTACCGCGCAAAGACGACCGGGGGAGTTATCAGCGACCCTCCAGATTCCATAGCAGAGTGCACCAGTGAAGATGAGTTCAGTAAGGAGGATCTGAAATTCAGAGAGTTGAAACGCAATCCAGTTTTAGCAATGGTACTTGTGTAAGACTGTCAAAAACTACAGAAGACCGCAACCGTTCTTCCGTCAGTTTACTATTCTCCAATGACAACTTCTCGAACCTGCAAACCATTCATTGTCTGCGCGTCTATCTGATAAGATTACTTGTTGATTGTTTGTTTTTGTGCGGCAAACGAGATGACCGTAGTGATGCAGTTAAACGTTTCATTGACAAGATTAGTGATCTTATTCTGCAGCTTCGTTTCCTCTTCCATTGTGTTTGCAAACCACTAAACGTATAATTTGTCTTGTCATCACTTTCCTTCCCCGTTTCCGGTTTTCTTTTCCGATCCCATTTTTCATATACCTATCCATTCATTCAACCTGTCACTATCTCACCTTACTGTACAGGATGCGTGATAAGATAAGTAGCGGGATAGCAAGACACATGAACAGAGTGACGTCCCATTGGATATACAAACACACGCCAATGTTGACTAAGAGATAGGAAAGAATGAAGACCACCATGGGGAGATGGTCCGAAATTCCATTGTAGATCGAGTCAGCGGATCTGAAACAGGACTTTACATGTTTATGTCTCTGATCTTCATCATACGTTCATTGAATTCTACGATCTTAGTACTTACTATCACTGTTTCCCTACTATCAGTATCAGTATCAGTATCCCTTTGTACTCGGCGGCCACCAAAATTTATTATCATTCCATTCTCAACGGTAGGAGGTTGGTTTTATTCCCCTCTCCCCCTCCCATCTTTTTTATGTCACAGATCTGTTCTTTACCCTCTCCTTACTCTTGCAACATGGCAGCAACATGACCACTCTGTCTCGATTCCAACCAAGAAATGTCCATGAGAAGCAGTTTTCGAATGTAGGCTTTTCTGATGCGGAACACTTGACGGATAGATGAAATTTCCCAGACAATGCGCTGTAGAATCAACAAAGTCATAAAACATGGTCAAAACAAGTTACCTGTGTAAAAGCCGCGAAGAACATGGCTATCGAGAGGCCTAACATAGAGATAAACGCCGGAGTTGCAGATGTTGCAAATTCGTCGTCAATTGGATAATCAGATGTGATGTTTTTCAGGCCCAGTTTTCCTTCTTCTCGTAAAATGGAAATAGATACAAAGTTACCCATAATAAGCCAGACAAAAGGGGGAAGTGCAGATTGAAGAAGAGCACTGAACAATCCAAGGGTCATCAACTGAAACAAAATCGGGTTATTTGGAACAGAGAAAGAAGTAAAACCTGCATGTCAATATTGTCTGCAAAAGCATACAGCCGTTTGTATGGCTCAAAGAATCCAAGTTTTGGCTTGGAATCTTCTTTTTTCTCCGGAGGATCATCCATAGTAATATCATAGGCTTTCTTACTATTTTTGATATCATCAATGTAAAGTGTCGATGGTTCAATTGGATAGATTACTGATTTGGTGGACCGTTTGTCTGAGTTTTTCTCCGAATTCTTGTCAGACCCATTTTCACTGTTCTTTTCTTTTTCGTCATTTGCCATCTGAAATGTAAAAGTTATCATTTTGATCTGTATGATCTTGGAAAGATTCGGGAAAAGACAAGAAGGAAAAATGAGGATGATGAGTGGAATTGGTGACAAGCGAAAACAGATGACGTGTGTCAAAGGGCAAGCACACTTGTTTTAACATGGTGGAATCTGAGGTTTGAAGAACCTTTGAGAACTTCATACATCAAGACTGTGGGCGAATACGACTGACTACAGAAGTACTCATGGTTGGCTTCATTAGACGCTCTTTAGTCATTACTGTGTAGCGGTCAGAAGAAAATGGAGAAAAAGGAAGGAAAGAAAATACAAGAACGGTGGTCGTGGCGGTAAAATAAAGGGTGGAGAGTGAGTGGGTAGTGTCAAAATGACCGACCGAACCACAAGAAAGCCAAGATGGTGGAAGGGGAGAGATAGAGTAGCCATCATCGGGAAAAAGAATCAGTAAATTGGAAAGTTAGAAAGGGGGTCTGAAAAAGTTTGATAAAAGTTTTTGGCGTTACACAAAGCAAAGAAACAATTGATGATTATGTCGGAGGTTATCATCTGGTTTTCATCACCAAATGGAGACGAGAGAAGGAGACCACGCTCCTCGTCTCTTCTTACTGACGACGTCGTCTCTCGCCCAGTTTCGTTTCGTTTCTATTTTCCAAACTGACCGACTCACCTCTGAAGTGAACTGAAGTGAAGTGCGGTCGCATTTCGTACAACTATAATTGATAACTTGATCACTCACTATCTGTCGTAACCAATTTTCAATTTCATGCTGCTACCGGTCTATTACTGCGAATTTCTTGAGTCACCTACTAACCAGCCCAACTTCCTTTTTACATTTCATTATTAGTTCTCAATTGACCGAAATCAGGGCTTGTTGTACGAAAAACGGGAGATCATCAGTTTTATGTGACTTTGACCATTCGGCGGTAACCTTTGATAGTGAAATGTGGAATGCATACCTTGATTACCTTGAGATCCTGACTGTTATTTTGATACGGTTAGAACAGAGGAAACATCACAAAACTAACCATTTTTGTTACATTTATAGAAACAAAATACTTGACTGACTGTCATAGTTAATTAGCACCTTTTATCAAATGTTGGATTAAAATTCCCTTAAAACAAAATAAGGAAAATGTCTCAAAAAACAAGGATTTTGAAGTGTTTACGATATCAAGTACAATTGTACAATCCAAAAGTATATTGAGCGTACGAGAAAAACATTCAGAACAGCGTAGACACGAAAAAAACTAGTGTGAAATGGGGAATCAGCGCTTTGTGATTGGAAAACTTCTCAGAAAAATTGGGGACTTACTGGACCGACAAATTTGGGGGTGAGAAAGAAAAAGCGAAATCAGAATCATCATCATCACAGTTTTTGTCTCGTTTTTTTGTCATCGCGAGTTTTTCGCTAATTCAATCAAATAGTTGGAGGACACCTAATCAGTTGTTTCTTGTTTTGTTCTCGCCCTCTCATCCTTTCTCCTCCCATTCTTCCAGTGTTTGTGTTACGAAGAACGACAGTTCATACATCTTCAGGGGCCGAACAGACAGACAGAAAAGGGATTGGTTTGTTGCTGCGGCTGTTTCTGTTTCTCAGCTGATTCCCAGCTGCCCTCATCTTGTTTCGCAATGACTAATTGCTTCTGGATGGTCTTCATTCTTACAATGACAATGATTACATTGTTTCCAAAAGGTTAAGAGGGAGTTAGAACTTTTGAATTGGAACGGAACAAAAACATTCCAGAGATCACCGGAGAAGAAGAAATAGTGGGTCTCGAGGAGTTTCTCACTGACTTGGACCCAAATACGAGTGATATAGTAAGTAATGAAAGTGACAATACCTGAATGAATGGTCATGTAACTGTCTAAATTCTCTAATCGAGGTTGACAAATCGAGGTTGTTACCACACATATTGCTGGCGTCTGGGGAATTAGAAACATTCAAGTTTTAACCTATTTGACGCCATGAATTCCAAGGAGTTATTTTAGTTCTGGACTAAACTTACCATGTGACAAAGTATATGTACTTTCTCACAAGTACCCCTAGTTCTAACTTCTCGATCATTTCTTGAACATTTACATTTTTTGCAGATCCTGGAACTATTGGAAGCTCAACAAATGCCCTCAAACAAAGCTAACAAGATGATGCGGCGAATTATGAGAAAACTCCCTCCAGAAACCCTGGAACAACTTTTCAAGATCTACAAGGACACCCGTAATCCTTAACCCAGTGACTCATTTCTTCTCTGATAAATATGTGTATTCCATGTTGCAAAGTCCTAATCCTCTTGCATTTTCATTTTCCGATCGAGTGGATCAAGAAGAGAAAACGAGAAACGACAGCCGTCGCGGTCCAATCGGATTCGATTCGATTCGAGGAGCGATTCCTCTCCAATGAGTCACCACCGGCTCATTGAGCAATTGCGCCTGAAGAAGAGAAAGCGCACTTAATTCAGTGTCAGGACGAGAGAAGATTCATCGCGATGCTCTTGCAGATCCGTCTCTTTTTTGTGCTCCCGCCGTTTTTTATAGACGCATCTCGTCGTCAGCGGTTTCTCCGATCGACATACTCTCTTGTGTGCGAGGGACTCGGCTCTGATAGACTAGGGCATCGCCTCGGCCGACCCCAACCCCTCGCAGCCAGCGGGGTCGCTAGCGGCTCGCATATATCAGACAGTGTAACAAATCGAACAGTGGAGGAGTTACGGGTTATGAGCGAGGGCAGGAAAGAAGCTCTGCGCTGACCTCCGCCCCGCCATCGTCTCCACCTTCTGCCCCACGATTCCGGCTCGAATGACTCTTGCAACTATACCTTTTTTCCTATCAGATTACTGGATTTTTCTGGGTTTTTTTGTCAATGGCAAGTTGTTTTTTACCTTGGCAACGTTTGTTGTAAGTTTTCTCTTGACCAAACAGAAAATGTTCGGGTCAACAGTAACAGATAGAATCGTTCGTTAGCACGCAAAAGTTCTTACTAGAGTTTTGCCAACGGCGGTTTTTTTTGTAATTTGAGCTAACATGTAACAGGAAGATTGAACTGCCTTCATGCCTAAATTTTATTTTCCATTATCGCATACCATTTTCAATCTTCACGCGCAGCCCTACCACCGCAATGCGGGAAACAAAAATTCTCCCGGAAAGTACATCATAATGATAATGAATATGTCTCCGGCCGTCCGTTCGCCTCATTCCCAACCGTTCTCGTTCTCAGTTCTTCATTGCAACCTTATCTGTATATGGTCTCCCGTCTCTTCAACTTGCCCAATCTCTTCCCTAGTCAGAGACGCGCACACATATTGCGGGGTCTAAGAGGTCATCATTTCTGGTGTTACTACAATATTGGCCTTCGAATATGACTATTGCCGTGCTATCATTCTACCAATTATACCAATTTCGAGGTGGAAAAAGGGTTCTTCGGGGGGTTTTCCAAATGTAAACAGTACAAATGCCTGTGGGAAGAATCCTGATCCAGTTGACCTCTGCTGTTGGCAAGGGGTGTCACAGACCATTCCCCGTTATCCGATGACGTGCGCAACACGTCTGTTTGTGCACTGTGCACCAGACGTCGTCGTTTCCCTCTCCTAGAGCATACATTTTATTACCCCATCTCCTACCAGGTACTGCTAATGTACGGTTTCGGGTTTGTTATCATCGTGGTCCCCAATATCTCCCAATTGTCCCCCTCCAATGTTATCTCTGCGCAGTTATGCGTTCTTATCCTATCTGGTCCACTCTAATAAGATATCTGTTGCATAAAACGTATTATATCGATCTTTTTATGTTGGTCCCATTTCGTATTGCCCTTTTACTGCTGCTCTGGGCCCATTTGAAGGTTCACATGATGTCTTTTTCGAACTTTTTGTTCGTCCTTTCCAGATGTTCCCCAGTTTTTGATAGTCTTACGAGAAAGTACAACGCAGATGGATGTAAATCCCTCTTTCCTGTGAACCTTTCTCATCGGTGCTCCTCGATCAGTCAGATCGATCGGTTCAGACAAAACCCTCCATCTTTCCCTCTGATTCCCTCAATCCCAAATGCACTTTTTCTCATCCTCCAATTAATCAATTGAAGAATTGGAAGACGAAAAGAAGAGGAGACCCCTGGGCCGGCTGGCCACATGGCAAAGTTTGCTCACAACGAAGACGACCCGCCCTTGTCTTGGCTAGCCGGGCCTGTTGCTCTACGGCCGCATATGTGGTCCACCGCCGCCTCCGTCGTCCCTTTTTTTCCCTACCTTTGCTCTGTCCTATCGTTCCTCTTCTGCCTCCCCTTCCCTTCCCTACCACGTTACTTTCCGTGTTCCCGCCGCTCGAACAGGCACCCATAGCTAGAGAGCAAGGGTCCTTGTATTTATTTGCGCGAGTTGCTATGTACACTCTAAATGACTATTTGCCACACAATAAGCCGCACGCCGTTCGATTCTCTCTCTCATTGACTTCAACCTTTTCTCTTGATTTTGTTATACTGATAAGTACAAGTTGAATGCGCCGCACCGCTATCTTTTCCGCCCGTTCGTTCTCATGACCTTATGAAATGTTGTTGTTTGTAGAATAACAACGCTCAAAAGGGAGTTGGTAAGTCAGACCTCAATGATATCGTTACATTGGCTGTTCTGCCTGGCCGCCTTGTGGCCGGCGGGAAGTCCGCAACCAGCGGAACTTTATCCAAGCATTGACCCAAACCACTTTGGTGCTGATGGAAACCCTTGCTACGACCGACAGACGCGATCACCACAGAGATGTGTGCCAGATTTCGTAAACGCCGCTTTCAACCTCGATGTGCAAGTGACCAACACGTGTGGTACTAAACGACCAACAAAGTTCTGCGTGCAATCTGGACACACCGGTCAACGAAGTGTTTGCGAGACTTGCGATAACCGACATGAGGTTAGTTATTGGGCAATTCGCACTGACCCTAAGCGTGGTGTTTCAGGGATTCTCTCATCCAGCCAAGTTCCTCACTGACTTCAACGTAGGAAACAATGAGACCTGGTGGCAATCCGACACGATGATGGAGGGTATGCAGTATCCAACGACAGTTAACTTGACTCTTACTCTTGGAAAGAGCTTTGACATCACTTACGTCCGCCTGAAGTTCATCAGTCCACGACCAGAGTCTTTCGTCATCTACAAGAAGACCACTCAAGAAGATGATTGGGTCCCATGGCAATACTACTCGTGAGTTTCGCTCTGCTTCATTCTCAATTTCCAACTTTTTGTTTCAGTGGATCCTGCCGTGCTACCTACCAAATCCCAGACAGAGCACCAATTCTTCCTGGAAACGAAGCTGTTGCTCAGTGTACCAAGGAGTTCTCTGATATCTCTCCAATCACTGGAGGCAACATCGCCTTCTCCACTTTGGAAGGACGTCCGTCTGCCCACGCTTTTGAGGACTCTGATGTTCTCCAAAACTGGGTCACTGCTTCCGCCATCATGATCTCTCTCACCCGTATGAACACTTTCGGAGATGAAGTCTTCAGAGACCCACAAGTACTCAGAAGTTACTACTACGCCATTTCTGACTTTGCCGTCGGAGGAAGGTAACGTTCTCGAAATAGAGCGTTCTTAACTCAATTTGTAACACTTTCAGATGCAAGTGTAACGGTCACGCTTCGGAATGCGTTGGATCGTCGTCTGTTGATGGAGAGAATCGTTTGGTCTGCCGTTGTGAGCACAATACTCAGGGAGCTGACTGCAACGAGTGTTTGCCATTCTACAATGACCGTCCGTGGAAGTCGGGAACTGCCAATGAAGCCAATGAGTGCATTGCCTGTAACTGCTCTCAGCTCTCCAACAGATGCTACTTCGACCAGCAACTCTTCGAGGAGACTGGACACGGAGGACATTGTATCGACTGTCAAGGAAACACCCATGGAGTTCACTGTGAGCAGTGTGTTGCCAACCATTGGAGAAGACCAGGAGAGAACTATTGTGTTGCCTGTGGTTGTAACGAGGTATAATTCATAATGTGTTCTGTTTCTAATTCGGTGTTTTCAGATCGGGTCCCTTTCCACCCAGTGCGACAGCGAAGGAAAATGCCAATGCAAGCCAGGAGTCACTGGACGTTTCTGTGACCAATGCTTGGACGGATTCTACGATTTCAGTACCAATGGATGCAAGTGAGTGGGGGAGATGACGCAGAGGGGTGCACGCTGGTGCTGGTTTGCTCAATCAATAGAGCAACAACTGACGCTAGTGCTTTTTGATATCACAACGATAGAAAGGTCAATTAGTATGTGGAGGCTTCAGGAGCGACTTTGAGCGTTTGGGCTGGAGAGAAAGTAGTTAGGAAAAGGGGAGCTGAGAGGTTTTTGAATGAAATATACATTATGGTTACAGAAACTGCGGATGTGAGGCTTCTGGTTCTTTGAACAACCAACCAAGATGCGATTCCTCCACTGGATCGTGTACTTGCAAGCTCAACGTCGAAGGACGTCAGTGCGACAAGTGCAAGCCAGGATACTTTGACCTCTCCACCGAGAACCAGTTTGGATGTACCCCATGCTTCTGCTTCGGACACTCTTCTATCTGTACCACTTCCGATGGCTACTTTGCCATGAATGTCTCCAGTATCTTCGATCAAGACAAGCAAAAGTGGACTGGACAAAACAGAATCGCTCTTCAAGACACTCAATGGGCTGAGCTGGATAAGGCTGTCGCAGTCTCTGACACTGACAACTCCCCAGTCTACTTTGTTGCTCCTGAACAATTCATCGGAGACCAGAGAAGCAGTTACAATCAAGATCTCGTCTTCACTCTCAAGGTTGCCAAGCACGTCACTAACCAAGATGTCAAGTAAGCAAACTAATTTCGCTTCCGGTTTTCAATTCTGTTTGTTTCAGAGATATCATCATCGTTGGTGCCGATCGCCAGGAACTCTCCACCTCCATCACCGCTCAAGGAAATCCGTTCCCAAATACTGACGCTCAAGTCTACCGATTCCGCATTCACGCCGACCCATACTACGGATGGTACCCAAGAATCAACGAGCTCGATTTCATCGGAATCCTCTCCAACATCACCGCTATCAAGATCCGTGGAACCTACTCCTACAAGGATATCGGATACCTTTCCAATGTTCACCTCGGGACTGCTGGAGTTGCTCCATCTGCGGCCAACCCAAAACAAGCCACCTGGATTGAGCACTGCGAGTGCCTTCCAGGATTCGTCGGACAGTTCTGTGAATCTTGCGAGTCTGGATTCCGTCGTGAGACCAAGTTCGGAGGACCATTCAACCGTTGTATCAAGTGTGACTGCCACAATCACTCGACCAGTTGTGAAGCTGAGAGTGGTTCCTGCATTTGCGAACACAATACTGCAGGAGATACCTGCGAGAGATGCGCTCGTGGATACTACGGAGATGCTCTTCAGGGAACTGAGGACGATTGCCAGAAGTGCCCTTGCCCCAACGACGGACCTTGCATTCTCCACTCCGACGGAGATGTTCTCTGTACCGAGTGCCCGAACGGATATACTGGACGTAGATGCGACGAGTGTTCTGATGGATTCTTCGGAAACCCGAAAGAGGGAACTGACTGCGTTGAGTGTGCTTGCTCCGGAAACACTGATCCAAACTCCATCGGAAACTGCGACAAGATTACCGGGGAGTGCAAGAAGTGTATCTACAACACCAACGGATTCAACTGCGAGAAGTGCAAGGCTGGATACTGGGGAGATGCGCTCAGCGAGCCAAAAGGAAACTGCCAATCTTGCGGATGCTATGTTGCCGGAACTCGTCGTCCAAACAACGACTTCACTCTTTTGGAGTGTAACCAAGCTGACGGACAGTGCGACTGCTTGCCAAACGTCATTGGAATTCAGTGTGACCAGTGTGCTCATGGATTCTACAACATCACTTCTGGACTTGGATGCCAGGAATGCAACTGTGACCCATTGGGATCAGAAGGAAACACTTGCGATGTCGTGACCGGACAGTGCCAGTGCAAGCCAGGAGTCACCGGAAAGCGTTGCGACCAGTGCGCTCCATACCACTTCGGATTCAGTGCCAACGGATGCCAGCCATGTGATTGCGAGTACATCGGATCCGAGAGCCAACAATGCGATGTTCATACCGGACAGTGCTTGTGTAAGGAAAATGTTGAGGGAAGAAGATGCGACCAGTGCGCTGAGAACCGTTACGGAATCACCCAAGGATGCTTGCCATGCGACGACTGCTACACTCTCATTCAAACTCGTGTCAACGTGTTCAGAGAGAAAGTCAAGTCCCTTGACACCACCCTCCAGGAGATTATCGAGAACCCAGCACCAGTCAACGACACCAAGTTTGACGAGAAGGTCAAGGAAACAGGACAGGCTGCAGCTGAAGTTTGGGAAGCCGTAAAGCAGAAGACTAGTAAGTATAAAATTCTGCAAGAAATAGTCTAATTTTCGCTTTTTCAGAGGAAGGAGGTGGCACCATCAGAACCAAGTCCAAGATCATCAAGGACGAGATTGTCGACGCTTTGGAGAAGCTCACTACCATCGACGGATTCATCGCAGAGGCTCGTGTTGGAGCTGATGCTTCCGATGTTGACATGAAGAGATGGGAGATCATCATTGAGAACGCTCGCAGAGAAATCGACAACGTACTTCACTACTTGGAGACTGAAGGAGACGAAAGAGCCAAGTTGGCCTTCGAAGCATCGCAGCGATACGGAGAGCAGAGCAAGCAGATGTCTGATTTGGCTCACCGTACCCGTGAAGAGTCCGAGAAGCACATAAAGCAAGCTGAAGAAATCGAGAAACTGTCCGAAGAGGCTATTGCTTCTGCCAGCCAAGCCAACAAGGAAGCCAGCGATGCCATCTATGGAGGAGAACAAATCTCGAAGCAGATTGCTGAGCTCAAGAACCGTCAGAACCAACTCAATGAGTCTCTTACCAGAACTCTCGACCTTGCTGAGGAGCAAAAGAAGGCTGCCGATGAGGCTAACAACCAGGCTGCCGTTTCCTTGACCAATGTCGAAGGAGTTAAGATTCCAAGCATTGACCCCAAGGAACTGCAAAAGGATGTTGATACTGTTCTCGAAGAATCACAGAACCTGGTTGACAGTTCTATCAAGGAGAACGACCAAAACGACGATCTGTTCGAAGAAGTTGCTCGCTCAGTTGCGGATGCCCGAAACGAACTCCAGAGTGCCCAAGACCAGCAGAGAATTTCCGACGAACTCATGGTTGACCTCGACAAGGCTCGTGAAAGAATCGTTGACTCTCTTGCCATTGCTGAGAAGACTTTGAAGGATGCCGAGGCTACTCTCGAAACTCTTGACGCCTTCACCGCTAAGATTGAGAAGTCAAGAAACGACGCCATTGCCGAGTTCTCTGAAACCGACAAGATCGAGGAGAGACTTGCCAAGATTGTCGAGATCAACACCAACAAGGAAATCCAGATCCCGAACAACCGCACCGAAGCTGATCAGATCAAGGCTCTGTTTGATGACAACCATGTGAACTCCAACAATGTCAAGGATTTGTGGACTGAGCTTCTGCAAAAGGAGAACGACGCTAAGGACTCTGCCAATGCTATCAGTGACGATATCGATCAGTTGACTGAGGAGCTTGCCGATTCAAAGGAGAACTTGAACTACTACAGCAAGCAAGCCGAAGATGACAAGCAGATGGCTACTGAGGCTGTTCGCAAGGCTACTCTTGCTAAGAACTCCGCCATTGAAGCAAACTCGACTGTCTTGATGGAGGGAGAGGAGATCAAAAAAATCATTGATGCTTTGAGTAAGTAAACGAGTTGTAGGGATTGAAGCTAACTTGTTTTTTCAGATACCATGGAAGAGGTGAACAACGCTGAGCTTGATGAGCTGGAGGAGGAGATTGACAAAATCGACCAGATGCTCGCACAGGCTCAACTTGCCAAGGAGGTGCCACAGTACCAGCAATTCCGCGCTGATGAGGATTTGAAGGTGGAGAAGCTGAAGAATGACATTTCTCTGCTTCAGAAGGAGGTAACTGTCCCCAATTCTGACTACATCATTTCATTTTTTGTTTTTCAGGTTCTGAACCTCGAGGAGATCAACAACAACCTGCCCACCAAGTGCTTCAACGTGATAAACTTGGAGCAAGAAGGACAAAAGTAAAATAGTTCGATATACTATTCAAAGTCACCAAACCCCATATTTATAATGTTTTTACGTGTAGGGTTTTCCAATTTTCTCCTTGACTCTTCAACCCAACCCTTTTACTCCGTCCTTCTCAATCGCAGAATGTCACCCTCCCTTCCTGCCCCCAGTGCCTAAAGCGTAAACGTATCCATTTTACTGCACCAAGTACCGCAACTGATTCGAAATTATCACGTTAAACGTCTTCTTTCCCCACACCAAATCTATGATTCTCTCTGTTTCAGTACACGAACACGTTCTTCTTTATAATTTATAATCTCGAAACCATTTGCCGAATTGATCACATCATCCAGAAACGCTTTCCATGTTTATCTGTTATTACTATTTGCATTTTCCCTACTTTATATCTGTTTTTTTTTGTCTTCAGTATCACTATCAATAAAGCACATTTCTCTAACATTGCAACAGTTCTGTGCCTGTCTGCGACTACACTGTGATTCTATAGTCAAGTTGTGTCGGTTTTCGAGACTGCATGGTGACCTTGGTATGGAGAGATACAATGTACCGTTGCGGTCAATCGATGAGGAAAGTATATAAGTGATTGGGAGAACAGATAGGAAAGTGGTCAACAAGCAACCACAACCACGCGGTGAGAATATGGCAACACGTGACGAATTCCGAGCTGTTATTCGGAAACTTTTGGATTCTCCGGATAATCAACATGCTCCTATTACTAACTTCATCGGGAATGAATTCGTACCGTCAACAGAGTTGATGGATTCTTACAACCCAGCTACTGGAAAACCATGGATCAAAATCCCAAATGGAATTGCATCGGAGGTAGATCAGGCTGTTGCAGCAGCAAAAGAGGCTTTCAAAACGTTAGTTTCTTTTTGTTTCAAACAACAAACTTTCAATTTTCAGGTGGAAGAAAACCACAGTTCAGCAACGTTCAGTTCTTCTCAACAAAGTCGCCAATATAATTGAAGAGTTCAATGATGAAATCGCTATTTTGGAGAGTCGAGATCAAGGAAAACCAGCCGGACTTGCCAAGTAACTCCAATTTTTCAACATTATCAGAATCAAATGTAAATTTTCAGAGTCATGGATATTCCTCGCTGCGTTCAAAACTTCCGTGATTTTGCCAATTCTGCTATTTTCAATCTCACTCCATCCACATTGCTGGAACAGCCAACTGGGAAATTCCTGAACTATGTGAAATACGATCCAGTGGGTGTTGCCGGACTCATCAGTCCTTGGAATCTTCCCTTGTACTTGGTAAGACTACGCAGATACCTAAAAAACAAAATTGCTTTCAGTTGTCCTTCAAATTGGCCCCAGCCCTTGTCGCCGGAAACACAGTCGTTTGCAAACCGAGTGAAATGACCAGTGTTACTGCTTGGGTGCTCATGCATGCATTCAAATTGGCGGGTTTCCCGCCAGGAGTTGTCAACATGATCATTGGAGAGGGAAGAACTGCAGGACAACGTCTTGTAGACCACCCCGATGTTCATCTTCTCAGTTTCACCGGCAGCACCGGGATCGGAAAAAAAATTCAGGAAGACGGAGCCAAGTTAAACAAGAAGATTTCTCTGGAGATGGGAGGCAAGAATCCGGGAATTGTGTATGCCAACTACAGAAGATCAGACGTCGCTGCGATTGCAAGGTGACAAAACCGAACTGGTTTAAACTGGTGTTCTCTTTTTTAGATCGTCGTTTTTGAATCAAGGCGAGATTTGTCTCTGCACCAGTCGTCTATTTGTTCAAAGATCAATTTTCGATGACTTTGTGAAAAATTATGTAGAAGAAGCTAAGAAGGTGAATTTTTTGATTTTCATGCAATTGGAGTGTTGTACGGTTTTTAGTTTGTTGTTGGAGATCCATCTTTAGCTGTCCAACTTGGAGCCATGAACTCCAAAGTGCACTTTGAAAAAGTGAAGAGCTACATCGAGTTGGCAAAGCAAGAAGGTGGTCAAATTCTTTGTGGAGGCGTTATCACTATTCCAAATGGTTTTGAAAACGTCAGTTTGCATGACATTGTGTGTTTTGGTCATCATTACATTCCAGGGTTACTTCATTGCTCCCACTGTTATCGTTGGTCTGCCAGACACGTCGCGAGTGATGACTGACGAAATATTCGGTCCAGTCGTCTGTGTCACACCTTTCGACACATCGGAAGTAAGTGAAACGATGAGACTAAACGTTTAAAAGAGAGATAACATAGGAAGTCATCGAAAGAGCAAACTCCACAAGTTATGGGCTATCAGCAACGGTTTGGAGTGCCAATACCGACGAGTTGCTGAATACGGCCAATGAACTGCGGGCAGGAACTGTATGGTGCAATACTTGGCTGGCTCGCGACTTGAACTTGCCATTCGGAGGATGCAAGCAGTCTGGAACTGGAAGAGAGGGTATCCACGACTCTCTTCACTTCTACTCTGATGCCAAGACAGTTTGTGTCAATTTGGCCTCGAAGTTTTGACCGGAGACCGAGACAGGAGACATGAATGACGGCGGAAACGAAGAGTAAATACACTGTGATTCGTGTTTAGTTTTGTAGAGCTTGCAAAAAACGATAAGACATAAAATAAAAGTGATAATGGTTTATTAGTGTTTCAATATGTTCAAAAAGTTTGGCTTGTATGGATTTTTGCATGAAGGGCACGGAGGACAAGTGTATGGTGAACCAGTTGGGCCACCGTTTTGTGGGTACTGGCACACGAACTGATGCTTAACACTGCAAACATCCGAGAACCATTTTCCACTTGACAACTGCATAACAGCGCAGTGACGATCTTCCAAAGGCTCTCCATTAGCAAAGTTAGTGAAGTTAAGTGGGCTGCCATCAGTCCATCTCCAGTCATTGGTGTGTCCCTGGTCACTGGCTCCAATCCAGAAGAAATCATAATCGGCGTCGAGGTTATCAACGGCAAGTTCTATAAATAAGACATGTTTGACTAGAAACTAGTGTGTTGAGTTTTGTACAACGAACTTTGAATCCAGTTATTCTCGATCTGGTTGAAAATTGTGACAAGGTGACCTCCAACAGTTTTCAAACACAAAGCATTCGTGTCGGCAAAGGTTCCGTGAACTCGATTGAATGAGAAGCAACTGAAATTTGGCACTGAAAAAGTTGCAATATCCCGATTTTACTTACTAGCTTTCAAACGGGAAATCTCCAGGATTGCACTGTGCTGACGCCAAATTCGGCAACAATGTAACAGAAACAGCAAGGGTCAACACTCGGAGCATCATGTTGCGTACAGTGGAAAAGTGATGTACCCTTCTTATCGTCACTATTTATATGCTTTTCGAAGAGAGGCGTCGCCTCTTCGTTCCTCAACTGATAGTCCCAACCCATCCGTTTATCAGTGATGATAGCATGATAGCATTCCGCCAAAAGAAACACAGAAACTCTGCTGGAATTTTCATCCCCAAATGTGTTATCATAATATGATGACCGGTGTTTGAGACTGACTCCCTTGGTTTACCAGCTTGATCGCTTATGGAATTTCAAAATTCAATGCTGACTGCAAGAAAGACGAGTTCAAAGTATCATCAATGCTCTGTCAAGTTTCGCTGAGTATTTATTGGAGCTTTGAAACAAATAAGTTTTAGTTGAGGGTATGTCGAAGAGTATCAATGGAGAGACAATCACGGAATCGCTTAAACTACCGGAAAAGAGAGTGGGACAGGTCAAAAACCACAGAATTGGAAAACGGGAGGGATGATCATCGGATATTTCAGTCGGGAAATATATGATGAGAAATATTTCTATGACAGGATAGGAACTACGGAAAACTTTTGCAATATGATTTCACAAAATCAGATCGAATGGAAAACTGTACTACAAAAATGTGGTGCGGAACAAAATTTGGACGTGAGAAACAAAATTCAGATCAATGTGATGCGTATTTCACAAATTAGATTCATTTTCTGAAGCTCAAAAACTTCAACCGCTTGAATGGGCTGAGGCTGGACAATGTGACTCTTGATGGGTTACGGACGAGTGGGGGAGCTGGAGCAACATCTCCTTTCTCTCCGGAAACTCTTCTCTCTGCAGGTTCTCCTCTTGAATCCGTTTCCGACTGTTCTTCTTTCTCCTCAACTATAGCAGTGCAGATGGAAGACTTTCTGTTCATCTCGGCGCAAAGGGAAGATCTACGAATAGGGTCCACAGCTGACATTTGCTTCTCTACCATTTTGATGGTGATCTTCTGCTCAACCACTCGCGGGTTTCTAGAACAATGCAATTATTATGATATTCCGACAATATTTTGTGCTCACTGTTTTTCCAAAACGCCTTTTTCTCCTGTTGAATTCTTGCGCTCCTCGGTAATACTCTTTTTCTTCCGGATGTCAGCCAAGAACTTCATCCCTTCGGGGTTAGCGTAGACATAATCGCCCGCTGAAAAATAGAAGGAAATACGCATTCCTTGAACCCAGTGGTTTGACTCACAATCGGTCTTGGTTTCACCCTGCTTTCCGGAGAAACTGGAGCTTGGTGTACAATCAGCAATACCACTATCAGCTTTTGGACGGAACTCCTTCATTTCCTTCTCTTCTCTCTTCTTATCTTTTTTCTCTTGTGCTCTTCGCTCCGATTCTCGTTTCAGTTCAGCATGTTCTTTTGCTTCTTGTTCCTCTCTTCGTTTGAATTCTATGGCGCGTCTCTCACGGTTTCTTCTCTCTTCGTCCTCTCTCTCCTTGATTTCAGTGTTGAAATCAACCACTGGACGACCGGGTGGGGCTCCACCGAATGGGAATCTGCAAAGTTTTGAAATCACATTTGCCTGTTGATGCGGAATGATTACCTCCGCATCGCTTCTTGTCTTGAATCTTTTCTTCCAAGGTTTGAGAAGTCAATGGACACAAGATCATCTTCAGACCTCTTCTTTGGCTGACACAACCCCGGATTTGACCCCATAAACTTTTGCGATGGGCTGTTTCTCCCCGATCCAGGACTTCCTGGTCTGGAATGAAATCATTCTGAAACACTTTTCCAGGAAATGAGTGTACCTTCCGGCGTTGAGATTATCAGCGGATGCCAGGCAGTTGATACTGCCGGAAGAGGGCGAAGCATTCGAGGAATTCACCGAGATTCCGGATGTTGACGCATTCTTTGGTGACGACGTGCGGTTGTGGCGTTTTCCAACCAGTCGACGGAAGTCGTTGAATCCGATCATACTAGAGCTGTAAAACGTGAAAAGAGACTGAGTATGAATAGTTTGGTAAGCACAACACAACGAAAAGTTTGAAACATACCTAAAGAAGTGACGGCTTCCCAATGAGAATGCTCTCTTTCTCGGGTCATCATCTGGGGGTTGCAAGGTGTTCGAATGGTCACCAACTGCCGCAGATGTCTTTCTCTCAACATCCGGGAGGTTGACTGTTGGAGGAATACGATTGTGTTGGCTTCTCAGAAAGTTTCCTCCAAATGACTGAGCTCGGCTTGGAAGCTGGCATCCCAGATGAGCTAAATGGGGCTTGGTGTGCTTGCACATGCTACTTCTCTGAAACGAAAATTGTTCGAATTAGCTAGTTTCACTTTTGATATTACCTTGGAAGAGTAGCAACTGTCCCCGCTGTCAGACTGATCATCCTTGAGAATATCTTCATGTTTGCTCCAATCAGCAGGTCCCATGAGAGTGTAGGTGTCACTGTTGACGATTCTCGAGTAGTGCAACTCATCAGGTTCTTCTGGCTGTGGGCAAATAGTGTCCAAGAAGTCTTTCTTGATTTCTCTTGGTGTTCCATCAGGCTGAACAGTCTGATTACGATTGGGAAGGGGACGTACAACATACATTCTGTGTTTTCGGATCAAAACCATTTCTCAGTGTCTCCAATGCCAGTTCTTTGTCACGTTGAAGGGAAAGCAAAAACTCTCCAGAGGGTTTGTTGGCGTTCAGTTTCAGTGGAGGCAACTTAGGCGGCTCTCTGAAAACAGTTGATCGTTCAAACAGCAGCAGTTCCTTTCAATCAAACTCACGGAGTCTCTGGCTTTCTTTCTGGCTCAGTCTCTCTTCCCCGCTCGGTCGGCACTCGTCGCTGTCTGTTATCAGACATTTTTCTCTCCTGTGATGGCAGATTGACATCTCCACGGTCAGATTGGGTTGAGTGCTTCTTGCGGAGATGAGAATAGCTGTCGTAGAGAGCTTCTTTCAGTCCTGGCTCAAGTCTCAGTTTTGACGCGGTAGAGGCGGTTGGAACACGCGGTCTGCAAACGAGGAAAAATGAAATGGATGATCTGACTGTACGAAGTTGGGAGAAGTTCACAGTGTGCGGAACATGATGATCATTTGTGATTTTAACGTTGGAAAAAGGAAAGTCAGACACAAGTAGGAGTCAATAGATCAAGCGAATCAGTGTTAAAAGACATGCGGACGGTTAGTAAAGAAGAGCGGACGACGATTCAGATATGAACCTATCAATCGGGATGTTGCCTAGAGAATGAATCGACCCGCGTGGTTGATCGAATCTGTACAAAATCAAACATAAAACATGATGCCCCATTGTCGACAGCGGTACCTGGACAAATGGTCAACCTGAAAATTCCCCAAGGATCCACGAGGGCGGTTATAGTTGGCAAACGGAGATGATGGAGCGGAGTCATCTTTCTCGATAGACGCGAAGGAGAGGCAGTCTCGCCCAAGGAGCAGGCGACGATCCCTAGCGGTAAGCACAGGCGAATCAAGCGAGAGTTTGTTACGATGCAGAAGCGGGGAAGGAACGGAAAGGGATTCCATTCCATGCAAATCGCTAAATAACAAGATGAACAAAGGGGTTGGGTAATCAGGGAATCAGGTTACAATGCGTGGAATCAGGGTCTAACAAACAAGCTCGGAACTCAAAACTAAGAGCAACTTTTCTGTTGAATGACTAAATCTTATGAAACTTACTTGACAACAAGAGTTGGATCCGGTTTTCTGAAATTTGTGAGTCTACCAACTTTCATTCTCCCGTACAACATACCTCATAGATTCCAAACGTCGATTTTCGAGATCACGATTGATCAGATCCTTCAGTCTACTATAGATCTCCTTGCACACTTCGTTATTCTCCACCATGAACAGAATCTCGAATCCCCGATACGGACTTCCTTTGCCAATTCGAATGTAGAAGTAGTTCTCGCGGAACCCATAGAAGGCAACTGTGCTTCTCTGAAATTTTCTGGTTTTAGCAGATTAAACAGGATGGAGTGATTCACATCAATAATGAAGAAATTGGAAGATCGGAATGGTGGGAAACCCGCTGGCGGAAGTCCATAAGCAGTTGGTTCAATGCGGAGATCAGCAATGGCAAGTGTGTGAGGATACAGGCAAAGTCTGCAAAACTAAGCTCTTCGCAGCAAGTAAAGTTGGTACAGTACCTCTTCTTTCCCATAAGTTCTCTAAAAGCGGTGCAAATGTTAGTGAAACCGTGTTCCTTCCGGCTCTCCACGTACTTCTCCATGCTTTTCATGTGGAGAACAACACGTATGTCGTACGCAGCATCTAAAGTAACACTGTTCTAGGCGATTGTTTATATGTGCCCTCACCAAAAATATCTTCCGGTCTCGGAGTTCTGTCCATCTTTCTACGTCTCGAGTCATGAATCGCCTTGACAATAGCTCTTCTCCAACCCTCAATCGTCGAGATTCCACCCTCTGGTCGCATGCAAATTGTTTCATCTGGACCCATCAAACAAAGACATTTCTTCAGTTTTGCGTCATACTGTAACACATGTTGTTTTCTATGCTTCAGCTGATAATCAAACTAACATGTTCACTGTGCACATTGAAGGAAATGGACAAGTCAACCATATGCTTGGCTGCCTTTCCTGATCGGTAAGTCTTCTCTGACTCATGCAGCTCTAGAGCTCTCTCGGATAACGTGACAAACATCATCTTCTTCTTTTTCTGAAAAAATTGATGTGAATTAGTGAAGAAGTAGCAGACTGACCACAGGAGCAAAGCCGACAGTACAAAGGCCGCATTTGTAAACTCCGATAATTCCAAACTCATCTCCATCCTCGTCAACTGGGAGGTCTTCGACAGTCAGTTTCTTCATTGGAGTTTCCGCACGTTTTCTACTCTCCGTTGTTCCACGTCTTCCACTTCCCCAGTTAGGGAACTTGCTATCTGGAGTGGTAGGAGTTTCAACCTTCAAGTCCTCCCGTTGCACTGGAACATCTGAGTAAACACTTTACTTCGTATTTTGTAGTCTGCTGGGCAGCAAAATGAAATCTGAAAACCTTCCCGTCCCCTCAATCTAATTTCCGGTGAGTGTCATTCACCCATTCCCTCTTTTCTCTCATCAAATTTGATCAGGAAAAGTTGTTTACGCCGGGAAATGTGGATGTGAGTGAAGGGAGAGCGTGACTTTCAGCTTCTCTCAAACCTTGTTGAATATATTATATTATTCTTACAGGATTAAGAGCGCCAAGTGACGCAGCTCATCTCATCAAACAAAACCAAATCCGTTTAATACATCTAACACCAAAGCACCGCATCTGTACTCTTCCCGTGAATCATGTGTATTCACTCACCATAATAAGACGTCGCCGGCTGTTGGACCTGTCTGGTTGGTTCCTCTACCGGGTTGATATTCTTCTCCACATATTCTCCCTCACTCCGCGGCGCCTGAGGCTCGGTCGGTGAAGTTGTGTCGGACACCGTTGTGCTCCAGCTGACTGTCTTCGTGAGACAGCTCCGTTTCCTGAGACAACTTGTTATCAGCACTGTGCGGTAGAAACAGAGAATGGAAAGCGAGAAAACAAATAACAAGAACAAAGCGTTAACTGAAACTTTCGGGAACTCAAGCTAACTATAACACAAAGATGTCAGGTCAGGCGCCTCATAATCCAGTCAAGCAAACGAAATCACAGAGGTGTAAGTAAAGAAGAAAACTGAAAAAAGTCTTGTCAGCTGGTCTTATCAGCAGGTTTGCACTTGTTTGGTCGGTTGGTCTTAAATGTCAACGGAAGGGTGGAAAAGGAATCTTAATGCATGTTTTCCTGCTTCTTAGTGAACTTTTGTAAGTCTCGTACTCGAAGAGAAAAGGTTTCGAGCAAAAATGAAGAAAACATTCGATAAAAACCGGACAAACTATTTAGACCAAAGGCGGTAGATGGAAAAACTACCCAGAACATAGGCCAAGGAAGAAGGACATTTGCGACGGACAGAGAACATGCATTTATCAACATGACGGCGCCAAAAAAGAGAAGTGATGAAAGTTGGAGAAGGTGTCAGTGTTCTTTTCCGCCTTCCTAAGAGACTAAAAGTGATCGTTGTACTGGATTCCCACACCCGCAAATAAAACAGATTAATGAGTCGAGAGTGATTTCGTAAACAAAAAGGAAGATGAGCACTGCCATTTCCAGGAAAAATGGGCGGGAGCGGTAGAGACTCTTTCATCTCACCTCATCTCGAATGAAATCGTACCGGAAATTTGTTCTAATGCAAAATTTCAGTCGCATACCATTTCAATTTCCGTTTTTTTGCGTATTATTCAAAAAAAGGAAATGAGATGAAGAGTGTGTCAATCAGGTATCATAACACCTTCACGCAGAATGTTGATAAAGAGTGCGGGAGGAAAAAGCAAGCAAAATGAAAATGATCTACCGACTTTTTTGCTTGCATAGCAGACAAAGTGATCATATGGTTCAGTCGCTTTGGGATTCAGGGAAGAGATGACAAAGCAAGGAGTTGAGTGCGTCTGGAAAAGAAAGAAAAGAGCAGACAGATCTCATTTTCTCAGGATTTCTTTCGAACAAAGTGCTTTCAGAAGACCCCTGTCTAGAAGTTTTCTAAGGGGATTTTTGTGCTCCGAGAAAGAATGGACTTGGAAAAGAACTAGAGTAACTTCATTGTAATTCAGTTACTGGTAAAGCAGCCGGTACTCAATCAGGCACCCGACACAACTGAATTATCAAATTGTTCACCTCAATTCAGTTTTGATCGGAAGAATCGAAGCTTGAAGTTAAAAAGGTGACAAACAAGTTCTGCACAACGCATCTTCTCCGCCAACTTGGCACCAGAAACTGACGCCAATCATTCCGACAGAACCACGCTACGCATTTTGCAAAAATGAGCAGACAGCACAATCTGCCATTCTTGCCGCAGACGTAGCAAACACGGCAGACAGAAACAGACGGGTTGAACCGGGAGGTGAGTACGGATAGGGAAGTGCGAGGGCGCCGGCGATCGCTAATCAAACAGAGAATGTCATAACAGACCATCGAACAGAACAGATGAACGGAAAAAACGAGAGGGGAGAAACGGCGGGTTATCTTGAAGGAAACGGGAGGAAGAGTGCGAGAGAGCGGGCCACTTGTTGTTGCATGTTTCTTCCTCCGTTTTCTCGCCCGAACGGACCTTGTTTTTCATTTTAACACTCCATGCTCCGTTTCTCAGAAAGAAAAGTGGTCTCCCATCTGATATTCTCCCCTCATCATGACTACAAATCCCTTTTTCGACGCTTCTTATCTCTCGCTAATATCATCTGTTCAGATAAGGATTAGGAGAGGAAGAGTCAAGAGGTGTTATTAGTCATTGAGGTACGGAAGCCATTGGTCAGTTAGTTAGTTATATCTCATCAAGTATGCGGGAAATAAGAATCTCAATGCAGTGAGTATGGAAGAGCTTGGGACAAAACGCAACATTTCAGAAAGAAGCACATAATATGAAACGCGTCAGAGAAAGAAGGAAGGATGGAGAGATTTTCATCTCAAAAACAAGTGCGTCCTTCCTTCTTCGTTATGTTGCTACTTTGTGAGCGTTTCCTCACGTCATCTGGAAAGACTTTGAACGTAGTCAGCTAGCTAGCTTTTATTTGAATGAAAAACGCATTGTCTACTTTTTTCATATCTTTCAAACGTGTAAGTTTTGACAAAAAATAGGTCAAGTAAAATTTTCAAAAATTGGAACTAGACATCCCGAACAAAAGTTCAAGCAAGCAATGCGTAAAAAAAGCAAACGAGAAGAAAGAAAAAGCGAATAGTTGGGCGCTAGAACAAATATTATGATCATCCAGAGCAGGGTGGTGGGTCATGTGGAAAGTACAAAGTCGTTGAGGGACGCCGCCCGGCAAAATGGCTGAGTGTGTGGAATTTGAAAAACCCGACCGCCGAAATGTCTGGAACCCATTTGGTGCTGGCGCTTGTGGTTATAGAATATTGGCTCCCTGATGGAATAGGAAAATGAAATGAATCCTTATTTTCAGCCTCAGTTTTTCGTTTTTCGTTTTTCGTTTACTCTCTGAAAACACACAAACACCAGATCGGATTTCAGGCGGTGGTTAAGAGGAGTGAAATTCGTGACACATGATGGTGACGTGAACTTGTTTGTGAAAAAAACGAGAACATCAAAACGCTAAGCGGTGGGCTGAAGTTTTCTGGCTGGAACACGCAAGAACACGCCAATTTTCAGTAGTCAGGCATGTCGCTAATCTCTTTTCAACGAGAGGTAACGCCTACATGATGAGTCAAAAGAATATGGTTGAGGTGCGATGAATGATGTTGGGGGAAGGAAAGGGGAGAGAAGATTAGATGGATCTTGGCTTGCGTGGCTTGTGAAGAGCGGAAAATGGAAATTTAGCTCTGAAGCTTCTAAAATTTAGAGGGTTTGAGAAAGGTGCGCGTTTCTCCTAGTTACCCGTAAATAGTAATTATGATAATTGAAACGCATTTCAAGTTGCGTGAGCTGTGGATTTGAGAGCTCAGGTTGGAGAATATTTCATCACTTTCTAGTCAGCGTTAGTTGAAAGACGATTAGTAGTAACTGAGACCAAAAACACACGAGAACCCACATGAACAACTTGCGTCAAACACACCTTCTAAGGTTTCCCTCTTGTCTTGCTCCATCCAGAGATTCACTTGGTCTCATGTACGATCGTCTTGTGTACCAGGTCTCGTCAGTTGACTCGGCTCTTTTCAGGATTCCTCGCGGCTCCGATCGTACGATATCAGGTTTTACCTCTTCTTCGACACTTTGCTCTGATTCGGGTGGAGTTACAGAGTGGTCCGAAAGCTCAGAGTCTGGCGCGGAGCCTTCGTTGGGCATGTTTTCCGGTTTCGCTGTTAGAAAGCCGAATACAGAACCTGGAAAATGTAAAATTTTAGTGGTGAGAATGAAGTTTTTAACTGAACATACGAAATCGTGGAAAGAAAAACAACATGCTGAACCACAGAAAGATGACAATAGAGAAAGTGACAAGTGATAACATACACATGGCTGGAAGTGTTTTTCAAGGAAAGGAGAAGGGCGGAGATTATGCGAGAATGTTCACGAGTGCAATTGTAGGCAGTGGGATGAGATGTATTCGGATGACGCTCAGAAAGTTGTTTGTTTCAGAGAGATATACGCCACCGGATAGAGAAATGAGGAGGATGGACTAGTGACCAATCAAATGTCAAATGTTTTCAGTCTGTTCTCAGTTCACGAGGAACTGGTTTTCTCGTAACTGAATGTTTGCGTTGTGTTTACAGGTTGTAACGGGAAGAACGAGGGGCTATAAAAGAGGTCAGCAGACATCACTTATCAATCTTGAAACTGACCGCAGACAGTGGATTTTAAAAATGAGCGATGCCAGCTGGCAAGCAGAGAATAGGAGAGGGGAGACACAGTTTCTAAACATATGTGTCTAGACTTTAGAGTGCGCTTGTTTTTTTCTTCCTTATTAGATTAGATTTGCACGCAATCTTGAAAGTTCTGGGAACTTTCCTGAGAAACAGAACACAACGTGACAATGCTCAAGTGTGGGATAATCTTTGAATCTCCTCGTTTCTTTTCTTCCTGTAATTAATCTTTTTGTTTTCTTCAAGGTTTTTTGTAGTATTCATTTCCCCATTATCACAGAATACGGGGCCGAAATGTCGAGGGTCATATCACAAGATGTGTCTTTCAAGATTAATCTTTCAACTGCACACATAGAAGTTCAGTTTGAGGAACTGGGAGGGAAAAAGAGAACGAGTGAGGAAAAGGAGAGTCTAGACCAAAACAACAAATACTAACTGGAATACGAGAAATTGGAGTGGAGAGAGAAATGGAAAACTCGAACATAACATGAAAGCGGCAGTGGTTATGCAATACTTTGAAAATACCATTTGAAAAGTCAGAAGTAAATGCGGGAAACAGGAACATGGACTGAATAGAACGCATATGTATCAGTGGTACCAGTGGAAGAGCAATTACTCTTCCATCATTGTCGAAAAAAAAGAAATCAGCCAGATTTCTTGAAAAGGTTACGGAATATTGCGAAACCATTGCTAGTGAACGACGAATGGGTAAAAACATGCCAAATCCTTGGAGAAAAAGTGACAAAACTTCAAAAGTTCGTGTTCGCCATAGCACTTTCTGCCTAAGCCAGCCACCAAGTAGTAAGCCTTTTTCTTTTCTAGCCAAAATTCTATTTGCTGCCCTCTGTGTCAACGATGGAATTCAAAAAGAGGCGCCTAAAGTACAGATTTGGTGCCAGGAAGGACAGAACAATTGGGAAAATGGGAGGAAATGGCTACTAAAGGTGCAAAAAGTACACATCCACTCTCCGATAGTCTGCAAATTTTAGAAAAGTTAGCGTTCATAGTTCAGAACAGATGAAAAGATGGGTATTATAAGCAACGTAACAAGAAGATGTCCCACGCAAAAAAAAAAAACAGCGTTTACTACTCGGTGTGACTGACTGGAAAAACGAATTTCTGTCCTATTGTTTATGTCAGTCGGAGCAGACACACGGGTCAAACACCACGACGTCTGAGGCTCTTCGTGTGAGGTCAATGGGCTCATGGGCTCTGCGCTCATTTCCAGCAGTCAATCACCCGGAACACATCCATGATTCATCGGAATTCCAGACGAGAATTTCTAATTTTCTCAGACAGCTAGCAGATATGCGTTCTTTTAATCAAATCGGAAAGTAGACTGGGACAAAATTGCATGCGTAGATCCAAAACTCCGCAGAAATGAAAAAAAACAGCAAGAAGAGTGAGAAAATTGTGTTTTCGAGGTAGAGCAAAATTGTGCCTCTCACACTTTGCCTATCTAATGATACAGAGAACTCGTTCGTAGTGGTGGTCTTCGTTTCATATCACGGACTAAAAAAAAACAAAACGCGAAGTCACAAGGCGTCGGCAAATAAGTTCAAAATATCACAGGAACAACCAGTTTGAGAAAAACGGAGTAAGTGTCCAAACTGGTCAGGGATTGCAATAAATATGAACGATCTTCTTCCCAATATTAATGTTTTTAGCGTTTTTTTTGGTCCTCCTATCACAAGTAACTTTAGAAAAACTAACTTTACTAGCTTGTGTTAGTTTGCAGTTGTAGTTCTCCAAAAACTTGTTGTTGTGACAGACCTCCTTCAATGCTGAATTCTCAATAATTGACTGTTGTCGCAGACTGCTTCTTATAGCACTTTTACATTGTGTGAAGAAAGAGAAACAGAAAAAAAACAGAAGATAGATTGGTATGATCAAGAAGAAAAGGTGAACGGAACAGTAGCATATGACACATGCAGGAATTACTGTAAAACAACATAACTATTCTAAAAAAATGCGAGTCAAAAACCAAACCGACAAACTTAATGAAATAGAAATGAACAGAAAAAATCGCATAGATATACCGAAAAACCGATTTCAATTGGAGATAAGCGCAAAGAAAACCCGTCGGCAGTCTTTCAGACTGCATAACCCGAAAAATCAAAATCCACGGAAAGATAATATAAACCGCATTCCTCGTTTTTCAACACTTGCAACAGAATTTAGGTGGCCAAATGGGAAACGAGAGCAGGAACAAGTGTTGTCGAACGTGTTTGCTTATACCAGAATGATAGGATGTGTCAAATATACTCACCAACTCACGAAAACAAGGAATTGGTTGACCAAGTTGATCCATCAAGGATGATGATTCTCAAAACGTATCAATAAAGCTGTTTCTCGACCTTCTCGTTATGCTAATGTACAACTTTTGGGAACTGCTGTTGGACAACTTCAATGACCCCTGAATTTTTTTTTCATCCTCTCATTTTGATTGCTCATCCGATTAAGCCATCCCTAGAAGCGTAGGCGATCGAGATCCAAAGAGTAAGCCAAACCGAAGGTCAGCGACATCCCTCTCTCTCTCCATTCCCCAATCTTCTCCCTCAAACTGTAAGGTCACTCCAAGATGGATTAGTAAGGGTTTGCAAATTGTGTAAATGAATGAATTTTCGTTCCAGAAACCTGCTCTCAATTGGCAGATTAGCCCACCCTCGCCTCGAGATGTCCATTCATTATCTGACTCATTGTGATTCCTTGATTTTAGTGAATCGTTGTGACTATGCCCGGTTCTTCTTTTGTTTTTTCAGTTTTTTGAGTTCTCAGGTATCTTTTTTTCGAGCTAATAGACTGTTATTGGCGGTGCCGCCATACCAATTTCATGGTTTTCTTGTAATGTTCTTCGAATTACACATGTCCTGAGGAAGAAGGTAAGATAAAAGAATCACTGAAATACTTGACTGGTCACTTGTTCCTTTTGTCTTTGTCTTTTTTTGTTCCCAAAGACATTCTTCCTAGTGGTCACTTGACGTCTCACGCTGGACGTTCGCAATGAAACATTCGAAAGAGATTAGTAAGGGAGGAAGTGGTTGAAGATCATTTTTCAGTGTTCATCCACCCTCTCTTCTTTTTTTGCACATGTGTGTCATCGAGCTTAGTTTCCCAGTACTTTTTGTTCCTGGAAGTTACGTAGTTTCCAAATCCAACTTCTGAAGAACTCCTGAATTCTTCCGAATGATTACTCCAACCCCATACATGATTCATCAACGTGACGTGGGCAATGTCCACAACTATGCAACATAGCTGTTTATGTGGAGTTTGACTTCTCCCTAGTTCGTTTTTTTTTCCATTTTTGTGTGTGTCTTGTCTATTGGTTCGTCTCATCTCATTCCGTCTCGACCCATCCCGTTCCGTTCCATTCCGTCCATCATCAATTTCAATGAGAAGTGGTTCTTTGAAAACGAGGAATAACAAAAACAGTTTAGACTGAGTTGAGTGTTGAAAACGTTTTCTAGTTCATTTGGCACTCCGTCACGTTTTGAAGTTTGAGTTTTGGCTGATCTGAATGATGAGGTCCCGAAAGTGTTCAACTTGCTGTTTTTCACAGTTCGTTTCATGCCTACCAAATCCTATTTTTTGAAAACACCCAGGAGACTCATTGGAACCTTAGCAAACATAACCTGTACTGCAAAATTGTCTGTTTTGGAACCAGTTGGTTCCTGAAGTGATGCGAGAAGCGTTTGCAATCTCTTCTGACCCAGGGGAACCCCATCATCTATTATTGCCTGTTTCCCAAGTTTCTCTTCATATCATAGATCGTATCCTCTACCCAAACTTTTTCAATCTGTAATGATTCTCTAGTTTCCTACAAACCGCCGAGTCATAGCTCTAGACACCCATCACCTCTCTTTTCTTCTTCTTCACGTGTATTGTTCCTATTGTGACAACAATTGTATCCGTGTCGACATCCATTCGACGTCACGCCTATCATTATCGCCCCGTCATCCAGGCTTTTTGTAGTTTGCAAACTTCGATCAGAAGATAGAAGACAGAAGGAACATACAAACACCCACCAAAAGAGTTGAAAAGAAACAAGCAAAAAACAAGAGAGAACTAGAGAAAACAGCAAAAACAACAAACACAACAAGTTCAGGATGGGATTATTCATATATCTCTCTATTTCCAGAACTAATCTCATTATTATTACTCATCATTAGTTGATTAGCCTAATTTCCCATTTCTCAATTCACTTTGCTCAAGTGGCTTCCTCAGAGATCAAAGTAATGAACAAACTTGCTCGGGCTTCGTAGCCACCCTCGTAACAAATCACAACCGAAAACCGACGGGTCAGTTTTCTGACGTCTGTTGCACAATTTTCCGCTGTCCGAATCCGACTCTAGTTCATCACTGACTAGAATCTGAATGAAACACGAAACACCTCTAGGAATTGTTCCCAAATGTACGTCACATTAAAAAACATACGTAGCACATTGTCACTGCGAGATTAGAGTTACTAACATGGGAAGAAGACGTAATCTGCGATGACACACAGAAGTTAAAGCCCGCCCCTTAGTTTTGCATCACTCTGCTTTGGCACTGGTATATGTCACGCAGTCTGCAGCCATTGTCACCTTTCAGATTCCCATAGTCTGCTTGCTCGGCCCACTTGCTCCAACTTGGTCTGTTAGTGGTGACGTACTCTAACATCGTCCCACTCATTCCCACGTGTCTTGTTGCTGGTAGAGATGTTGCTATTACTTAGTTCCACCTTTCTTGGTCTGTTGGCCTTCTCATTTCTCAATCAAATCAGTCCTACCATGCTGCTAGTTCCAGTTCTTTCTTCTTCTTTTAGTGTTCTTTCTCTTCTGAACATCAAAGGTTCTACTGTATTTTCTGTCTGAAAACAGGCATGACAAAAATTGACACAAAAATGGTCAGAGTAATCACGAGAAGACTAGAAAATGTTACACCACAACTATATCTCTACATTGTTGCTTGTTTTCGAAATGCTAATCCGTCCTGTTTATATCCGTGTTTTCTTTTCTCCCCTTCCCTCTTCCCATTCTAATTTCAAACTAAAGGACGCCCGGATTATCTTAGTCTCTTGGATCTGATATTAGCAACATTTTGGATTTTGTTTGTAACATTTACGTATTGCAGAGAGAACGTTCAAATGGCTGCTCAGTGCACTTTTATCGTATTATTCACGTTATTCACTGTCACATTGGCTTCTTTTGTAAGTTCCAAGTTGTTTGGGATACAGTAGCCTTGACCATGGTTTTCAGGGTCACGGAAGTTTACCCTTAAACGATGCTGATGATGTTAACGCTATGAAACCGAGTGAGTCATAGTCCCAGAATTCCGTAGAGAGAAAACCGGAACTTTTCAGACTGTTTACCAGACCGTTTTGGTAATAAATACGTAGCATGTCCCACCCCTGATCTAGAAGATATATCAGTATGGCCATGTATCAAGTGAGAAAACATGCCTTTCTTACCCTCAAGACCCTGACTTTATTCAGAATCACTGACCTCTGCAATATCCGTAGAGACTGTCCGAATGGAGAGGATGAATCAGAAACCTACTGTTTTTATCATAAATTTGTGAGTCCAGAAAGTATTCTAGCAACTGTAGGAACAATCCACTGTTTCCAGAGAACGGCACAACTTGCTGCTTTGCGGAAGGAACTTGAACTTATTCAAAAGAAACCATAACTCTTCAACTATATACCCATTTTTGTTTTCGTTCTCCCATCCCAAACATTTTGCCTCTCTCCGCCATCTTTCATGATCCTCTATCAACAAATCGAAACATTCCTGTGCGAGCTTCATTTATTTTTCACTCATCTCAATGCATTTTTGTAACTTGTTGCCATTGTCACCTCTGCTCTAGCCACTCACTCAAATAAACATATTTGGAAGCAAAAAATGTGTACGAATGTTTCATGACGAACCCAATTACCCAAAATAGCACTTTATGATACACAAGTGTTACAAAGTTGTTGTTGTTTATAATGAGTGATGAGGATAATTAGTATCTACGTAGGGCAATTTGCAGTTGGGGGTGGATGATGTGGGATAAGAGAGGATAAAGTACATTAGCAGCATACTACAACTAAGGTCACGGAAAGTCTGAAGGGGTTTCAGTGGCATTGAAGGAAAAGTGAGAGAGATCAAGAAAATGACGAAGTTTGTTTAGAAACGCTTAGAGATGAACAATGTTCCAACTTTGCCCGCGCCCTTCTTTTTACATGTCACTTTTGGGAGATGGTTGCTAAGTGCGTTGCAGCGCTCTCAAGACAGTTTTCGCAGTAACCGCAGCAACCGATTTTTTCGAAGCAGCCTGCGTAATGTAGATCGGCTTCATTCAAAACATAGTTTGGTCGATTTTGCATCCTTCTTGTAATCCAAATTGCGTCTTATTTCCCAGTTTTTTACTCAGATCTGCCAAACTTGAATGTTTTTTACCATGGAAACCTTCTAGACTCTGCTTTTCGGTTTAGATAGACCGTCTCAAGCGACGATACATCATCACCTTCAACGATTTTCCCATGAGGTTGCAACAAAAACCAACACGTCGCTCTCTGTTCTCAGACAATACCCCTATAGTGACAATTTTGCAATGCTCCTAAATAATGGATATACAGCTACACGTCAGATCCAATGTGACGATCTTGTGCAATTGATCTACACCTTGCTCTTCTATTATTTCTATTTACCTGCGTTTGTACAGCGCGTTTATTGAGCGCATTTATGGATCGCGTTTTTGCTTAGCGACCACCAATGGTAGCATTCATTCTTATTCCTTCTCTCATTCACGATTGGTCGTGCGTTTTCTTTCTCTCTCATTTATCTGTTTTTGTCAATACTCTTTTAAACTGAATTTGTTTCAGGAACTCTTTCGATTTTCGATAATGCTCGTCAACTCGCTCCTCGATGTTCTGCTCCCAGGAACCCCGAGCTTCCTGAAAGCCGAGGTTTCTGAAGAAATTGAGGCGTCAAAGAACGTGCTCAACAAGACTACCCCGGACACTCTAAACTTTGCCGCTGCAAAGGCGTCAATGGTTTTGGTGTTCAACGCCAGTGTTGTTCAAGATAAAGTTTTGGAGCTCTGTAATGGTAAGCAATTTCTTTACTGTTCTCATCCGACCCCTCATAATTTTCAGTAGAAACATTGCTCTCCACTCTGCCATTCATCAAGGCCTCTCCCCGCGCCTCACTGGAACTGGTGAAACGTAACGATTTTGAGAAGCCATTAGAAGTCGTTTTTGTTGATATGACTTCAACAACCATCAACGTGCAGTGGAACAACTATAAAGGTCTGCTGGACTCCGAAGGTGTAGAGGGAACAACGGAATGGTCTCTCGGATTCCTGAAAGCAGCAATGAACCTCCAGGTTCAATCGATCCCAGTAACATTCGCAGGTGAGTAGTCTTTGTTGTGTGTTGTTTTGTGAGTTACGCATTGATTTTTTCAGATGGCTCTTCAATGGCGGGATTTATGAAGGGGGCCGTAGAAATTATTGACGGACTCCAACACGACGACAAGACGTACGTGTTCCAAACGTCCAACTACCCTGAGAACAGTGTCCACTTCAATCTGATAGCCAAGCAAGATGTTGACCTGTTCTACTGGAATTGAAACGAACCATGTCTTCAGTGGGAATCTACAAAGGATGGATGCTAATTTCTGTGTTTTCTTTATTTTCTCATCTTATATTGATAAGCATCTTTCTTAATTGTGTGTCTCACAGTTACATTCTGTTACGTTCAACGAATAATGAGAAAAATGACCGAGGTCGCTTTGCTGTGTAAATGAATAGAGCTTATTGTCCGAGTTCAAGTGTTCTAATATTCCATTTTATGATGGGAAAATATCGTTTAGTGAAATAAGGGAAAAGGTACCGACGGCCAACTTTGCAGGCAAATACGTCGTTTTATGGTGGGAGCTTGCGCCGCCAAAATGTTTTGACGGCCTCGCACACTTGCACTCTCTTGCGGCATAGCGTGCAGCAAAAACACCACCGATGTCGTTTTCGAGGCATTCTCGTTGGAGAGGGCAAACTTCCCTTTTTCAAATGTGTTAGATTTCATGTGTTACATTTTTTATAGAAATTGACAAGGATTGAGCAAGGGTCACGGGTCTAATTGACATTCAAAAATCTTGGCCTTTTTCGTTTTAACGAGAAAAATTGGGCGATAAATTTCAACTAGTAAACAAACTTTTTTGTTGAATTTTGTCTGATTATATTTTTTCGTGTACCGACGTGATCGAGGGTTCGCGCTGGCCTTGCCGTAGCCGAATTTTTAATCCGACGACGTCGTCAGCGTCTTGCGCTTGTCACTTCTCAATGCCAGATTCTCGTTACCAACGCGTGCTTTTTTGCCGCCAGGTTGCCTTTTATGGCAGATTCCCCGGTTTTTATTCCAGTTTGTGGGTACCCGATTTCATTTGTATGGAATCTTCTGAAGTACATATGATTGGAGGGACCAGTGGGGGTGTCGATAGACTTCAGAAACACATCATTCTTTATCATGAATTTGTTTGCCTTAACATTTTTGATTTGCATTTTTCCATGCATCCCTGTTGTTGGCTCCTGCCCTTAGAGTGCTGCGCGTCCATCAACGATTGCGTCGTTCCTCAAGTTTCCCTTCATAAACATTTTTCTCCGTCTCGCTCTCTTACCATTCTTATATATCACTTTCAAGTTTACACCAGTTGTTTTAGAAATGGGTACTCCTGAACTCCTCAAATCTCTCCTCTCCATCCTTCTCCCGGGAATCCCACCAACAGTGCGAGACGAAGTCGCTAAAAAGATTGAGAGTTCTAATGACACTCTCATCAGAGCTACAATGGAATCGCTCAACGACACAGCTGCCAAAGCGGCCATAATAATGGTTCTCAGAGCCAAATCAGATGAAGTTCTAAAGCGTTGTAATGGTGAGAGTATTTGTTCACTGTTTTGATCGAAACGTTTACTTTTTCAGTTCCGAAACTTCTCTCCATTCTGCCATTCCTCAAAGAATCTCCCCAGGCCACATTGGGACTGCTAAGAAGCAACAAATTTGGAAAACAGTTGTATGCGATTTTTATTGAAATGTCTTCAACGACTCTCAAAGTGCACTGGAACCGCTCCTATGATCTCCTGGACTCTGATGGAATGGAAGGAACGACGCAATGGTCTCTCGAGTTTCTACGTGCTGCAATGAACGTTCAAGTTCAAGCAATCCAAGTCACTTTCAAAGGTGAGTAGTCCTTTTTGTGTGTTGCTTTGTGAGGTACGCATTGATTCCTTTTCAGATGACGAATGCATGGTTGGGTTCATGAAGAAAGCAGAGCAAATCATTGACGGCCTCCCCCACAACAAGAAGACGTACGTGTTCAACACTTCCAGCAACCCGGTGAACAGTGTCCACTTCAATCTGATGGCCAAGAAGGATGTGGACATGTTCTACTGGAAACCAAACGGACCATGCTCTTGTTAAATACAAACTGTGGATGTTTTTTTCTGTTAGCTTTGTTTGCTGTTTCACGTTTGTTAGTGTCAAAAAACTGTATCTACCCTCGTTGAATTTGAAAGTTTGTAACCTGAGAACTGTTGCGTTTGCCGAGAACAGTTGCTTCGGATTAGCTAGGTCATCTTGTCATACGATACAGGGATTCTAAGATCAAAGAAAATGAAATTTGGATCTAGAGACGCGAGATTAGTGCAATTTTCTTTGTTCTATAGCACTTGTAATGCACTAATCTCTACAATATCGTGATGAAAACCCGCCAAAAATCTTTTGACATCCTTCTGTGTCTTGTTTCACTTCCCCTATCATACTTTTGGAGTGATCCAATTCGTCACATTGTCACCGGATACCTTTCATCTGACAGCAGTCTAGTCAGAAGCATGTTACGTATAGAAGAGAGACCACACTCGGCGCCGGAAGATTTCAATTATTCTATACTCACGCGATGTTGATGATATTGAAAAAGTGCATTTGTTAGATTGAAAGGCTCAGAGAGAGAGAAAGCGTGAAGAAGATTTAGAAAAAAGGGGTAGGTTGCTACGGAAGCATTTGAATGAGCTAATTATAAAATTCTCAACTCGTTTTCCTGCTCAGTTCCACTACAAACTTCTTTTCCGTCTGATTTATTTCATTGAATAATTGTTTCTAGTGAACAGAATGGTATAAAGTTACACTTAATCGAAGCAAAGTTACGAAGGAGTGTTGAAGACTAGAGATATTTTGGAGCGACTAGTGAAAAAGAACATTTGGTGCGACTAGTGAAAAGAATGGAAGTTTTCAATGCTTGCTATAGGGATAAATGAAGACAGAAAGGTGTGGAAAAACGTGGAAGAAAGGGATCACGGGGAACTAGAAAAAAAGCCTGAAAGGAAATAGAAATAACAGTTCTTAGTGAACCAGGAGACAAGATAAAAGTTATATGTGACAATAAAACGTAGAAAAAAAGATTCGCCAAGTTGATTCTCCCATTGCAAACTTTTTTCGCTGAATGACGAATCACCTCACGGAATCAGATTAATGAATTCGTCTGCTCATCTGGAAAAACATAACAGTTTCTCACTGGACACAGGAAACAAACAAAGACTAACCACTAATAACGACGGTAGTCCCGGCGAGGTGAACGTCCACGCGACGAGCGATAATCTTTGCGCGGAGAACGCGAACGGCGTCTGGAACCACTTGACGAAGACTTCTTGTAACTGCGGCTGTGGGATTCGTAGTGTCTATGACGACTCTTCAAATCTCTGGACTCGTCGCGTTTCTTCGATTTCTTGTGGTGGTGTCTTCTTTCCTTACGCTCTTTATGCTCCTCTCGAGATGAGAATGATTTCGATTTCTTGTAGCTAGGAGAATGGGAGCGGTGTCGGGATCTGGATCTCCTCCTGCGACAGTGTCTGTCTCTCGACTCGTGCTTGTCGGATTTTTTATAACGGTAATATGAAACGTCGTGATCTCTCTTTCTGTAGCTGCGTCGTGGAGAATGGAATCTTGATGGGATTGAACGGTGCGACGGCCTTCCGATTAGCTGCTTCTCTGGGTCGACTTTTTCCGGCACTGGCAACGCTTCTGGCACCGGTTTTGGCTCTGGGTGTGGCAGTGGGTCTGATTTGGGCACATCATCCTGCGGAATCGAATCTTCTTCTGGACTCCGGTCATATGTTGGAGATGGCAAATAATCCGGGGAGAAAGGAGAGGGAGAATACGAGAAATCCGATTCACTTGACGGTGTACGTCCTCTATCTTCTTCTCGAACTGGTTCGTCGTAGGTGGGCGTTCCCCTTACGCCGTTTCTGCCGGGTGGTGCCCCAAACCATAAGCTCCCTTTTGATCCTGAAAATATTTGACAATAAGCATTTTTCTGGTACTAAAAAAATCGTTGCTGAGAACTAGAGCTTTTTCTAAAAAGATAATTTGATTTTTGATCATAATTATTCAAAAAAAAACAACTCACCACTCACAATATGTGGGTTCATGTTTATAACCTGGAAATTAGCTAATTAGAAACATAAAAGCAATGAGTTAAGTGAGATATTTCAAATCGTAATAGAACGATAAGTGAGATTTGGGATCATAAGGCAAAGGTAGGAAGTGAAGCTTTTATTAAGAATTATGAAGTGAAAAAAAGTTAGAAAAACACGAGAGGAGAAGGAAATGACGAAGAAAACCCCGTTTGGATGAAATCGAGCAAGAGAAAGAAGACGGATGAAAGAGACTCCGTTTACGAACATGTTGGCGCATAGAAATACAAAAATGGAGAGTACTGAAAGAAAAAAAGCTGGAAATGTTCAACAAGAAGCTTCACAAACTGACTATTAATCTTGGTAGAATGGATGAATGAGAGCTTCAGCCGGAGTGATGCGCTTCTCTGGCTCATACATCATGATTTGGTCCATCAACGGACCAAGAGTCGCTCTCAGGTCCTCCCTGTGCTCGAAGTGATTGTCGAGAGTGAGTGGAAGATCGGCGGTGCTGTACTTGGAGAATGGCGACTTGTGGCTAGAAAAGAGAACTAGATATAGAAACCACTAGATCAAAACTTACATGATTCTATTTTGACTGTCTCTATTCTTGTCGACAAAGTACTCATTGGGATTCCACCCCCTGATGACCGGTTGAAGTTGCGCGTTGAAGAACATACGGGAACCGTTGCACTTTCTCAGAAATTCCACTTTCGGAGTGCCAAGCATTGTCTGAATGAGGAAGATCTGGTCCGGTCCGTCTTCCCCTTTGAGAAAAGGAAATTGGAAGTGGATGTCGCCAAGCATGCATGCGAAAGACCACATGTCAATGGCCGTTGTGGCAGTTTCGAGAAAGAAGACCTCGGGAGCACGGTAGACAATGGTTTGAAAAATACTCTTGGGATGGGCGTGTTTGGAGAGCACGGAGAGTCCGAAGTCGGCAATCTTCAAACCATCAACATCGTTTCCGTTTAGCAGGATATTGCTAGGCTTCAAATCGCCGTGGATGATTTCGTGCTCCTGCAGAAAGCGCATTCCCGTTAGAATGGCTTTTCCGATTCTCTTGGCTGTCGACTTCTGAATCAGAAAACTATAAGCGCAGTCCAAGAAAAAACAAAATGTCACCTTCTGATCCGTTGCGTCATCCGCCAATTTCGAGCAGTAGAGATAATTCCCCAAATTGGTGGCGTACAGCTCCAGGACGAGATAAAGATGCTTCCGAAACTTTGAAAATTCGAGAAGATGAATGCATTTCGAAGCATTGTCTGGGTCTCTCTCCCGGATGTAGAGGAGCATTTTTATCTCGCCATAAACAAGTGAGGTGTTCCTTTTGAGAACTTTCACGGCGACTCTCTGATCCGTGAGATGGTCCATTGCGGAAAACACCTGAAAGTATTGAGAGTTGGGTTTGAAACTATCTCACAGTAAGAGTTACCGTTGAGTACCCTCCCTCTCCGAGGTCTCGCAAGTTTTCATATCGATAAGCGATATGATCATGCGGGGAGACATGCAGACTGTTGGGGTCGTCTGTGTGCTGGTTGCTGTTGTCGTCTGTGAGCTCTTTCTTGTTGGCGAACTGGCCGAAAGCGTACACTTCGGGATATTGGAGAATCTCCGTCTTCTCGAACTCTGTGAGACGATCGGAATGCTCCAACAGAATCTGCTCTGGGGATCTGGGCACTTTGACAGGCAATCTAAAAACATTTTCAAAAACCTATTCGTTCTTTTCAGTGCTCAGCTCGATGAGTACTGACATTTTCAAACAGTCGACCAAACGTCAGGAACGTCTGTTTTGACACAACATTTCTAGAAACACTCACGGTTGGATGGGTTGCAAAATCTTGTTGTATTGCTCGATCACGTACAGTCTGTCTTTTTCGATATGTGGACCAGTTTTGGCAGGATGAGTAATCATCGGATCTTCTTCCTCCTGCTGCATTCTGAAACTTATCTCAGTATGATTCAAGGAAATGAACTAGAAAATTGCTAGGGAACTACTTCTTAGCTCAAGAGTAGATACAATGACCAACACGGAGAAGAAGTGCACAGCGTAGATGAATGAATTCAAGAAAGGATTAGTAATTGCGCATTGGATACTCGTATAACGCGCGTCTACTCTATCAGTCTTTCATAATTCCCATACGTTTATCTTTTTGTGACTTACCTGTTCTTGAAAGCGACGATCTTCAGCGTAATCGTGCGGAAAGCACTTTGGAGTTTCTGAAGTAGTAGTATGATCTGAATGATAGAATGACAATTGAACATAATAGATAATCAAACGAAGAAAAGCAAAGCAAAGCAACAAAAGTATATAAAAGTGAGTACCAACACAACCACGACAACCAACACCACCAAGCACGCGTAAATTTACAAGTTTATACATTACGTTACAGAAGCACGGTGATACGGAATGGAAGCGGTGACGAGAGTTTTTCAGCGGATTTTTTAAATTTCATTCAGACTAGACTAAACTTATGTGATGAGAGTTAGACCCGTAGAACACCGATAAGTATACTCGCTAGAGTTTAGAAGTTTGTAGAGCTATTATGTTATTTGAGATTTTTTAAAAGACTTCTGAGTGGCAAGAAAGAAACTCGTCACAGGTTCTGAGAGATGATCAAGAGAAATGAAGCGATTGAAGAGGAACGATCAAAATTTACGGTGAATAGCACCTTTCACAGCCTAATGAGCACAGAATGGTCACAGAACAGTGGAAAATAAGGTAAAAGCATTAGAGGTGAACACAAGCACATCACGGCAAGACTTGTGGAACACGGGCCCAGATAATCTTTGAAGGGACTATGTCTGGCATCAGACGGAGTCTCGGAACCCACCCGATACAGTGTTGGAGCTTGGGGAGAAGCTCCGCTCTGTCATTCGAGAAGATTTTCTCGAGAGCAGACGATGGAGTGCACTGGGGAACAGCGAAGCTAGCGCTGGAAACGAGGGTTTCCGTTTCAAACAAGTTTCATTCTAGGTACTCACTTGTTCACGGCACGTGGTCCAGAAAAATACTTCAGGAAGGTCGGATCATCCAATGGGGAGGACAACACCTGAGTAGACTCGCAATATGTGAAGAAGGCATTCGGTGGGTATCCAAGAAGTTCTTCCACGCGACGCAAATGATCTGCATCAGAGAAGCCATCAAACATCTTGTGTCCGAGCATCATCTCTCCCAAGACACACCCAAAGGCCCAGATATCGATTGCGAAGGTCGGGCGTCCCGAGCAGATAATCTCCGGAGCTCTGTAAGCGCGGGAATATAAATCCGTGTAGCGGTTTGCAGTGGCTTCGTTTTCCAAGCAAGAGTAGCGAAATCCAGAGAGTTTTAGCTTTCCCTGATCATCGAAGCGAATGTTCTCTGGTTTGATGTCTCCGTGAATGACGCCATGCTGACGGAGGAATGCGAGGGCTTTCAGAAGAGGCTGGCAGATCTTCTTGATTTCCTGTAAATGAAACAATCATTCCTCTTAATCTGTCGAATTTCCCTTACCTGGATAGGAAGACCAGTCGAATTTTCCCTGATGCGGTCTTTCAGATCGTGTTGGCATTTGTCGAACACAAGGACGGGATGGTAGCGGAAAACGGTGTCATTGTGGAGCATGATGATGTTGGAGTCCTTTCCATAATCCCACTCCCGAATCATGCGCAGCATTCGAGCCTCGTTCAACGCTAATGGTGCTCGGAGTCTGTCGATTTTTAACGCAACCTGCTTCATGATCTTGAGATCTGCTGCCATCACCACCTGAAACAGATTCGTTATGTGAAGAGAATAATGGAAAATAAGAAATGTGAAAATCAGGACGGCGGTTGAGGGAGAGAATAAGGTAATGCAAAGAAATACACGTGTTTTTGACGAGTGTATGGCTAGGTTTCCCACGATTATTCCACAAAATGTAAATGAATTGAAACTGCATTTGCGCCCTAACGAGCCAACACTGTTGATCCAATGCCCTTCGGCGCTCACACCTTCAGATTTTGTCCGTTCCGTCTCTATTCCTCTCGTTCCTCCACACACAAAACTCTGGCAGTTTGCCCCCGAATGCCATCGCACTATTGCGGTATCATTTGGCAAAAGGAATCGGTCGAAAAAAAAGAAAAAAATCGCGTCTAAATCATTTCTTTTGTTTGTAACATGATATGAACCCAATCAAACTGACAGAACGGATAGGCAAGAAACCACCCGACTAAACACTCGCCTGGCCGCCATTTAAACGCATTGGCCATTCCTTCCAACCCCTTCAAATATCTCCAGCCCCCTCTTCCCGCAAAAAATGAACACACCTGTGAGTTCTCTCCAGAATACATCAGGGTGTATACGTAGTAGCGGTACGCTATTTGATCTTCTAAGACTATTTTATAATGGCCATTCTTGTAGACGAATATGTTTCTCTGGAGGGCGTCAACAGGAGCGTTTAGATAATGGGGTTTCTCAGCCGTGTAGTAAATTTTATCATACAATAAAATTTCCTTCTTCCCAAAAGGGGAAAGGAACTTTCCGTATTTGGAAAGAGCAGCTTTCGGCGAGAGAACGTAATTGCGGGACGACGTACGACTAAAAGTGGAACAATTTGGAGGGAAATTGATGTAATATGTAGTTGTACCTTTGCAAGATTGCAATGGCTCTTGCCATTGGTCCGCTATCCGGCTCCGGCTCATCAGGCTTCTTTGTCAGATGCAGAAACTGCATCGTTTTTTGGAGAACAGAGGGCATTCTCTCGATCAAAAATAGATAGGAAAAGTATAAGCGGTAGCAAGGATAGTTCAATAGTTGGAAAAAGAGACAAAGAATGATACATATGCCTTTTTTTCGAAAAGAAACATGATAGTTTTCCTAATGGCTAGAAAAAAAGGGAAGGAGGCAGAGTGAGAGAAACAGAAGAACCAATGGGTGCCTCTGACAGTTTCATAACACTGTTCAACAGACAACCACACGAGTCGGTGCTGTTGGCTAGAGACTGTTGAAAGCTGGAGGGCCTCGGTTGGGCAGGAGTGGGGAGTTGGAGGGAGGGACAGGAGGGGCCGCGTAGAGAGTGGGAGCTGGGCGGAGAACGGAGGGTTTTGTTTTGTTTCACATTATCGCAGCGAACGGGTCGATGCATGATTTTTTGATGGAAATTGGGGGAGACGGAGACTCGAAGAGAGAGAAAGGCGAATTCGAGGGGGAGCCGAATTGAAGCAACGATGATTCAGAGGCACTTTCCATATCTTTGAAGCAAACTGTTTTGTCTGCCCCTCATTATGTCGGAGAACTGTCCATGAATCAACCACTAGAGGAAAAATGAAACAAAATGGTAGGAAAAAAAAATATCGATCTAACTGCGAGAGGCGTTTCTGAACCCTCCGGCAGGAATACATGCCAGTTGAAATTATTGGGGCTGAGGGCCTGTAGCTCCTCCCTTTTTGCACGTGTCTTTTCAGCTGGCATATTCCCCGCTCATTAATCGATTCGGATAAGCTACAAGACTTTCCGCTGAATTGAACACACGAAAAGAGAAGAGGGAAAGAACATCATGGGTTCTGGCAAATGTCGAGAAGAAGCAAATGAGTCAGATCAGGAAGGAAAGTTGGGCCCTCGTGACCTACTTTTCGGCGACCAGCTGCCAAATGTACCAGGCTCGATCGAAAACTGGGATTCTCTAACTCGTTTCTAACGATTCAGGCCGAGTTTTTGCCCAGTGGAAAGGGAAGGAAAGACAGAATGGCATCTCACATGCTCCGATTCGGTTTGCTAATCCGGGCAAAACTGGAGCGGATAAAACAGAAGAAGGGCGTTTTGGAAAAGCGAGCTGACTTTCATACTCATAGTATGCATGTGTTTCTGTGCGAGACAAGAAGAAGAAGAAGGGAAAAATGACTCGTTTGGTGTCAGCTCGAATGCGAAAATGGGGTTCTTGCGTTGAGTGGCTCACTTTTATAACACCGCAGTGGTTTTCCTGTGCATTGACGCCATAATTTGAGGAGAAAATAGGGAAAGTGAAAGTTCGAGAGAGCCAGGAGAAACGGAGACGTTGGACTGTTCCCCAGTTTTGACAGTTTGATAAAGGTAGCGCAGAGCACAATGGTTCGAAGACAAAAAACTGATTTGCCACCAAATGAAAGATGATAATCAGCACTACATGCCAAAAACGTCTGATACTGTTCCATTCAAAGCACAAACCATGATTTGCAAGCAACTACTGAAGCTAGGCCTTTTTAAAAGACCCTGTAATCATAGTTTCGGAGAAACCAAAAGTGAAAAACAAACGCTAATGTGAAAATGGCAGCAAGAAGCGCACGTGATTAAATGACACAGGAACTGAAAAGAATTGGGCTCTTCTAAAAGAACACGGCGGGCGCGAAAAACATGAATGCAGAGAGTACTCTTGTGCATTTACCACACGGCATAAATTTGGAAACTGAAATAGCGAGCGGAACGAAAAGGAGAAGGGAAAAGAATGGCTTGCGTCTCGTCTCGGGGCAAGGAAGAGAAAAATGACTGGGCATCATCGACGTATTTTGATGTGAGAAGAGCATGTGTTCGGAGAGTGCAGAGAGAAAGATAAGAACAGATAAGTTTGGAACCAGAAGTTGACTGTCACACCCCGTTGATTTGAGGGTATTGGGAACTTTCACAATGAAGATCAGGTCCGTAAAATCGCCAGAAATACCCGGAACAGCCTGAAAGATCGGATTTTTTAGCGAATCGCAGCAGTTTTCTGGTCGGCACGTAGAGTTCGAAAGGTGAAATTCGTAGAAGGAACATCCTGTGTAATTTTGCAATCTCATCCCAGTTTTATCAAACTTCAACGTTTTTTTGAAAAGGAATACATTTTTCAAAAAATAAAAAAATTTCGGATTTTTAGCTTTATTGTTTCTACACTTGGAAAAGTAATTCATAACTCCATAATTCAACACTTCATTCTTGAGCATTTCATTGTCTTTCCCACCACTCCACGAATGTCGTTTCCCTCCAGCACACTTCTCGTCGGGTCTGCCGTCCTTGCCCGCCGCCGATTATAATCTGTTCTGGTGTGTGGTTTGTAGTCTCTCCGCAGAAAACGCGCTCTGTTGTACCACACGTCGACGATTTTGCATGCTATTTTACTCGTTACCCACCTATTTCTCATTGTTTAATGCTGTTTTTTGCGTAGTTTCTAAAAATTTGTAAACAGAAAATAATTTCAGAATGGCTGACGCAGTTGCGCCTGCCGCTCCGGCTGCTGAGGGTGATGCAGCTCCTGAACAGGTATTTTTCCGAAAAATTATCCAGTAAGTTAATCGATTTTCCTCTTCAGGCTCGCTCATGGACGTCGATTGTGTTTGGGATGCTCAAGCAGATGATGATTTTTTATTTCATCAGCTCAATGATGAAAGGATTTGGAGGAGGAAACCAAAACAATTCGAACTCGACGGCCGCCGCGAATGCACCGAAAATGCCACCCGCCTACAACTTGTTCGCTCCAGGACAGATGTTCGACATGTTCATGTACTTGGATGACTCGGTAAGTCAAAAAGTGCACTGAAAACCAGAGGATTTGCTGAAATATTCTTTAATTTCTTTGCAGGAAGAACATTTCAACAATTTCGAGAACGGAAAACTTTTCGCCAAGAAACTCGGATTGAAGTATGGAGACTGGACATCAGGACCGAACAAGGATGGCTCATACGTCTTCGAGAAGACCTTCCCAACTCCAGAAGTGCTCCTCCGCAACCAGTCGCTGTTCCTCCACACCTTCATTGTCAAATCTGGCCAGTCGCACAAGCCAAAAGACAAAACCTATGTCCGCAGAGAGGTGAGGATTTGCATAAAACAAGTGCTGTTATAAGTGAATAGCAGAATGAGACAAAAGTGTTAGGAATCCGCTATCGTAATGCAAAGCGGAGAATAGAAAAACGTTGAATCTTGCGGATAACGACTGAAACTCATAACATAGGGACATGATAAGAAAACCATAATTTGCAGGTCGTCTACGGAGTCCATCAGCTAAACCGGTACAAGAAGAAACACTACAAAAAGACCGCGAATCTACTCACCGGTGTCAGCGAGCAAAGTGAGGAGGACTTGGCCAAGGCAGAGACCATGAAGTTCGAGGTGAGTAGACCCAAAACTGTCTCGAAATGCCAATAACATGCTCAGATCTTGAATTTCTGGCATCCAAATATCAGTATCAACATAGTCGATGACCAAACCAACTGGTCCAAGGGCGCTCTTCCTCCACCACTCGACAAAGACGTCAAGTTCTCCCCAATCGGAGACTTCTACCTCCCTATTCTCTTCTATAACAACTATTGGAACCTCGGTGCTGATTACATGCCGATCAACGAGACTGTCACCGAGTTGAAGCTCTCCGTCACGTTTTACCCACTGTCGCTGTTCAAGTACCAGATGTACGCCAGTCAGAACATGCGGTCTCAATGGAGCGATATCCTGCAAAGCGAGAAAGAAGACGACGACTCAATCAAAGTGGCGCTTCTGGAAACCAACCCAATTCTTCTCGGTAAGCCACTGACTGCAGTTTCAGCTTTATTCAGTTTATTTCAGGAATCACCATCGTCGTCTCCCTGCTGCACACCGTCCTCGAACTCCTCGCGTTCAAAAACGACATTCAGTTCTGGAAGAACAGGAAGGATCTCGTCGGATTATCCGTTCGTTCTGTGCTCTTCAACATTTTCCAGGTAAATAAATCAGCATTGAAATCAAAATGTGACACAAATTACTCATTTTCAGTCGCTCATCGTCTTCCTCTACATTTGCGACAACGAGACCAACTTCGTCGTGAAGATGAGTGTCGGAATCGGTCTTCTCATCGAGTGCTGGAAGATTCCAAAGGTCTTGGACGTCGAGGTAAGCTGGCAAAAAAGAATTGAGAGTTCACAGTGAACGTTTTCCAGCTTGATCGCGAGAACCTTCTTTTCGGAGTTCTACCACGTGTCAAGTTCAGCGACAAGGGATCGTACGTGGAGAGTGACACCAAGATTTACGATCAAATGGCCTTCCGCTACCTTTCCTGGGTTCTTTTCCCACTTCTCGTAGGATACGCCATCTACTCAATCATCTACGTGGAGCAACGAGGATGGTACTCGTGGGTGCTCAACATGCTCTATGGGTATCTTCTGATGTTCGGATTCATAACCATGACTCCACAGGTAACCACGCAAGTGGTGTTCCATTCGTAAATCATTGTTCCTTACAGTTGTTCATCAACTACAAGCTAAAGTCTGTCGCTCATCTTCCATGGCGAATGCTGACGTATAAGTTCATCAACACTTTCATCGATGACTTGTTTGCGTTTGTCATCAAGATGCCGACGCTGTACCGAATCGGATGCTTCAGAGACGACATCATTTTCCTGGTGAGTTTTTCTGATCCAAAAAAACAATAAAAAACTGTTTTTTTTCAGATCTACTTGTATCAAAAGTGGATCTACCCAGTTGACCCAACCCGCATGAACGAGTACGGAACTTCCGGAGAGTACGAGAACGGAGTACCGCCGCCAGTTGAGGGAGAAGGAAATGCCGCGATCGCCGCTGCTCCAGAAGAGTCGAAAAAGAACAAGTAGAGCCGTCTTCATCATTTTACAAGAGTTTTTGCTTTCATGCTCCATCAAAACCATTCCGTTTTACCCTGATGAGTTTTTTTTTCTAACTATATTCTTTCTTCTTTCATAGTTTAGTCATTTTTTATTGATATACGCACAATTCTTTTCATGAATCTCCCCATAATATCCGCTCAAGATCGAATGTCAACTCCCATTTCATGTGTTTCTCACCCAAAGATGACTCTCTTTCTGTGATTTTTGTGCCCTTCTCTAAGTCCCTAATAAATTAATATGTGTTACACGTGTTCCTGTTCTGTTATACCATCAGAGAAAAGTGCGAACCGAACAAATTGAGTTGCGCAATTCGTCTTTGGAAGACATTATAATGACTGGATGATTTGTCACTTGAGAAAAAGCCATCCCGAGGATGAAACACGTACACACCTGTATAATTTCAAAGACACACACACAACCCAGCCCTCTTTAGTCTTTCCTGCCTCTTCCAGCTGCCACACACAGTACGAGGCACCAATTTAGTTCGCCTTCCTTTTTTGCCGCGTCCTCGTACTGTAACTGGCTTTACCTCCACGCAAGCGTGCTGTCAATTCGTTCCTCCCGTCTTTTACGTAACACCTCTCCGTCTTTTCGTCGCGTACCTGTCTTCTTCCTCCAGAAAGTCTATGCTACTCGGTTTATAATTGGTTTTCTAAGGTTCCGAGGTTCTGAAATTGACCCAAAAGTGTTCTTTTTTGGTGTTTCAATGTTTCAAGTGAAAATGTGAAAGTTATAGTTTCTCGCCCGTCACTTTTCAACTTGTTGAGTAAAAGAACAGTTTTCACTTTCTCAAAATTTTTGACTCTTTTCTGGTTTCATACTGAAATTTTATTTTTCATTTTGAATTAGATCAGCGACTCTAGCTACTCTAACCCAGACAGTTCATCATCATAGCTTCTTCACTCCTTCACAAAAAAAGTGAAATCATTGTCACTTTCAAGCACCTGCTACCCCACCCGACATGAGTACCTTGATCTCCTCCAGGCGAATCGAATATGTACAATCCGCCAAAAAGGGTATAATATGGCATCTGGTTTTACCTCCTCCCCCCTTCTTCTCAACCGTCTTGTCTCTCCGTTGATGTGCTATGTACATACACTTACAAATTCTTCCGTCGATTTTCTAATTTGCATGACTCCCCAATGGGCCGCGAATAAGCTATTGTGATTGGAGGAGAAGCCGAATAATCAAACAAACGACTGAACCATTTGATAGAGAATCGTTCCCCATTTCCCCTTGGTAATTTCTTATCAGAAACTTTGATGAGGAAACGGAACACTTTCATATTTCTGCTGCTCTTGCAGCTTTCATCTTTTGGTGAGTGAACACTGCTCCCCCACACATTTTTCTTGTGTTTTCAGCTTATTCACTACGGGTCTGTACTAGACGACATTACAAAGTCCATTCCAATGCCATACTACAAAGGTGAGCTTGTGTTATGTGCTCTGATTTCCCATCATTCTATTTTGTTAAAGAGTTGAGCTGATGTCCTCTGAACGGTGTGTTGAACGATGTATAGAAGACATGCAGTTTTGTTTTATTGCTCAATTTGTAAAAGATGAAAATGATGTGAGTACTTGTCAATGAGTTCTTGTTTTGAACTTACCTATAGGATCTTGGAATTTGCACTCTGTTCAATGAGACAGCAGATGCAAAAGTGCACCCTGATGCTACAATTTCTCCATTGTCTATCATTTATGAAATACTTGATAAGTGTCCACCGTTTACTGCTAGTGATGTGACTCACAGGATCTCGAAACTTCATAGAGATGCTCTGCTAGACGGGAGAGAGTCTGGTTAGTAATCTCTCACAAATCGGACTTTAAAATAGTTCCATTTTAGAAGAGAACATGGCAAGACTCAATGACGCGTTTTTCCCGGAAGCTGCTCGAGACCATGTTGGTTCTAATGATGAGTTTAAGCTTGAAGGAGAACGTTATGCGGTAAAACATATCTCCTATAACTTTTTGAGTTGTTTTATGATGTTCAGGTAATGCGTAGCATTGAAGAAGTTGAAATTCAAGCTGCAAAAAATCGAGTGGAACTCCCCAGAGATCCATTCAATGACGGTCGAACTGCAGTTAGTCAGAGTACCGATGCTCGAAGCTCCGACGGGCCTCGATTCCATCAATCATCACACGAAAGGGAACGCGGTGACGATAGAGACCGTCAGAGAGATCGAGAGTACTTGAAAACCATAGATACTCCAGAAAGACCAATCCGGCCAACAATTCTTCACAGAGGACAACAATCACAGCAAATGAGTGCTCGACCAATGACTGCAGGGAACCCATGTCTTCGTAATCTCGTTTTCAGATAGTTTATGAGATAAACTTTATGTTTCAGCAAACGCCGATTGTGCAAAAACTCTTTATCAGCTTGATGATGCGCCTTGTCCAGCCCGCCAAGGAGATCCATGTGCACCAAGGAAACCTTGTGTAAGTAACCTACGGATTGTTAGAAAGAGAGGTATTGTTCAGATGCATGATGACTGTTATCATGTTGCTCCACCAGGAGCATCTGCTCAGCAACCAGTTCCTGAATGGACAGAGTGGACCGAATGCTCTGCAAGTTGTGGAATCGCATTACGAACCAGACAGTGCCTTGGTAACCCTTTTCTAAACGCAATCATCAGATCATATCATTTCAGGAGGTATCACTTGCATCGGACCTTCTACAATTCCCTGCCAAGTACCTGAATGTGCAGCCTGGACTTTATGGAGCCCTTGGTCTCTTTGTACAGCAACATGTGGAGTCGGAGAGATTCAGCGCAACAGAGTCTGTCAAACCGGTCGAAACTGTGAAGGTCCCAGTGTTGTGAGTCTTTTCCTATTCCCCCAAGCAAATGCCAAAACTGTTTGCCTACTCGATCGGCAAATTCGCTTTCACCCAATCATCTTCGGAACCAGCCGGTCGGAGGGCTATATGTTGCATCATTTTGAAAAGGCCAATTAGAGCGTCGTCCGCGGAGACGTTTGTACACATTCGCTGCCAACCCGAGTACCTGTTGAGACGGGTTTCCGGACGATGCAACCAAATAATTTTTGAGTATACTTTGAACAAATTGAACACGTTCCACGATTTCAGGAAGTTGAAGCGTGTAAGGCGCTGCTCCCCTGCCCTAGCTGGTCCTCATGGACGGCATGGACCGGTTGCGGGAATTCTTGCGGAAAGGGAATCGAGAGACGGTCGCGAATCTGCCAGGTGAGACAACGATAATTGAGGTTATGTGTCAAAGAAGCAGGTAAAAGGCAACAAACAAAAAGTAAAAGTTGCTTCAGAATGGATTGCTTTGCCCTGGCCCACCAACTGAAGAAAGGCCGTGTGATCGGGGACCATGCCCACATTGGTCGCCGTGGGGAGACTGGGAAAAGTGTAGTAAGGAGTGTGGAGCAGGGAATACGGTAGAACTCCGTGGAAAACTGTTGATATAATTTTTCGTTTAGTACCGCACTCGTGAATGTTTGGATGGTCATTCTTGTGAAGGTGCGTCTGAAGAAAAGATCTTGTGTAATCAGCAACCATGCCCGGATTGGTCTCAATGGACTGCTTGGACTGTTTGTGATGAACGGTGTGGTGAAGAGTCGATTCGTCTTCGGAATAGGAAGTGCTTGAACGCTGACAACAACAATGCTTGTGATGGCCCTGCACAAGACCAAATGAGCTGTCCTTACCGCGACTGTCCTAAATGGGAAGAATGGGGAGAATGGGCTGACTGCTCAACAACATGCGGACAAGGAACTCAGAAACGGTTTGTTTACTCTATCCATCAGAATACTACTCATTATCATGTCATGATTTATAGCCTGCGGAAGTGTGACAGCGGGAATGAGTGTACTGGGCCGTCAGAAGAAATGCGTTTTTGCCAAGTGGCGTCATGTCCGTATTGGGGAGACTGGACTCCGTGGAGTGGGTGTTCTGTAAGTTGTGGAAGAGGCGTTTGTGAGAGAACCCGCAGATGTATCACTGATGAGTTCCTGCAACTCCCGACCCTGGAAGAACTTGAGAGAGACGACTCTCTTGAGAAACATGGTACTTTTTTTACTCTAAAACGAAACAAGATGTATGTTTTTCCCAGAAGCGAAGGAAGCGTTGATAGCTCGTGCAAAAACAATTTCAAAATATCGAAGAACAAATGAGGTACACTTTTTCTGAATTCATTTTGTACTTTCTTTTCACATTTGCATTCTCATTTTGCAGACTCGATTAGCTCCCTTCCGCCCGCTAATCCCCGAGCCACAACTCGGCGGCACTTGCGATGGGCCCGAAATGGAAACGAAAGTCTGCGACGCAGGTAACACGAGTTCGCTGTGATCCCCAGGGACTAACAGCACTTTGGATGTTCTTTTCAGGTCCTTGTTGTGTATGGAATAGATGGACAGAGTGGTCGCCGTGCATCGGATGCGGTAGAGATGGAGTATCGAAGCGTAATAGAGTTTGTTCTATGGAGGGACACTCTCCAGCTCCCCCACCAATCAGTTTTCAAGTAAGCAATGCTAGACAGACCGGAGATTGGAAAAATAACAATTTTCAAAAGTACAGGATGATCATAAAGGTGCATATATGACAGCTCCTATTGGTCCCGGAGGAATTGCACCTAATCTTCTGGCTGGACTATCTCCAATTGTTCCGGTGGAAATTCACAGAGGAAAACGACAAGTGTTGTTCGGAATCCAAGCACAAGCATCATCACAATGTCACTGCCCTGGTGATACATTCCAGACAAGACCCTGTCCTGAAAACAACGCGTGTCAAGACCCTGTAAACAGATGCGAGTGGTCGGAATGGGGAGAGTGGTGTGGGTGCATGAGGTGTAGGGTTAGTGGAATGTGATTCGTAACTTTTGAAACAGTGCAGTTTCAGCAAGGAAAAGAAGTTCGTCGTCGTTTCTGTGACAGAAGTCCAATTGGCCAGGGTGGTCCAATGAGGCCTGACTCGACTTGTGATTGTGGTGGTGGAGATGACTCTCAAGAAAGAACATGTCCCATGGAACAGGTAAACTAAAAACACTATTTAGGATCTGTATTGGGAATTCAGAGCTGTTATGGCGGTGGTGGTGGTGGAAGATACAGTACAGCGAACAACCCGAATACTGCATTGAACGCCGCCAGCATGCAAGACCCGAGAGAACGACAAGAGTTCAGAGGAAGAACTGGATCGTTTGGACGGAACCCAAACATTCCAGTACCACACCAAGGTCGAGGCAACAATTATGACGACAGAAGACTTCCTTCGCATTCTCGCGCAGAGGATCAGTATGTTCCAATTGACTCTGTGATTGGTCGTGTGCAGGTTTGTTCTCCCTTTGTTTAATCCAAGCATTTCATTTTCAGTTACGCGGCGGCAAAGAACAACCAGCTTATGGCAAGAAGGATAACGCGGAAGCTTTTGAGACCACCGAATTCCCATATAAAGTGGGTTTCTGCAAAAAAGAGGGTATAGTAATGCAAATTTGTTGAACTGCCTTGGACTTTTACGAAAACGAAATTCCATCATTAGAATTTTACCAATTTTCCATTTCCTATCTTTGAAATTCTCTTTTTTGTGCAATTAAAGGCCAAACAACCATTGAAAATGGATGCAAAAAAAGGGAAAGAAAGAACGTTGACATTTACATTTGCATCGGTTTTGTGGTGGTCCCTAGTGGATGCTTTGTTAGTGGGCTTTAAAGGGTATTAGTACTTTTTTAAGTGAACATTGAACATCTTTAGGTCTGCCACTGGTCGAAATGGTCGGATTGGAGCAGATGTCATGAGAACTCGACTCGAGAGAGGAAGCGGTTTTGTGTAGGAGAAAAAGGTTATGACTGCAGAGAAGTCATCTTCTTTCTGATTGAGTTTTTTTCTAGATTCCGAGTTAGTGAGCAATTGTGAGTGTGTTGGGAAGCCGCACGAAGAGGAATCCTGCAACGCCACAGGGTTCATCGAACAGAGCAATGAGGAGACAGACAGAGAAGTGTGTTCTCGCGGAGTGCCTCGGGCTCGCTTGCAGAAGATAGAAACTCCTGGCTTGTTTCTTTTTTCAGATCGAGAGCAATCTTGATAAGCTTCTTGGCGATGAGGCGACAAACACGGAAGAGGTTGAGGAAAAGGAGGAGGTGAAGCCGAGAATTGAAAGCGACATCAACTCTGTTCAAGTTAGTAGGAAGCAAAGAGCATAGGGTTCCCCCGCAAAGAAGAGCAACTCATGAGAATGAAAATTAGAATTCAAAGAACACAAATAGAAATAGAACTAAAACTAAACTAAAAGTTGTGCAGAAGTTCTTGCAAAATCCAATTATTTCAGTGTGACTGGACGAGGTGGTCCCAGTGGAGCGTGTGCACGGCCACATGTGGAGAAGGGCGCCGAATGAGGAGAAGGCGCTGTCCCTGCGGGTAAAAGATGCTCACTGATGATCTAAACTTCCGTTCTTTGCTTACAGCGATTCTAAATGCGGCGCTGGCGTCGATGCAGATTCCGAATCCTGCCAAGGCGTCCCTTGTGATGGGCACTCGGAACGACGCAAGCCGGTTTTCACGATTCTTCCCACTCCATAGAACATTGTTTTGATATTTTACTTCCCGGATAGATTTGTACTTTTCCTACATTTTGACTAATACCTTTTGTTCCTATGCTCTTTTCCATAGACAGCACCCCTCATGTTTGTATTTTATGATGATGAGAACAATGATCTATTATTTTTTATTTTGCTTTTCTTCCGCAAAAAAACGTGATTTTACTCATCTGTGCATCAGTTTCAAAGATCCCCCACGAGATTTTCGATTCCCTAGACAACTCCGAGTGTCGAATTAGTGCGTCGTACCTTCCATGACGTTAATTAGAATCATACTCTCCAACTGGCACCTGAAGAGACGAGAAACGGCCTGAAGCTCTTTGGAAACCCCGCCCACCTCGTGCATTCCGACATCTCCTCCCCTCATTCATCATTCTTTATCATCTCTCTTAGCTAGAGGCAACTTGGGTTTTTGGCAGTTTTACCCGAAGTTTTCATAGATTTCGTTCCTCTTCGTGATTTCCCTAAAGGTTCCTAACTTTGTTCGTTTAGGTAATCATGCTGTCTATAATCGGGATAAGTACGATAAGTGTTCTCCTTGTGATTCTGGTTCTTACCAGTACGGTTTTCTTCTGGCTTTCCGACAACATCGCATACAACCCGTGTACTTACAACGTGTACAAAGACGACTACTCACATTTCATAATCATGTAATTGCTCTTTTTCTTGCTACACAAATGAGTTGGTTTTATAGCGGGTTATTCCACTCCTTTGGCGTGGCGATCTTCACCATTCTGCAACTCCTCGCTGAACACTTCCCACTGACCATCAAGCAGCATCTCTTCGGCTCCATTCAAATCCTCTCGGCAATTCCTACAATCGGTGAGCGAAAGTAGCTCAATTGAAAACCAATGAGAAGGTTAAGTGTACTACCATTTCCTGGTCATCGTGTACAAGTTCCGCTACCTCCAAGTCCGCAACCTTGGCCATATCGACTACCGTAGTGTATACTGCTTGGAATTCGTCTGCATCTGCACCCACACGCTCATCTTCTTCTACTCGCTGTTCCTCTTTCAGGCGGAGTTGAACTACCCTCTTGGAATGGTTAGTTGCTATCTTCTAGTATACAAAAAGTTTATCTCTTACAGTATTCCGCTGATAGACTATTCATAGACCCAGTAACTGGATGGACACTAGAAATCTACGAAAACAGTGCCACCGTCGTCATGGGACTGGGCATCCTGCTTGTTATGGCGGACTTCTACCGGATCACCAGAAGCAGCTACAGAACCAACAAGATCTTTTACGAGTTTGAAGGAACCACCCAGTTCTACTTCAGAAAGTATGTCTCCCACGACATTGAGCCACATGTGAGTCAAGATTTACTGTCTTCGACTATCTGAGAAACGTAATTACAGTATGTGAACGACCTTGTCACTCTGTTCGCGCCCACAACCTATCTACTAGTCCGAGGTTCGCCCGTAATGCAATTGAATGGTGAGGTTTCTATTCTATCCTGCTCTTCTCTTATTTCGTTATTTTTGCCGGGCTAAGAAAAGACTCTCGTTCTCATCTCCACGCTCGTTTTTTTCAGGATTGGACGTCTTCGCCAAGTGTCTTTTGATTACCCACCCGCTCGTGTTCGTCATCATTTACATGCTTCAAATTAAACTGGCAACCCGTAATTCGGACAAGACCGAGATGGAGTGCAGATGTTGTGTGTGCCGAAAGAAGAGCATGTCGGCGAGAAACGATTCGCGGCTCATCAGACTTAAGGTTATGGGATCGGGCGTCCGCGGGGCCGACAGTGGAGAAAGAGGAGGAGCGGCGACGAGGGACGGCCAGCCGACCGAAACCACTCCCTCTACACAAATGGAAGTCATTGAAGAACTCTGAGCAGCCTTTGATTGACCTTTACATTGTTCCCACAATGTTTCCACACATCTGAATCTCGAATAAACTGTCACTGAATGCACTTTTTCCTGATTTCTCGTTCTCTCATCATTATTTTCAGAGAAAAGTGCAATCAGGATCTCCTAATTTTGACTGATGTCACAAACCCCTGATGTTTTGACTCTGAAGTACAACGTACTCCTGATTAACTAACGTCACAACTATATAGATGAATCCGAAATAGCTCTCTACTTCACTACATGCCCTTCCAAATGAAGGCTAAACCATCCCTTCTCACAGACTACTATTTATGTTCGAAGCGCCAATTAGGCATTCTCTTCGGGGATTGATCCCATGTCGACAGACCGGAGCCAAGAGAGACCTGTTATTATACTAGTAGAATAGTCCCTTACTCTTGGCGAGGGAGAAATCTTGCTCTATAAGACTGAGACTACATCTCGATGCAAACCAAACTAACCTCCTTGTCTTTTCCGTTCATTTTTGCGTTTCCGGCCCCAGCCTTGTGCACCGCATTCACTTACCCTTTCTATTTCCTGCCATTGATCATTCTAGAAGATTTTATCTTCAAGCCGCTATATACCGCCTCTGATTTTGAATAGTGTGATTCAGAAAACCCTTGCAGAAACAAAATGGCGTTCGAAATGACTGTGAAAGCCGCCTGGGAGATTGTCCGCGAAGACATGGGCAAACTCTATGAGCTCGCCACTCCAGTATTCTCCCGTCCTTGTCTCACCTTTCTCCACCTAATGGGTAGCATGTTCATCTTTGGACAAATCGTCATTCTCACCATTATGTTCCTCTTCTTGGTCAAGATAGTCGTCCGCAAGTTGGGATACCCGGTTCGTGAAACCATGCACAAGTAAGTCATGTTCTAAGCAGTGCCCACCAACTGTTATTTTCTATTCAGGATCTACTTGTTCATGGGACTCTGCTCGGTGGCACAAATCTGCCTCTCATCCTTCATCATCATAATCAGCCTTCAAAACGTCCTCGTCCTCTTGTTTGTTGCATCGGTTGGTCAGTAACAATGTTCACTCTCTGTTTACATTTCTATTTTCAGGTGCTTATCTTCTCGATTAGACAAGAAACCCGTGTGCGGCTACTTGTCCCCAAGCCTTCAATGCTTCCACCTTCTGGTCTCAAACGCAACTCTCTGAAACGTCGCCGTCGCTTCAAAAACTGAAACAAATGAAACATTCCTGTGTAATGTTTATGAGTAGTGTGTGTGAATTGTAATAATAAAGTGTCTAGTTGAATTAAAACCAAAGTAATTCAGTAAACACAATCATTTCAAGTTGAAATGTCAAATAGTCATAACCAACTGGAATTCCTCACAATGCATGAGTCACTCCGTTGAGTCAGCTGTCTGTTTGAGATCATGCAGCGATCGGCCACCAATCACTCTTGATCTTTCGGCAATCTTATCACTCTTCCTATTGATGACTCACAGTTTCTGTCATAGGATACGGGTACCACAGAGCAGTTGGAGACCATCAAAACACGATTGGCAGGAAGAAAAAGCGTAATTCTGCTAATAGAAAATGTTTTGCACCATTCTCAAACAGTTTCCTAATATTCAAACTTTCACACTACAACAGTTAAAGAGGAATTCTGCAATGCGCACACATTCCAGTGCCTTTTTTGTGATTGATGTGATTGCGACTCGGAGTAAAACTCATAGTCCAGGAAGTTCAATGTTCATATTCCGTATATTTGTTTATTTGATACAGAACTCTCAATCCTCTCTGAACCCCACACTATTTCCACTCAGTTTACATCTGCTATCAGTTTCATCTGGCAATCCTCTGACTTTTTCTCTCGTTTTGTTTGCTCATCACCTGCGCCAACAAAACATTTTTCTCGGTCATTCCACACTGATCTACGTGTTTCTCTCGATTCTCTCGTTTTTTTCTTCCGCTCGTCAAAAAGATCAGACTCCGCCCAATCGGAACCTATAAAATAGCGGCGCAGATCGTTGAACATTATCTTGTGTTCTATCACAACTTTTCTCACTTTTCGCTTGGCTTTCTCGTGTTTTTGCCGGTTTTCAGCTGTTGTGCCTGTCGTGAAACTAACTAACCCACACAAAATCTAAATTTTTAATACAAAGTCAATAGGAGAGTGCGAGAGTGTTTATTTTTGCGTGTGACTCTGTGAGTGTTGATGGTGGTGGTGGTTTGAGATTATACGTTTCATTCGTTTCGATTTCAAGTGTTTTGGGTCTAGTTCCGACAGTTTCAGCAGCAAAAGCCAGCAAAAGGACCGTGTTCACCATGAACTCGTTTGTCATTATCGCTCTTCTTGTAGCCGTCGTTTCCACAATGCCAGTTGAACAAGGAGGACTTACTGGAGGACGCTCCGTCCCACATCCAAGTAAGCTATCTATTCCAGAGGCAGCCCAATTAGTAGCATGGTTTCAGATTCCGCCGCGGGACAAGCTCTCGCTAATAAGGACCTCTCCGGAGGAATGACTGGAGGATCGTCTGTCCCACACCCAAGTGAGTTATACTAATGATAGGTTTCACTTTCATGACATAATGTATGTATATCTATATATAAAACAACGTTTTTCTAGACTCCGCCGCCGGACAAGAGCTCGCCAACAAGAATCTCGAGGAGAAGAGCGTTTTGGAGGGAGGAACCCAGGTCAAGCCATGGCTCAAGAACCAGCCGGACCTCGCCGCCATTCGCCAGGGACATCAATCCCAGCAGTAAATGCGTTGCTTTTTGTATATCCTACTGAACAATTGTTGTATTCTGTAAACTTGTATTATCAATAAATAATTGACACGGACAAAAACCCTCGCATTTGTACCTGATTGGGTCCTCTCCTTCAAAACTTCTTTGCGTTTCACTAGTTCTCAACACGTAAAATATGCCCTTGTACAACATGCATTTATGTTTTCTAAATGTTCGCATCACCACAGAAACGCAGCTTACAATTAGAGCATTCCCAACCTTGTCACGAGTCTCTAGAATTTCCCCGCTTCATTTTTAACTTATTTTTTAACTTGCGCTCTATGTTTTTTTCTCTCAACGCTTCCTACGTAACTAGTGTTCTTTCAGATGGACGATGAAGATTTGCTCTCGGCGTTAGGATGCATAATGTACACCTTTATATTCATTGTAGATGATATTCGTACATCAGAGAGCGAAAGAAACAAAACATCCAGAATCATATTAGATGTAATCAGGATTATGAGTGAGAAAATGTGTGTTTCACAGTTTCAATTATAATTTTTCAGTCATTTTTCACTCCGGCGTCTACGTTTTCTTCAATACCGTTGATTTTGTGGTTTGGAGAATTCGCAATCGGGGACGACCACCGAGATAAATTTTGTTTGGTAAATTGAAAAGTATGAACATTTTTCGACCCAAATGAATATTATTAAGCTGTTTTCAAGCAATCTCTGTCATATTTAGAACTCAAAATTTCACTTCCTTTTCCAAAAGTCAACTTCACTTTTTGGTGAATCACAATCAAATGTACGAGATCATTGCGCAAACTGACACCTATCACCTACTTGATCTTTCGATAATCTTATCACTCCCTTATGTTTGTGACTCACAAAACATCATGTGACAGGTAAAAAGAGCTGTTGGGAGCAATTGGTGACCGAGTGGAATTGTAGCGACACATTGAGCTGAATGGTCTTCGGTGTACTTTGACTGGTTTTGTCCTCAATCATCCAATGAAATCATTGAGCACACAGAAAAAGGAGGATACTGGTTGTTGATGGGATCTGTTCGTTGATTTCGCGCGACGGTTGTTTATTCTGTTCGAAATAGACCGGAACATGATATCATGCGTGGGACGAATTTATGAGGTAGTTTTCAAGACGAATTGTCGAAAACCTCAAGGACATCAAGGTGGGATCAATGAACGTTACTTTTACTGCAAATAGTACATTTTTGATACTTATTTGCAGAGAAAAATGGCTATTCTCTAGTTTGCAATACATGACACATAACGTCCACAATCTCACTGATTGGTCCACTGCTCTTTGGCATTGTTTACGCTTCAAAATTTTTCCGATTCTCTCAATTTCTAGAACAATTTCATCAAATTGCTATCAGTTTCACGGAGCATCCACTCATTCTGTTTGCGTTTTGCCGGCGCTCGCCTCAACAAAATATTCCTCTCGGTCATTCCACTTTTCTCTACGTTTCCTCTCTCTTTCCTTCCCTCCTCTCATCAGGAAAATCAGTCTCCGCCCAGTTTCGAACGTATAAAATGACAGCGGAGAAATGCTGAATCAGTCATCTGGCCAGTGTTCTTTCCCAATTTTTCCCTCTTTGCATGCTTTTTTTGTTGGTGAGCTCATTTTTCTGTTGATGCTGTCGTGGATCTAACTAATAAAACTAACCTGAACTAACCTTTTGAATCATACGTGCTCGCTCTTCTTTGACGGCTAGTACCCATATTCCCGACAGTTGCAGCAACAGAAATCGAGCGAAGTACCTGAAAAAAGTGAAGATGAACTCGTTTGTCATTATCGCTCTTCTTGTAGCCGTCGTTACCGCAATGCCAGTTGAACAAGGAGGACTTACTGGAGGACGCTCCGTTCCACATCCAAGTAAATTTCAAGTTTTAGAAACCGCCTTAATTACTTTTTGGGTTACAGATTCCGCCGCCGGACAAGCTCTCGCTAACAAAGACCTCTCCGGAGGAATGACTGGAGGATCGTCTGTCCCACACCCAAGTGAGTTTCAAACAGTTTACCGTCATTGAAAATACTTTCAGACTCCGCCGCTGGACAAGAGCTTGCTAACAAAAACCTCGAGGAGAAAACCGTTTTGGAAGGAGGAACCCAGGTCAAGCCATGGCTCAAGAACCAGCCGGATGTTGCTGCTATTCGTGAAGCCAACCAACACCAGCAATAAACTGTGAATAAATGAAACTTGTTGTATTTATTTGATGAACCGAATAAAACCTAATATTGCTCAACAATTTTTGCTGCACGCTCCCTTTACATTTCCTTCCTATTCCCTCCGTAAAGGAAAAATGCACCGTTTGCATTCCCTTTATAATCTCTAAAACTTGTCCGTGGTTCCCAAGATAAAACGCCGCTTTTCCGTTGTTTCCCATACTCCGGCCACAACCAAAATTACACTATAGGCAGTTTGGGCATGACAGAAAAAATTCCACAGGCACTATATCTCAGTCGTTAGTTCTAAGAAACTGTGCTCGTAGGATACACACATACAACTATTGCCTCATTCGTCTGTTCTGGTATCACGAAGTACCCCAATTACCGAGGGAACAATGGAGGAATGTGTCACCATCCACGTCACGACGACCAGTGAGAGAGTATTCACGGGAGGAGGGTTTAGAGAAAGGTAGGTCACAAGAGCTACCACGTGGCATATTCGGCCCGCATCGATTGATGCACAGCACGCGCATGGGTCCAATGTGGTAGGTAGAAGACGGGGAGAAATTGTACTCAGAATCTGAAGGAATTGAGGAAAAATTACAAGAGAATCATCGATTCATGTTTGTACTGGGTTTATGTCTTCTGAAGAAACCTGCGAGAAACACACAGAAAGGAAAACCGTCACAACCTTTGTTTCCTACCGGCGCACATGACTTTTTTTAAATCTTAAATTCATGATTGTTATTAAAAACAAAATCACCCAAAAATGAGAGTCAAAACAGTGAGTTGCAAATGAATGAAGGGGTTTTTCGATGAGGCAAACCATTTTCCCGAAAAACGATTCATTCCGACTCAAATTTTTCCGGCAAAAAAAGCTTTCTGACCAGTTTTTGAAAATCCTGTCTTGATGCTACATCGCATTCAGTATTTTCATCTCAGTTTATCATTTATCACAAACCACCACGTATATTCATATTTTCGGCACAGATGGTCAAGGCGGAGTCTCGTAGATAGTCTTCTCCTCTCCCCCGACACGCTCAGGCACTGCCCGTCATTCCGATACACCGCATCCCTGCCGTTCCGACCACTCTCCTCTGCCGTTTTCTCAGCATGTGGCTCTTTCGCCATATTCCCAGAATTACCGATGATCTCACCGAAGAAGAAGAACAGTTCTACTTTGATACTAAAGACGATCCGGTTGGTATCACTACTCAAACCTAACTAATCAGCTCCATCTCAGACAATCAAAACTCTGCAACTCTTCGACAATTTCGAAATGCTCAGGTTTAATTGGAAGCTGCCAAACACGTTTCACAACCAATATGGATGTCGTGAGTTTGCCACAGTTTTCAATATCAACTTCATTTATTTTCAGTCAACATGAACGACATCAACTGCATTCAATTCAAAGATTTGCCAGAGTACAGAGACGCCATACTAAGCAAAAACGGATTTGCTTATTTCACGGGAAGGTTTGCCGAAGAACAACCAGCCAACATGTATTTTTGTTTTAAATTTGCAAAAACTCATCAAGTCGATTTTCAGGAAGCCTCGGACTCTGCTGTTTCCGGTCCCCAGAACGGCTGATTACCAGAACTGGACGGTTAGACTGAACTATGCATCATTTGTAACATAAAAAAAATTTTCAGACTGATCGGTTGAGCGTGTTTCTGCGTGACTGGGCGAAACATTCGAGAGGCGACGTATTCGAGAAGGATATTCTGCTTTTCCCAATTGCGATAGAAGATCATTGGTCTCTGACAGTGATTATCAACCCGAGAGGTGTTTTTGAAAGTTCTGATGAAGAAAAAAAGATTAAAATCTTCAATTTCTCGGCCAAACAAAGCACTTAGTGAGTTCAAATTCGTTTCATCCATAGTCATCTAAATATTAATTTCAGTTACCATAGAGGATTGAGTGATTATTACTCTTCCTTCCTCAAGACGTCTGCTAAGATCTTCGGGAAAGCAGTGCCCGATGACAATGATATACCGGAAGTTCAGTTTTACTGCCATCGCGAGCCAGAACCGAAACAAAAATCTCTGTATCCACTATGGATATTGAGAAACATTCTGAGAGCCAAAAATGTGCCGGACTGCCAAAAAATCGGAGAACGAACCTCGGTGAGACGGCGAATTCAAGAAATGCAGGCGGACTTAGGGAAAATGCTGGAGGATGAAGTCGAGAATGGTAGCCCCGCAGTCGGTAAAGAAGATTTTGTGAGAACTCTCATTGCGCACCGAGCCGCCGTTTTGGCCAAACGAACCAAGAAAGGCCGGAAACGAGCTGGTGAGATGCACTGTGCTGCAGCAACTTCGAAGAAAAGCAGTCATCAGGAGCAGGAGACAGAATCGGATAATGACGAACAGGAAAATGTGGTTTTGGACGACGATAAGCCAGGGCCGAGACTTCGTCAGAGAACCATCAAGCAAGCCCCAAGCAAGAAAACCTAACTCCATCAGTTGACCTGCATTTTACAAATAGTTGCAATTGTTTCTCTAACCCCATTCTCTCTTTTCTAGTATTCAAATAAAAACAAACAGATTTTAAAAATCTGAAGTTCGTTTTCGTTTGTCTTGTTTTGCGGCAAGCAAATCTTTCTAGAAACCAAGAGCGAGAGAGTGCACGAGAAGAGAGAGAAAAACTGTTTTTGTGCTGTTCAGCAATGATTTGAGCTGCTGAGGCGTTGAAAAATTTAACGCAATGCCTTCCATGCCACAGTGTCTCCTTTCTGTTGTTTCAGTTGATTTTCACGGAATGCACACCGCTGACCGAGGTACCGAGAAAGCGAGAAAAACAAATGCCGGTAGGGAAGACGCTAGTACAGTTGCTTGGCGAGAACACTAACCTTGGTCCTCAGGCTGCAACATGCATTGTGCTGGATTCTTGACGGACAGATGCACAACTGGCCAATAATGACAATTCTTCCATGAGTGAACAAACGGACAGCTTCCAATGATTAGGTGGTGACGTAGATGAATGTGATGTGAATGTTGAAGAGGAGCGTGGCGGAACAGCAACATTATGAAGGTAGTTGAGCGCAATCTCTCTGACTTGAAACTTTTACAGTTACAGTCTCCTAGAAGACAGAAGCGTTGAATGATACATCCAGAGAATGTTTCGAACCTCAGAATGAGCCGCAATGATCAATCCAGCAATTCGTTGACAAATGTTTTCATCACCATTCTGAAAGTTTGACGGCAGAAAGAGTTTATGAGAGCAGATTGGGAACAGAGAGAAAAAGGGAAAAATAGCCTGACCGGAGCCCCACCCCTTCAAAAAGTTCCTCCAAAAAAACCAATTATTTGAGTTTTAGATTCTAGAACCAAATTGTGTATTATCAGAGAAGCATTATATGATACACATATTAGAGAAAGTGTACCAACCACAGTAACTTCCAGAGTTCAGTAGAACCCCCAGTCAAGATCACAATCAGCCACGCAATTCCATTTTCATGAAAGTTCCTCAGTTGAAATCGTGCCCCGAAAAACAGACCTGTACTCGGGCAACTATAGATCTTCCACCCCAAACCGACTGATCACTCAACCGAAGGAACTGCTTTCTTCCAAATGTTTCTACAGCACATAATCTCTTCTGAAGCCTTGCATAAAGAGGCACTGCACAGACAACAGAGCAAAAAAGTCCGAAAACAGTCAAGAAACCCGGTAGAGACGACAAATGAGGGTGACAACTCCCCACCTCGTCGAAGACGGTCTACCGTTTGTTCCAAAAACAGGTTGTAGACTGTGTGGTTCCTATTAGGCAGGAAGCCCGGACTGAGTCTTGCAGGCAACCAGGTACCACACCTTCCGATTTTCATCTCTGCCAGGAATCTCGAAAATTTAAATTAACATAATGCAACTCTGATCATCCTAAATTTCAAAACAATACTGTGCTCTTGGAATATATGAGACTTTCAAAATAAAGATCAACAGGTTCCGCCAACAAAAAAATCCGAAATTTTGTGAACCGAAAAGTTTTCAGAACATCTACCCGCTTGTCTCAGAAAAGTAGACCAAAACTCAGAGCTATCAGAAGAGCACAAGACATGAAAATTGCTAGAAATTGTTGAGAGAAAGTACTACAGAAACAGAAACAGCAGAACCCCCAGTCAAGATCACAATCAGCCACGCAATTCCATTTTTATGGAAGTTCCTCCAACCCCAAACCGACTGATCACTCAACTGTAGAAACTACCTTCATCCAACTGTTTCTATAGTACAAAATCTTTTCTGAAGCCTTGCAAAAAGAAGCACTGCACAGACAACAGAGCAAAAAAGTCCGAAAACTTTCAAAAAACTCGGTAAAGACGACAAATGGGGGCGACAACTCCCCACCTCGTCGAAGACGGTCTAACATTTGTTCCGAAGAACAGGTTGTAGACTGTGTGGTTCCTATTTGGCAGGAAGCCCGGACTAAGAATCGCAGACAACCAGGAACCACACCTTCCGATTTTCATCTCTACCAAGTATCCCAAAAATCAAAACGCACATCTTGCAATTCTGATAACCCCGAATTTTGATAATCTCGAAATGTTTGAAAACTGTTTCAGTCGCGAAAATGCTTTATGAAAAGTCTGACCTACTCGCCCAACTATCGATGCAATCCAGTAGCTACCCAAACACATTTTCCCACTAATCTACTGGTGCCCCAGAATCCCTGTTTCCCGATACCGCACCTGATTTCTCTTCTCTGCTGCTCCTGGGTGTCGACCTTGTGCTCCGGCGCCGGGTAGTTTGAGATGTAGATGAACAGAAAAAGCACGATGGCATGTCAACATGACGATTCGTCCTTGGGTGAATAGCTGTGAGCAATTTCTTTGACTCGATAGTTTTCCAGTTTGAGTCCTCCTGGAAGAGAAATGATACATGAGTGGAGGTTTTCGAAGAGAATGTTTCGAACCTCAGTATCAGTCAGTGAGAGTGATCCGGCAATGAACAGTCCGGTGAGTCGTCAACCAATGCCATCCTGAAAGTTCAACGGCAGGAAGAGTTTATAAAAAACGGGTGGAGTATGAGGTGAAAATTTTGGGGAAAGAGCCTAATCAAAACTCCACTTCTCAAAACGTTACTTAAAAAACAGTTGAATACAACAGAGCCAAAAGGTTTAGACATGTTCAGGAGACCCGGTAGAGACGACAAATGGGGGCGACAACTCCCTACCTCGTCGAAGACGGTCTAATGTTTGCTCCGAAAAACAGGTTGTAGACTGTGTGGTTCCTATTTGGCAGGAAGCCCGGATTGAGTTTTACAGGCTACCAGAAACCACACCTTCCGATTTTCATCTCTTACAAGTATCCCAAAAACCAAAATGCGAACCTTGCAACTCTGATAATCCTAAACGTCAAAACAACACTGCAAACTTGGAATATTTGAGAATATCCAAAATTTTGTGAAGTGAATAGTTTTCAGAACACCTACCCGCACTTTTTTCGAAAGGTAAACCAAACCTCAGAGCTATCAGAGGAGCACAAGACATGATAATTTGAAGAAATTTTTGAAAGAAAATACTACAGAAACTTCTAGAGTCCAGCAGAACCCTCAGCCAAGAACACAACCAGTCACGCAATTTCACTTTAATGGAAGTTCCTTAGTTGAAATCGTGCCCCGAAAAAAAACCGACCTGTACTCGGGCAACCATGGAACTTCCACCCCAAACCGACTGATCACTCTACCAAAGGAACTGCTTTCTTCCAAATGATTCTATAGTACGAAATCTCTCCTGGAACCTTGCATAAAGTGGCACTGCACAGGCAACAGAGTAAAACGGTTGGAAAGTATTTAGGAGACCCGGTAGAGATGACAAGTGGGGGCGACAACTCCCCACCTCGTCGAAGACGGTCTAATGTTTGTTCCGAAAAACAGTTTGTAGACTGTGTGGTTCCTATTTGGCAGGAAGCCCGGACTAAGAATCGCAGACAACCAGGAACCACACCTTCCGATTTTCATCTCTACCAAGTATCCCAAAAGTTAAAATTAACATCATACAACTCTGATAACCCTAAACTTCAAAGCATTACTGTGATCTTGGAGTATACGAGAATTTCAAAATTAAGATCAACAGGTTTCGCCAACAAGAAATCCAAATTTTTGTGAATCGAAAAGTTTTCAGAATATCTACCCGCGTGTCTCAAAAAAGTAGACCAAAACTCAGAGCTATCAAAAATGCACAAGACATGAGATTCATAGAGAATATGTTGAGAGAAAGTACTACAGAAACTTCCAGAGTTCAGCAGAACCCAAAGTTAAGATCACAATCAGCCACGCAATTCCATTTTCATGGAAGTTCCTTAGTTGAAATCGTACCCCGAAAAACCGACCTGTACTCGGGCAACCATGGAACTTTCACCCCAAACTGACTGATCACTCAACCGAAGGTAATACATTTTTCCAAATGTTTCCATAGCTCATAATCTCTTCTGAAGCCTTGCATAAAGAGGCACTGCACAGGCAACAGAACAACAAAGTCCGGAACTTTTCGAAAGACCCGGTAGAGATGACAAATGGGGGCGACAACTCCCCACCTCGTCGAAGACGGTCTAATGTTTGTTCCGAAAAACAGTTTGTAGACTGTGTGGTTCCTATTTGGCAGGAAGCCCGGAGTAAGAATCGCAGACAACCAGGAACCACACCTTCCGATTCTCATCTCAACCAAGTGTCCCAAAACCGAATCGCACGTCTTGCATTTCTGATAACCCCAAATTTTGAAAATTTCGAAATTTTTGAAAAACTAATTCAGTATCGCAAAACACTTTTTGAAAGTCTGTTCTACTTGCCCAGTTATCAGCTCAATCTAATAGCTGGTCTCACTGATCTATCAATGTCCTAGAACCCCCGTTCCCAATACCGCACCTGATTGCTCCTCATTACTGCGCATCGATATCCATGTTGCGCTTCGGCGTCGTTGACAATGTCCTCGTGCTGTGGAGTCGGTGGTTGACAATGGAGAATGACGTGAATTGTGGCGAAGACGCGTCGAGATGAGAGCATGGAGGCTGAAGATAGAGAATTTTCGAGTGTAATCTTGAGACGGACGGATTGAACAATGAAATCATGAAAGGCGCTGAGAAAACAGAAAAGGTGGCAGACAGGAGCAGGTCTCCAACCCGACCGTTCGCCACGCGAACAAACAACAAGAATGACGGCGACAGGAGACTGAAAGGGAGAGGGCCAACCGATATCGACGTTCCCGCAACGCGCGCGCTGGGAGTCAAAAGAGATCAATCGTTTAGATAGTGTAGATCAAAACTCTACCCGACCAAAACAAACGGTTTTTCTTGTGAATATCAGTTGCCGGGAGGAATGACCATGGTTTTTCATATCAGTTGAGTTGCTATTTATCGAAAAGAGAGAGGTCCCGAGAGGCGAGTCCGCTGAACTACGTTATGGTATTTTCGGGGGCAGTTCTTTGAACCTTGGCGCTTTGAAACAAAAAAAAGCAAGTCGATAACCGTTATTTGACATTCAGACCCGAAAAAAGCAGTGATTACCGACGGGAAAAAGCAAGCGACAAGAGCGAATTGGTCGGCCAAATTGAGACATGTTTTCGTTTCAACATTTTCGTTCCCTCTCTTCAAAATCGCAGCGAAGTTTGTGTTATTGGGATATTCTACGCACTGTCATGGAATAACGACAGATGGAATCTGATTGCGTTGCAGAGAATAGCCGGAAAATGAATGGCAAAAGGCTCAGAAATTGCGAGAAAATCGCAGCAAAACTCAAGGTGCAGAGCGGAAAAGTGGAAACATGCGAAACAAGAGTAAGATGAGCGAGAATCGACGAGAATGAGCGACGAATGATGACAAATGCGACGGATTGTTCTGGAAAAACAATTGTTTCCACGCGAATTTGCAGACGGGACCATGGAAATTTGGGCAGAGAAAGAGAGGGCGAGGTAGGGGGCAGAGACGCAGACACCGGCGCCGGCGCACAGGCAGGTAGGGTCGCTGAAACACCAGGCGAGAGTGGGTATAGGGGGAGAGACATAGGCGTAAACTGAAACTGTTTGTTTTGATGATTAATGGAGCATTTTTAAGACAAAATCAGACAAGAAACGCAGTCAAATGAATAGAGAAAACTCAAAAAGTCGAGAGAAAAGGAGAAAGTCTCAAACCAACCATTTACATCAACTTTAGCGCTACTGTCAGATGCATTCCCATCGTAAATTCACTATTCCGACAGAGAAGATCATAAAAGTAATAAAACTCATATTTTATTGGTGCTAATTGGTTCTATCGGGTGGTAATTGACACAAACGCGGCGTTGACTCCGCCCTCAATAACTTATTGATCTGAGCAATGCTGTCATCAGGAGAAACTGTTCAGTCCTCTCTTCGCTCAGTTCAA